>CM038465.1:37944496-38285863 GCA_021464415.1 Lonicera japonica | reverse complement strand
TTTTTTTTTTTCAGTAAATGAAGGCTCCGTTTATTTGTAAAGATGGAAAAGGAAAATAAATTTAGTTAGTTTTGTGTAAAAGTAATAGAAATAAAGTAGAGGATGTTACTCATTTTATGAGTATATATCTTCCATCCTTTAATATTTTTGGTGGAAAATTTTTTACTCACCGCCAAGCAAAGAAAAATTCTTCATGGAAAAACTTAAAAAATCAAGAGATATCACCTCTATCACTCAACTTATTTTCCATCTTTTCACTAAAACTAACTCAATTTATTTTCTTTTCCATCTTACAATCAAACAGAGCCGAAATGGCTATTTTTCTTCACCCACAAAGATATTGTTGACTTGACTTGATTTTCTCAATGGTAAATTGTGTGGGCCACCAAGTTGACTTGACTCACCAAATAAATAACCCTATTTTCTAAACTAAAAATATTTTCTAACCAACCAGTGTGATTTATGTTGTGAAATATAGTTAGTTGAGATGTACGAAAATTAATTTAGATATTGTTTAGTATAAATTAAAAAAATAAATTTATTTTATAATTCTTGACAGACCCAAAAGTCATTAATAATCACATTGGCAAAAGACTAAGTTGACAACTTTCTTAAAATTGACTTTTTAAATATGTTTTATTGATTTATGTAATAATTTAAAGCGCAATTTTTGAATAGTACTTTTAAATGAATTTAACAAGTTTTTTAAATAAAATGTTTTAATATTTGTTTGTTATTGGCGATTAATGTCGTTTGTGTCTTATTTGACTAATACAAACTTCAATCAAATAAATATTTAAAAAAATTAATTTGAAAACCCCTTTTCATTGGCCAAAGTTTGAAGAGAAAAAAATGACTCTTCAAAGTAGAGAGCAAATTTTGTTACTCTTGTTAGAGCCGAATTTGTTGATGTGCCCCTTTAAAAAAATTACACTTTAGTTATTTGAAGAGCTTGCTTGAGATACTCTAATAACCTTATTTTATAATGATAATAATACTAGTATTGTATAAAAATATTTTAACACTTTGAAATAATCTTTAGTATATTTTATATAGATCTTTTGGTACACTGCTTTAGTTACTAAAATTAATTTTAAAGTGTTATAGTACTTTTTTGCGGTGCTAATATCATTACACTTTGTAATTTCTTGGCAAACCAAAAAATTCAGATGTCCCAGAATCCCACCACAAGAAATAGCACCACAACCTTGTGTTATTGACGGAACACAAGCACAAACATGACTCACCCACAATATGACAAACACAATTGTAACTTTTAAGTCCAGATAAACAAACTCTAGCATGAGTAGAAATCAAAGAGGTCTTAGATTTTGACACAATAAGACATGATTAACACAATGTAGCTCAATTTTCTTGTCAATTTTGTTTCTAAATTTGGACAAAAACATGAATTTTCTGGTCAATTTCGTGCCAATTTAGTCTCTACCGGCAACCTTTTTTTGGGCTTAACCTTAATGCCTTGAACATTTAGGCCGGATTTCATTGGGCTTGTCCCTTCCTCGATCAATTGCATCCTGATCATTGAAAACGACTCGAGCTCAATCTCCATCCACTCGGCCTTTTTTTTTTCTTGGCAAAAGCCAATAGATGAACCCTCTGGGGACCTATCTTGGATCTTTCAAACAACCAACATAGGTTTTAGCTTCCACTCAGATGATCTTTCACTAACAGTTTACCATCGGTTGACCGCCAACCTTCCGGGGATGCTGACTGCGACCGTCGTACAACAACAATACCTACTCGTAGTACTACAAGACAGAGACGCTCACACAAGATTATACTTCAACATAGACTTGTTCATGGAGGGAGAGTATTGAGACTATAAATTTCAAGTCGCGAAAGCGGATCCTCCAAAGCAATTATCTATATTATAAAGGACAAAGTCGATCAATCAATTCTTTACTTAAAAGCCTACACTATCAATGGCTCAAAAAATCTCCATTTTAGCTCTAATACTATGTACACCATTAGATGTGTTTCCCTACTCGCATTAAAATGTTAAATCAATATTCAAACATTCACCTTAAACACATAGGGAGAGTGTTAAAACTATAAATTCCACATCGCGAAAACGGATCCTCCCAAAGCAATTATCTATATTATAAAGGACAAAGTCAATCAATCAATTCTTTACTTAAAAGCCTACACCATCAATGGCTAAAAAAATCTCCATTTTGACTCTAATACAACCTACACCATTAGATGTGTTTCTCTGCTTGCATTAAAATGTTAAATCAATACTAAGACATACATTCCCCTTAAACACAGACTATTAAATACACCAAACTCACTCCACACTCTATCTACTCTTCTATATTACTTTCTCCCTCATTAAAAATTTTAATAAAATTTAAAATGACACAACTTTAAATAAAAAATCATATTTTAATAAAATTTATATATTTGAAATCAAGATCCATTGTAACTATAAAATTATGAATAAAAAATTTTCAGCAAAATCTAGGGGTTTAAATTTTTCATTGACTATTTCAAATGATATATGAGAGTTCAGAAACAAACCACTATAATGTGTAAAGTAAAAAATATTAGTCTTTCGCATCTAGGAGTGTGCAGGGTCTGATTTTTTTGACCATTATTGTAAAATGACATAGTGAGTTAATTTAATGGCCTTAGACCAGATCAATTTATGGCTTTAGCTAGACGGAATTGGAGCGCTTTAGTCTTCACGCAGTCTGATCCATTTTGTCTGTCCCTTTTGGAATACAAGAAACTAAGTCAGACCATTCAAACTGTGCGCATACGGAAAAGTAAGTGGTCTGGTCCGGTCTAGTCCAATTTTCATTTTCATAAACTGAATATCGGACCTAAGATTCAGTTCTTTTCTACACACCTCTAGCCATATAATTGTTTGGTTAACATTGTGTTGCACTTAAGTATAAACTCCTCAGACATTCTTTTTACTATATTGTCAAATTTTATTTGTTTCGCCATACCGTTTGGCACGGATACATCTTAGTACAAGAGTAAGGAGTTACTCTACCCATTGTCAATTGGTTTTGGTTGGATGCTCTGAGTTCTAATGTAGTGTTAGACTATAACACTGTGTCTAAAGCCCAACGGCAACACGGGTTTCACGTTACCCTATATAAACAATTAACGTGTTAGATTCAAAATTACGCCACATATATTGAAATTATAAATCTCACACTAGGAGGGAGATGATATGGTGCCCGCATTCCTTTTATTTATTAGCTATAAATGTATATTATAATTATAAGATTAAAATTATAAAATTCCAACTATTTAACATTTAGAGCTAAAAAAATTTAAATATATTTTACATTTTAAGCATTCAACATAATATTAAATTACTACTCAAAATTACGTGTTAGACACTTGATAGTACCTTTTGTACGTATTACGAACAATTATATATACGTAGAGAGAGAGATTAATCACTTTCTTTTGTTTTATTTTTACTATTTTAAACCTTTGTACAATGGCAAATATGTCTTTTGGGGAATTAAGTGATTGACAACAACTAATAGCTTAAGGGAGTTTATTGTTGACTTTTACAAATTAGGGGTTAAAGTGTCAAGTTATGATAGTTTAGGGGATTTATTGTATTTTACCCAAAAAAATAATTAAAAAAATCTCTTAATTACCCTCTCTTTAGGGGGTAACGATCTTTAGTGATGATTTAATAACTGAATGAATAAAGCATAAGACTTAAGCCTTACAAAAACGCTGTTCCTACAATCACTGTTTCGTCCTATATCACATGATATATTTTGGCGGACTTGATCTTGAAGTTGTTCCTATTAAAACTCGTTTCCCAAAATCAAATAAAAAAGACGAAAGTTAACGGTGCGTTTGATTGGCATTATAAATAAAACGAGTCAAACGACTATGATTTACTTTTACATTGTTTTCCACATCTTGATGCATACTAAAAGGTAGTGCAGTTTTTAATGCACTGCATTTTCAATGAACCAAGCACAGATTGAAAAGTGAAAACAGAAGAGGGATGGGGGAATAAAAAATTTCGGATTTTGCGGTAAGTTATATAGGGGGATAACAAGGCCACTTTGTTTTTGGAATGATTGTTTTAACATGGAATGTGAGGGACTGGGATCTTAGAGATATGGAACTAATATCACGTTGAATCTGATAAATTCGTGGTCCATCTATGTGGGAAAATCGCTCCTTGAGGTCATCCCAGAGTTCTTTCGCAGTTTCGGCGAAGATTGCACCACCAGTGAGTTCTTTAGAAAGAGCATTCATGAGCCATGATGACACCATATATCATCACAACGTTTCCACAGTCCGTGATCATCATGGTTTTCAGGAAGTTGGGGAATGGTTCCATTTACAAAACCAGCTTTATTTTTGGCACTTAAAGCTTTAATCATAGATCGACTCCAAGTGGTGTAGTTGTCCCCAGTCAAGACGGAGGACACCAAAATAGATCCTGGGTTGTCAGAAGGATGGAGAACAAAGTGATTTGGGATTTCCCTCGTCTTTTCCATATTAAAAAAAATAATTGGTTGAAAGGGAAGAATTTTAATAGGAAGTGAATAAAGGCAACAGATTGGTCGCTAATTGAAATGGGTTTGGTAGTAATAGGATTATGCAGGTCTGATCACTGCAAGAATAAGCATACAGAGCATTCCTCTGATACCATATTAAATGTTAAGGAAAAGCTCAAGCTAATTATTATTGATCATAAGCCAAAAATATATACAGAGGGTACAACATACTATACTATAGTTACTCCTACAATTGCTCCTAACATGATGCAATCCTAATCAATTGTCTTGATACAAAGCTGATTTGTTACAGGGCTGATTAGGTGGGATTTACTTGATACAAGGCTGAATTTATGTGATGCACATTGGTTACAATTATGACAAAATATTTCCATATCTCTAATAGAGAGAAAACTCACAAAAAAAGTTTTGAAAGGGAAAAAGCCAGATATTTTGATGGGTCATAAGTTTGATAGGTGAAGTTTTCGTTTGTATATTTAACTTTCAGAGATTGGGCGCTTTAATGGAAGACAATTCTTATCCATATATATGTACCCCAAAGAATTGGATTTGATGGAAAAATAGAGTAGCAGAACATTTCAGCAATTACTCATTTCTTTAATTTACCAATTTCTTATAAAAAATAGTAGAGTTTTCATTCATTTTTGAACTTTTTTATAACACATACTAAAAGTGAGAGTGAAGGAATTGAATAATGAAGTGTTTGGAGACATCAGATTAGAAAATTGGGAGCAATAGAGAATAGGATCCAGCAGCTAGACATGAAAGCAGAGAAAGGAACTTTGAAGGCAGAAATGAGATGACATTGAAAAAAATTTAATTTACCAATTTCTTATAAAAAATAGTTGAGTTTTCATTCATTTTCGAACTTTTTTTATAACACATACTAAAAGTGAGAGTGAAGGAATTGAATAATGAAGTGTTTGGAGATGTCAGATTAGAAAATTGGGAGCAATAGAGAATAGGATCCAGCAGCTAGACATGAAAGCAGAGAAGGGAACTTTGAAGGCAGAAATGATCAGGTATGACATTGAAAAAATTAAATAATGTGACAAATTAGTTTTAAAGAAGGAGATATCGTCAAATGGGCCAATAATTAGTTTTAAAGAAGAAGAATGATGGTATTTCAAAAATCTATAACATGTATATATAGGAGGGTAGTGCTCGGTAGGGTTACCTAGCACAATAGAGAGAGATAGTTCCACAGTTGAGGTGTTTCGCACAATAACGATGGATACAAGAGGGTAGAATGTTGGGGATGAAAACATGAAGCAATCCTGTGGAAGTAGAGCGAGAGGGGGCAAAGATATATAATTGAGTTGTTCGAATTTATGTACGGTATTTATAGTTGTTTAATTGAGAATCCATTCCTTGTCTACTACAGTGATGTCATTAGTTGAGCGATTTGTTGATAAGCTACCAAACATGGGTTAAGGGACTTGTGGTAGTCACACAACTTGAAATGTCATCCCTTTGCAAACACGTTAGGATGGATAGGCGCGTCACCTTGTGAGGCTTGAACACTCTCCTAGACGTAAGAAGGGCCAAGAGTAACATATGCACTGGGGTGGAGGCTTCGAGACGCCCCTTGGCCTTACCCACCAAGGCAAGTACATCTAGTGTCCTAGAGACGCGTGGCAGTTCATGGCCCCAACGTCGACATCTCTATACAACCTAATGTCTTTAAAACAAGGATAACATCCCAAGTTAACATCCTAAGTTGCGTGACTTACTGCAAGCACTTCAGCGACTGATGCGTATCGCATCACATACACATTGCTCAACTGATAATGATACTAGTGCACTGGACAAGGAATGGACTCAAGACGAAATATAAATATCACACTAACAAATCTTTCTGCCCCCTCTCCGTGCTTCCATCCTCAACATTCTACCTCTAGTGTCCATCATTAGTGTGTAACACCTCAATTCTAGAACCCATCATGTCCCTCGTTTGTGCTAAGTGAGTCGGTAAAACTACCGAGTACTACCCTCCTACACAACGAGCAACACCGCCGCTTATTTATTCGTAGTTCCACTTTCAGATCGTGGAGCATGACTTCAAGCAACTATTACCAATCGTTCTTCTTTTCCTTCTAAGCCCCCAAATAAGAACAAAACAAAGTTGATCTTTTACCATGCCAACATTCTATCTCGTAGTCTCTAATTAAGAGTCAAATTGTCTTCGTTGGGAAGTCCCAATCTTAAAAAGGCGCAAAAGTTAAAAATGGACTCTAGTTTCGCGCAAAGAGAGTAATAAAGCCAACATTACACACCATGATCCAGGTATAGATGACCAGTTCCAGCATGTTTCATCATCCTTCCACGCATTTGAGAGCTCCTTCAATGGTAGCATATGACATTTCTTCCCACTCCATTTATCCAGCACAAAGCTCTTTCTATAAAATCAATCAGCAAGCGCACAATTAATAAATAGTTAAGAACCACAAACGCATAAATGTATACACAGATCTTAAAGTTGTGTTTATGATCAATTTCTTAAAGAAGATGCCAACATGACACATACTATTTTAGATAATAAAGGGTGTTTGCAATGTTTTAAAAGGCGCGAGGCGAGTTTAAGGCATTTTGTCCAGGCAAGGCAAGGCGTATTCCTCAAGGCGCATTAAGGTACGTGTAAGCCTCATTTTCTATTTAGTTTTTCCCTAATGAAATTCAAAAAATATATTAACTTCATTATCATTACTAAAAGGGCAAATAACAACTTTACAAATATAAGAACAATCTAAAATCACCACACCAAAGAAGCAAATATCATGTTAATGCATAAAAGCTAATTAATCTATTACATGCATCACAGTAAAATATCAATGCATAGATACAAATTATTTAATCCCAAAGAATTTATAAAAGTGCATAACCAAAATATCAAAGTCTATTTTCCTAAATATTAAAAAACAAATATTTTATAAGAAAAAAACAATAAAATCTAATATTTTGGAGTAAAAGGACAAAAAGAGTGGACCTGTTTGGTTGAATTTTTGGGAAGTATAAAAATAGGTTGAAAAGTAAATTTTGTTTTTGTTGGAGTTTTTTTCAAACAATTTTTTATAAAAAAACTCAATTTTTTTTATAAAAAATAGTCGCAATAGATGTTATTTTATAGATCTTGATTAGTAGGTTTAAAAATATATATTTTTCATTTAATTTTGATTTTTGGATTTAAAATTATGGTGTTTTAAAGATTTTATGAGAGAGAAAATAAAGTTAAGTAAATTTTGGAAAATGTGAAATAAAGTTGACTAGATTTTTAGTTTTGAATCAAACAGGGACTAAGGCCTCGTTTGGTTCACGGATTTGAGCACTTAGGAAAGAAATTTTTTTCTTTTCCTTTTTTTTTAATAAGCACAAATTCCGGAAACACTTTCTTGACAAAAGGGGAAGTAGGGGGTAAAGTCATTCATCTCAAAATCTATGGGATTGATTTTACCTTGTGATTTCTTAACATTTATTACAAAATTTTTGGACAGTAATACCACCACTTAAATACTTTCCATGTTTTATCAAAGACAAGAAAAGAAACTTGACAGAAATTTTAATTTTCCACCTCTATAGAAAAAATAAGAGAATTGATTTCTCTTCCGTAAATCAAACGAGACTTAAGAGTTTTTTGCCGTAAGTATTGGAGGTGGGTACTAAAAGAAAGGAAGAATGACACAAATAGACTAAGCGTAAAATATCAAGCTCTTTTTTATTTTCTTTGTGATCATCATTCATATTTATATTCCAAGTAAGCTTCATTTTTCTCGTCCAAAGGAAAAAAGACAAATAGACCAAGGGTAAAATATCACACGCTGTTTCTTACTTTCTTTGCCATCATCTTCTCTATTCATATTCCCATGTAAGCTTCATTTTTCTCCTCCAACGAAAAAAGACAAATAGACCAAGGATAAAATATCACACACTTTCTTGCTTTCTTTACCATCATGACTCAAAAATAAATGAATTTGCCTCCTCTCTATTACCCCTTTGATCTAATTGGAGGGTTTAATTTGAGGGGGTAAATAAATGAATTTTTTTATGAAACATGCATGATAGAAATGATCTCTATAATGTGTAATCATGCTTACAAAATTTGATCAAAAAAATTAGGGTAAATTGTGCTTTACCACCCTCAACTATAGGGATAGTTGCACTTCGCCATCTCAACTACTAAAATTAGCAAATTTTGCTACTAACTATCATTTTTGTTGCAGTTCACCAATTTTCACTGACGGGATTAACTTTTTAAACGAAAGTTGCCCCATGTGCATTGCGTGTAACTTTGCTAAAGGCATAAAAGATAAAAAAAATCAAATCAAATCAAAACACGAAGAATAAGAGTATGCATTACTCTTTCTCTCAAAAGAGCTCATCCGACCTCCACACAACTGTTATTCCGACGAGCTCTCTCTCTCCATTTTCTCTCTCACCAAACATCATTTATCTCATTTCGTGGAAGCACTCTCTCTCTCTAAAACATCCGCCGAAGCTCGCACTCTCTCTAAAACTTTGGACGAACGAAGCTCGCACACTCTCTAAAACTTCCGTTGAATGAAGCTCGCACACTCTCTCTCTCTAAAATTTCAGACGAAGCTCGCACTCCCTCTCTCTAATTTCTGACTAAACTCTCTACTCTCCTCTCTCTATTTTCTTGATTTTATGCTTGGATGCTATTGTTGTTGATTTACGAATTTAATATAGGTTGCACGGAGTAATGTCATTCTGAGTATGGTCTACATACATATACACACACGCGCAAACAATTTGAACCAGAGTAATACTGGACAATTGATTTATGAACTGATAATAATTCATTATTAGAGTAAAGTTCATTATTTGAGTGGGATTTTAGTATGGTGGGGATGAAGAATGGAGGATTTGAAGGTGGGTTTGTCAGATTGGTGTGTTTTGGAAAGTAAGGTACAATCCCAATTTCTCAAATCCAAATATAAATAGAGCACAACTCCCAATGAAAAAAAACATAAACATAGCATAACACTAGACGACGGAGCGGTGGCCTTTCGCCCCCGTCGGCCGGTGATGGATCAAAATGACAAAGACGGGATTAAACCAACATGATCCTTGCCGGAAACAGAGGGAGACGGGCTTTTCTTGGCCGCCGGAGAAAATTCTTACCACAAAGTGAACAAATCGGTTTTTCATTGTTTTGATGATTGATCTGTGATGCTCTGTTTTTGATTGCTGTGTGTATACATATATATATATAGAGCATTTGAATTAGAATAGCTAGATATATGGTGTGTATACATACATATATATATGGTGTGTATACATACATATATATATATAGAGTCCCTATCCTATACGGATTACTATTCCCGGACCATCCGTACGGATTGGTCCGTTTGGCACGCTTCCAGGTGGAATTTTTTGATGAAATTTTATGGGGATGTTCTTCATCGTGTGTAGAACATCTCCACCAAATTTCATCAAAAAATTTAATCGGGAAGTAGGTTAACTACATGATTGAAAAAAACTGGTCCAGAAATAGATATATAAAATCCAATATTTTTCAATCATGTAGTTAACCTACTTCCCGGTTGAATTTTTTGATGAAATTTGGTGAAGATGTTCTACACAAGATGAAAAACATTGCCACAAAATTTCATCAAAAAATTCCATCGGGAAGAGTGCCAAACGGACCAATCCGTACGGATGGTCTGTGAACAGTAATCCGCACCAGAAAATTCCCCTATATATATATAATGCATACTCTTCTTCTTCCTTCATCTTTTGATTTTTTTTTGTTTTTTTATGTCCTTAGCAAAGTCACGTGTACTGCACGTGGGGCAACTTTCTGTTTAAAAAGTTAACCCCGTTAGCGAAAAGTGGTGGAGTGCAACAAAAATGATAATTAGTAGCAAAAAATGCTAATTCTAGTAGTTGAGATGGCAAAGTGCAACTACCCTTATAGTTGAGGGTGGTAAAGTGCAATTTACCCAAAAAATTAAATCGGAGGTGGGCGTAGTAAAAAATTGATGGATTTGTTCATTTTTGATCATTCAAATTTTATATTATCATCTCACCCATTTCTTGGTTGAATCTTTTGATAAAATTTTGTGTAGATGATCTAACTATTCATCATAGAAATCATTTTTACCAAGTTTTATAAAAAAAATTATTTATTTAGTCCTCGAACTAAACCCTCTTAGATAGAATTGGATTGAAAGGTAACGAAGAAGAGGCAAGTCCAAAATAAATCCACTCACGCACAATATATTTATGATAAAGATAATTGATTTTGCGACGTGTATTCTCCCTAACAAATTCAGTTAACCTAATTAATTATGAATATCTGTTGCGTAAACTTTCTTCCTCTTTAGACTAACTGTATATTTAATAGAACACTATTCCAAACTTTTGAAATTCTACCATTAATTCAAAATCTAGAGTAGTTCTGGACCAAGTTCAATTTCAAAACTTGAAATCGTACCTCTTTTCGATAATCTGCCTAGAATCTGTCTCATCTCTTAAAATGGCACAGTTCAACTAACCCGTTCAATCTTTTATTTTTAATATATTTTTAGGATTCAAAATCATTTAGTTTTATTAATCGACAAGCATAACAATAAAACCTAAAACTACGGTGATGTTTGTTTTGATCTAGAATGAAAAATCTATTCAGTATTAAGACGTATAAATATTGTATGTTTTCTCACCTCTTAACACTAAATCATTCGGTGTTAAGAGACCAAGTCTGTTCCCGAATACTTAATATAACTTTCACAATATTTTGTTCTGATGGTGCCTCTATTCTTTTTATCCATTACCTTTGATGAATATGGTGTCCATACTCCTTGCGTTATAATTGTAAGCATAAAATCGTAAATTACCAATTATTCAACATTCAAAGCTACATAAAATTGAACACATTTATCAAACGTTCTAAGCATTCAACATAGACCCTAATTTAGTACTTTGATATTTGATTAAGCCACTGCTAAATACACACCACCATTTGCTTGGTTTTTATCTGCCGACGTATATGCAGCAATTGAATATGCAGATACTCACTACATATACGCCGAGCTAGTATATTTTTTTATTGATACTCAACAATAGCTCGGCCCATATACAACAAGCGCAGATGAGATAAAACCAAGTAAATGGTGGTGTGTGTATAACAGCCACCTTTGATCCTGTCACAAAAGAAAAAAAGAATTCTTAGGCTCCGTCTGGATTTGATAAGAAGTTCGAAAATAAGTTGAAGCATATGATAAAATACTCTTTATTTTATGAGTAAATATCTTCCATCCTTCATAAGTTTTTATGAATTTTTTTTTGCCAAATAAAATTTCTTCATGAAAAAATCCACAAAATAATATGACTTGTCACCACACGTTTCTTCATATTTTTTAACTTATCACAAAAATCAACTATTTTTATTTTTTTTCATGTCATTATCAAATGGACCCTTAATTTTAATTTAACTTTCCAACAAGGTGTACACACATATATACTAGGAGTATCCCGTGCCAAAGGCACTATGGTTCAACTTCCAGTAACAGAGCATTTATAGGTAGCATATGCTCTTAAAGCATACAAATAATCCACACAAAAAATTACTCCCTCCATCCCTAATTAAGAATCTTAGTTTTGTTTTTATATTTTTAAGAAAAAGCAATAATTTAATCAGATCAATGGTTTGGAACCAAAACTTGTATCTAATCATGAATTTGGGTACATTAATGTTGTTCTTAAAAGAAAAATGGCGAAATTATATGCAAAAAAAATGTAAAGCCTTAACTGTGATGTGGTCAGTTGGTCACTCTTGAATTCTTACCTTGAGTGTACCACTATGAGAGTTGTACCTACGAAACAAAGGTTACAAATACAATCAAATCAAATCAAATTAATTAAATTTCAGTTACCAAATACCAAATAAATAGCCATTCATTTTTTTCCCTTTTGTCTTTGCATTTAAGGAATTAGAAGAATGTTATTAGTAGATTGTAAAATGAAGAAATTTATACCTTCCTTAATTTATTTAATTTTCAAAAAATAAAAGGGGACAAAAAGTATGAAGTAAAGGAAAAAGGGGAAATGTAACTCAAACTAAAAAAGTAGTTTATCCTCTTTGTATCAAGTGAAAGACAAAATTCAAGTACAAAATACCTATTTTGATCGAATTACAAAAATTGCATATGGATAATGGAAATTTACTTAAATTTAAAAATAATTTACTAAACTATGATACCGAATGGTGAATCCATCCAAATAATAGAAACCAAAATTATAAAAATTCGATTAAACCACTAAACAATAAATTAAAGAATAGCTATTGCTTTGGAGCTAAGATAGCAGTTGAACATGTATATAGCAAAGAAAAGGGTGTGGTTATTGGCACTTTATGAAAATCCTTCTTGTACTCCAAAACATCTTTTATGGACGTTAAAGCATCACAAAAGATCATGAGAAAGCATAAGTGATAAATCTAAAAAAAAAAAATCTATAAAAACAAATACATAAAAAGAAAGCCCAAAATGAAAAAGTATTAAGTAGTAGTCATACCTTACATGTTGCCTTTATAGCATGCATTGTTTTTCCATTTATAGACCTAATTCAACAAAGTGAATGGATGGTTACTACTAACAAATCTCAAAATTTTAAATATAAACTATGCATGTATTAAATTAAAAAAAATATATAAGCTATGCATGTATTAATACCCTTTGGATACTCTAGCACTCCATAAAGTATATCTGCTATATAAAAATTGTCCTAAAGTATACATATAAAGTGCCAATACATTAAGTTTGGAGTGCTAGAGTATTCATTTGGAGTGTTAGTAGGCACACCCTTATTATATAGATAAATAAATAAAAAAACACTTCAACAATAAGCATGTATATATTAAAAGATGGATTATAGTATACCATCAGTATCCTAGAGACCCAAATTAACAGTATGTCCATCAACAATAACATTGGCTAGTGTAAGATATAAGAAGGCGGATCTTCCACATAACTCCATCTCTAACTGTTACACATTTTATGAATTTTGTTATTGTTATTGTACTTATACTACTCATCTCTAATTAACAAATTATCTCTGATTTTGAGAGAAAATTACAAACAACCCATTTCAGATAATCTTTGTTTCTCCCTCTCTATATATATGTATAAAAACATCAATTGGTGGTGAGTATAGAAAGGGTAAATGGGGGGACAAACAAATAAAAGTGGGATAATTTTCTTGGAGCTTTTTCTCGAGTAAGAAAGAAAGTAAAAGGAATGACCTTTTAAGAACATTTAACAATTACCCTTAAATTTTTAAGAACAGTTATGAAAATTGTAGTCAAACAAAGAAGTAGTGAAATTTGCAATAAAACAAAGTGAAATTAAATTAGTAAAGGAAATGTAAAGCCTTAGCTTCAGAGCAAGTTATCATAGGATGTAAAGCAAGGCTCTGTTCTAGTAGGGGTTTGATCGATTTTAGCAAACTTGGTGGAGTAACACTAATCAACACTCCATTTCAGAAATCCTAAAACACCCCCGTATAGTTCTCTCATCCTTTTTCTCCTAAAAAGAATATCAAATGTATGTTCTCTCATCCTTTTTCTCTCTAAAAAGCCATGAATTTTTTTAATATCAAACGCCCAAATGCAAGAAATCAAGTTCAGAGAAAAGCTCTAGAAACCATGATTAATAAAACACCCAAATGTAAGAATCGTAAAGAAAATGAGGATAGAAAAAGAGCCCTAAAGATATTGCAAGAAGAAGAATGAAGGGAGAGATATGAGAATAGAGAGAATTGATAAGTACCTCTTGAAGGTTGCCAGCGGTCTGGTGGCTTAAACGCCCCAGGTACTCAACCCGCGGTCTAGAATATCGTGTATGGAAAAGAAAGAGTGAGATGAAGAAGGAGTGTTTATAAAGTGTGAGTCTTTCCTTTAAAGTTTGTGTGTTTTCTCAGTGATAGGACAGAGAAGCGGGAGATTGAGATATAAGAAATGATCTCAGCCATTCATTTTTCTTTGGACTCATTCGAACCCACCGATAATCCCAGTCAGTACCACTGTTCCTTTTTCTTTTTGTTAATATATATATACACTCATTTGAAGCGCTAATATCCTTTACCCTTTATTGGGTATCAAACTGGTAATTAACTACCAATGCAATGATATATTATCCTGCGAAATTGCTATATCGACGGAAGCGATGATTTTTCTGACATTTTGCACTCAACCTCAACTTATCTTTTACTCTGCCTACATATGCAGAGTTGAATGAGTCTTGTACATAGGGTACTGGTATAACAACTTGCTAGTATACACTGCTCAATATATTTATTGTCTTTAGTAATAAATTAATAAACTAAAATATTGCTTTAATATGTAATTCTCAAATTTATTATTTGAAAAATCTAGCTAACTATAGATGCAATCATTGATCTATTATTAATGCATAAACTAAACTAAATTCAGAATTGTATTTGGATTAGTCTTGTATTAGTTTTATCAAAATTAAAATTAATTTAGAACATGTAAAAGATATCAAGTAGCAACTAAATTAAATTAAGAATTGATCTATTATTATTAATACATAAACTAAACTAAAAGAGTGAAACATGTAAAAGACACTCCACTTGAATTAGTCTTATCAAAATGAAATAAAAACAAAAATGGTAGTGGGTTAAAATGCACCGACTGAAGAATCTATAAATAAACAGTTAACAAGTTTGACTGACCTTCAACCCTATTCAATAACCAATAAAGCAAGCGAGAGCTTTGGCAATGGTCCTAAGATGAAATTTAGAGCTTTGAGCCTTATCACCAATTAACGCAAAGCTAATTTAAAGAGGAATAGAGAATTCGTGATTGTAGTGTGTGTTTTCTATATGAAATGAGGTCTAAAGAGCACCAATTTATACAAGGGGGATGAGTTATTGTCATAATTGCATGCATTAACCCAAAACATTTTTGGGTGTTAATTGCATGAATTAACACAAAACGTTTTATGGGTTAATTGCAAGAATTAATTCAAAATTTTAAATCTCTTAATTAAGAGTAATTCAAAATAAAAAACGGGTGTTATTAAGAAAAATAAATGAGCTAGCTCGCTATTACAATTGTGTGGAAATGGAAAACTTTTTCTAAGTTCGTGTTCGCAGGTGCGGGCGCAAGAAATAATTCAAAATTTTAAATCTCTTAATTAAGAGTAATTCAAAATAAAAAACGGGTGTCATTAAGAAAAATAAATGAGTTGTTGCAATTGTGTGGAACTGGAAAACTTTTTCTAAGTTCGTGTCCAAACTAATCAACATTACATTTATCATTTCTTTCAATGTATGATTCTTTCATTCAGCTAGTCCATTTGATTGAGGAAAATAAGGTGTAGTCATTTCATAAATAATTCCACGTTGCACACAAAACTCAACAAATGAAAATTCATATTCACCACCTCGATTACTTCTAAGTACTTTGATTTTTTTATTAAGTTGATTTTCAACTTCATTTTTATAGAGAACAAATTTTTCTATCACTTCGTCCTTACTTTTGAGTAAATACACGTAACAGTATTTCATGCTATCACCAACAAAAGTAATAAAATATTTATTACCACCTCTAGTTTGTGTCATCTTTAAATCACATATATCACTATGGCTTAAATCAAGGGGATCAGTGTTTCTTTCAACATTAGGAAATGATGATCTTGTTTGTTTTGCCTTAACACAAGTTTTACATTTGTGTTTTGAATCAATTTGAAAAGAAGGTTTATGATTTAAGTTAATTAATTTCCGTAAAGAATCATAATTAACATGTCATAGTCTACCATGCCATAAATTTGAAGACTCAAGCATATAAGCAGAAGAAGTAACTTTATTCTCATTATTGATAATATTCATTACATTTAATTTAAAAGACCTCCAGTCATATACCCCTTTCGCACCTACATCCCAGTTTTAGACAAAACAAACTTATTAGACTCAAACATAATATTAAACCCATGACTGTTAAGTAATGAACCAGACACTAAGTTCTTGCAGACCTCGGGCACATACACCACATTGTTCAGAGTAAGAATCTTTTTAGATGTCATCTTTAGTAACACTTTCTCTTCGCCCTTGATCTCCGAAGTGGCTGAATTCCCCATTTACATTTTCTCCCCATTCTCGACAAGTTGAAAGGTGGAGAACAAACTCCTATCAAAGCATATGTGACGGGTGGCACCAGTATCAGTCTACCACTATCTTGGATTCGACCTCACCAAATTCACCTCAGAAATGACTGCCGACAAACTTATATCTGAAACTTCTTGAGCAATCCCCTCAATCATATTCGCTTCCTTGTTTCGATTTTTTTGGGCAGCCTATAATCGAAAGATTTGTGACCCAATTTTTCACAATTGAAAAATTTGCTTTGAAATTTCGGCTTTTTGGAGATTCCTCCTTTTGCTCCCAACGCTTTCCCTTTGCCTTTGTTGTTGTTGTTATTTTTCCTTGAACTTTGACCATGTTCTACCACATTTGTCTTGGCGGCAAACAAAGTGGTATTGGCCCCCTTTTTTTCATACCCTTTGTTATCTTATTTAATTCGAAGTCTTAACACAAGGTCCTCAACTCCCATTTCCTTTCGTTTGTGCTTTAAGTAATTCTCAAAGCCTTTCCATGCCGGAAGCAATTTTTCGATTATGCATACTTTGTTTTAGAATCAACCATTTAAAATCAAGGAACCGACCAACAATGAACTTTTTGGCACTGGCATCCTCGATTTTATATTTATGATCTAAAGCCTCCTATAGTTCCTTAACCGTTTTCTTTCCAATGTAAACTTTGTATAGAGAATCGACCAAGCCATTCATTATAATATTTCTAGCCAAGTAGTCCGCATGGTTCCAAGCATCCACGGCAGTAATCGTTTGGACATCTTGCTCACCCTTCTTGAGCTTAGGCCTCTCATTGGTCTGAAATCAAGCAAGATTAAGAGTAGCAAGATAAAACATCATTTTTTGTTGCCACGTCTTAAAATCTTAGCCATTAAATTTTTTTCGCTTCTCCCCTTTTACTACAATCACAGGGGCAGGAGCAAGAGCAAGAACAGTAGTAGTTGCAATAGTTGGAACCACAAGAGGGTTCACCGGCACGACCAGAGGAATGGGAGTAGTAGGGTTCAATGGTGCAACTGGAGCAACAAGATTAGTTTTAGTAGTCATTGTACCTTCGCTAAAATACAAACAGAAAGTTAAACTCCATGAACCCAAAATTTCAGAATTGAAATAGTCAATTTCCAGAAAATGGAAAAATTTCCATAACTCTTACTATTAAATTCGAAAAAATAAAAAAATTTCCAAAAAATGCTAAATTCTATAAAATTTCAGAAACTGGTAATACAGATAATTTCCCAGAAAGTTAATTCGTACACTGGAAAAAATTTACAAAAATTGGAAAATTTTCCGAATCTATAACTGGAAATATTTTTTAATTTGATTAATTTGGAAAAATCCAGAAATCGTACATTTAAAAAAAATATAAGCACTAATTGTTTTAAGATTGTAAGCAAAATGCGTAAATAAGCCAAGTATAAATTGGAAATTGACAAATATATAAAAAAATTAAAACCGAGTCTTGTGTTTCACACAATCTCCTTAAAACAATTACATCTCCTCCTATGGTGCTCTGAGCTTTACAACAACATTTGTTTCCTAGAATGAAACGGTGTAAGAATATTTTCCTTCGCACTTCGGTGGCACTCACTAAACGACCGTAATTTGTGTTTGAGCTTTATCACCAACTAACGCAAAGCTAATCTTGAGAGGAAGAGAGAATTCGTGATTGTAGTGTGTGTTTTCCGTGTGGAATGAGGTCTAGAGAGCACCAATTTATACAAGGGGGAGGATCTATTGTCATAATTGCATGCATTAACCCAAAACGTTTTTGGGTGTTAATTGCATGAATTAACACAAAACATTTTATAGGTTAATTGCAAGAATTAATTCAAAATTTTAAATCTCTTAATTAAGAGTAATTCAAAATAAAAAATGGGTGTCATTAAGAAAAATAAATGAGATATTACAATTGTGTAGAAATGAAAAACTTTTTCTAGGTTCATGTGTGGAGGTGCGGGGCATACACAAGCCAAGCTCGTGTCAAGCCAAATTATGTCCATGATTTTAACACCCCCATGTGCCTAGGTGCGTGAGAGAGAGCCTTATTTTTCTTAGAAACTTATGAGCTAGTGAAAGGTGATCCTTTATAAACTCATAAATTTTTTTCCAAAGTTCTTATGTGGGACTTAACATTTCCTATTCCATTTTATATCTCAAGTAGCTCACTTTGGGTGATAATTTCTTATTCACCCTAGATCCGTTTTGAGCAAACAAATATACAATTTTGATGTACTTACAAAGGAGAACACGAATCTATAATTTTCTTTCACAACCGAGTGTAAAATCCTATTTAAAATTTCCCTCAAAACGGCCCAAAAAATGACTTTAATACCCATTTTTTCCAACATTTTTATGTGTTAGGTTTGTTTTAGTTTTATTGAAGGTGTGGGAAACAGAGAGAAAGGGAAGTGATCTGGGCCCTTTATTTATTTTTAGATATACGGATAGCCACACAATTTTTTATAAGAGACATACATTTTTAGATTCAAAAACCTTCCTCCCTTATTATATAGATAACAACAATATATTATTGAAGACTGCCCCCAATATATTATTGAAGACTGCCCCCAATATGTTTGATGAATTGACCAAATGAAGTAAAAATATGTAATTGGAGAAGCATATGTTAGTAACCATCTACACAAAAAACTTAAGCTGTTAGGTAGTAGGCCCAGGGCTATGGCTACATGGTCATTTATGGGGGTCTATTAACCTCACTCAATTGTAAAATTGTAGAGTTATATAGTATAACAAGTGAATATATGTGATAAAATATATATCTAACCCTATTAAAACTTTTAGAAAACAATAACAATGGGGTAAATAATCCATTTTCTTCGCCCTATATTGTTTTTATTACACAAAACAAATATGCCATATTAAATGACCCCACTAGAAGAATTTTATGGCTACGCCACTGAATGGGCCATAAATGTATATCATGTATTTCAAGAACATATATTCTTATATCTAATATTGTTCGAAGTACCATTTTCACCAACAAGGGCCCCTTCATTACATGATTTATTCTTCGGATACTAAGATGTTCACTTGTCAATATTTTTGGAACCTTTTTTAGTAGATTCATATGGCCTAATCTTTATTCTTGTGGTAATACCATGTGTGTATACTTGCTATGTTTTTTAACTGAAAACATTCACAAATCTAACTATCTTGAATAATATCCTTTTATATAAACAACTAGGTTGAATTGCCTAAACACAGTGTTTTTAAAAAAAATTAAAAAAAATAGGTGACAAAGTGTTTAGAGGAACTAGTAGTGTTTCTAACCAATGAATGGATTGTAGAAAGTTTGGACGAATATTTATGATGACTTGTTCAATTATAATAAGACACTTAACTGCAACTACTTTCTTGGTTCTTTTTGTAGCCCTTAGACACTCTTCAATGATTCTATTTCTCCATTTGTTCTGTCCTTATGGCTATCTTTCTGCGGTGTTGTTATGAGTAATTGTATGGATTGATTCATGTTTTTCTGTTTGTTTCTCTTAATATTTTAACGCTATTGATGAACAATCGAAGTGATGAACTAATAGCACCACTGCTATAATTTGTTTTCTTTTGATAAGAAACATGAAGTTTTACATATTGATGAAAATAGGTGTTACACATGGATAAATAAGAGGATAAGATTTCGTTAAAAGATTAAAATGCAAAGATATTATAATAGAGTAATACTATATAAAAATAACAACAAATTCTCATATGCTAATTGATATGTAATGGATACATAATTATCTCCTTGCTATTTCTCAACTTGAATCTCCAAGAGGCTTGTTGTTTGAGTTAATAGCAATTAAGAACTAATATGCACTGTTATCCTTGATTGTGGATTAGTATGTGAACACATTCTTGCCACTGTTACAATATATACCACTACCTCCTCAACTTTGAGCGAGAGAAATAAAAGGCATTGGTCACCATGTCTTTCAACTGTATATCTCTTTAGTAATACAGTATCGATCAAGTCACCGGATGCTTCCCTTTTATCACTTGTAGTGCTAACACTCGAAAACTATACACATCGCACTTTTCAGTTGCCTTGGTTGCGTGTATAAATTCTGCCAACATAAACAAGAATATGATTAAGCGTAAATGCTCATATGTTATAATTTGGCATTTTTAAAGAAAGCATAAAAAAGCCGATGCAAAAAGTTTAATCCCGAAGAAGTACTGTACACTATGGTGCCATACCTAGTGCAATATGGTGCAACTATGATTCAAAAAGAAAATTTTATATTACTTGGTGCAATATATCCATATGGCTTGTAAGTGTGCTCCAATTCGACAAGTTTGGCTTTAAAAACTTGGTTGTACCAAAATCAAAAACATTACCCTCATATCTAGAATCAGGTAAAACGTTCTTGCTCGATATGTCTTGATGTACAATTGGCAAGGCGCAATCATGGTGCATGCAAGACAAAGCATGAGCAACACCCTTAGTGAAATTTACCTTTTTTGCCCAATCTAGGTCTTAGCTTTTTCGTTGTTGCTTGATATTGATGCCAAACTACCTTTTTCAAGGTACTCATATATCAAAAACGAGTGCCAAGCATGTAAGCAAAACCCATACAACTACACATTGTTTGAGTGTTTTATCTCGATTAATGTTGCCATTAGATTTAGAGAGCATTTTCAATCAACCATATATATTACCAAATGAAGCTTCTTCACAACTACAATATCGCCCGATAGGAGTAGAGCTTTGTAAACACTTCTAAATCCTCCTTTACCCATGCAATATTGGGCGTAGAAATCTTATATGGATGTTATCATTTCATCATAGGTTGCTCTTCCATTAAATGTCAATATTGAGAAGAGACCTTCATATTCTTTACCCATGTTTTTTACTTTCATTTTTCTATTTTTTTTCTCATATGTGTTTAAGATCCCAATGATTGCACCAATGTGATAAGCATGTTTAATTTACTAGTTAATTTCACCACATTAGCCTAAAGCGTTCATAAATCTCACTTTGGGTTGTGGAATTTTGTTCCATAGGGGATTTTACCATTTAAACTCTTTAATCAAATCATGTTAGTATATCTACAATTGCATGAATAAATTTTTCCCAGTTCGGGTGGCCTGAATCGAAATCGAGGCATAAATCGCAAGTTTTGATTTTACGCCGTTTCTAAGTTTTTAGCCAACTTTGGGAGGCCATAATTTTTTTTTTTCCGATTTTTGAATGAGTCCTTGTCAGTGCCCAAAGTTCTGTATCGTTCCCTTTTACAACTTTCATGTTTGGCTCAGAATGAGATTCCAGCATCTCGGGGGTCTGAGAGGACAAAAATTAGATGAACTTAGTGTAGTGGTTCCAAGATCGATCTTGGGCTTCCCAAGATCGATCTTGACCTATCTTGGAAGGTGAAAAGTTTTGGGAGCTATCTTGGCCTATCTTGGAAGGTGAAAAGTTTTGGCTGAGAGCTCCCAAGATCGATCTTGGTCCCCTAGAGTCGGGTTTGATCAATTTTGACCCAATATTTTACTCTTTTATCACCCCCAAACCTTCATTTTCGAGCACCACACATCTAAGGAAGGTAGAGAGATATGAGATCTCAATTAAAAAGATATTTTGAAGGATCATTGATAATTTCTTCATGTGGTTCAAGATTAAGAGCTCAAATCATCATCATCCTCATCTTCTTCATTTCCACCATGCAAGGCTTTGGAGATTTCGGGGAAAATTCGTGGCTACTCAAATTCAACTTGAATCAATGCTTCATCATCAAGGATCAAGCTTCAATCGAGGTGGGAACAATAGTATAAAACCTATTTTAAACTTATAGTGTGATGTATGTAGTGTTTTCAACAATATTGGGGGTTTTCCTTAAAAGCCTGGGGGTTTTCCTTAAAAGCCTGGGGTTTTGATGCATGCATTGGGTTTGGGTGTTATTTAACTTAAATTGATGATTGATTATTGTTATTTACATGGATATTAAAAATGCAATTTGAGATTTGGAACAATACCCCCAATTTTCTAGCTATGAACCTTAGTTTTTTGTATAACTCATATGGTAAGGATATTAATGGAATATCTTCCTATAAATGGTTGTTTTTAGTCCGCTAGTGGGTTAATTTAATAAAAATACAAGAGACTTCATATGTTTACATATTATCCTCAATTTTTCCTATTAACCCACTTATACTCAAATGATCAGCCCACTTATACTCAAACTATAAATTGTATATGATTTGAGAATGGCATTATGATGATTCTAAAACTTGTATTAAGTAATGTAATATGTGGGTTGATCATGGTTAGTGCACATATGCTAATTGTTGTATAGATTTGGTGTAGTTGTGAAAATCCACTAAATTGACTACACTTTTTATAACCCAAAAGAATTTGGATTTAATTGTGTTAATGATAAGATAAACACAAGATTTCATAACCTTGGTATACTTTATGATGTCCAAGTGTTGTTCTAGATCATATGGATCATACTAAGTTCCTTGAAAGTTTTTACAAGACTTGTTAATGATAACTTCATTATAATATACAATTGGCAAATGTAAAATGAACGCATTTCCACATATGAGATTTTAGTTTATTAAGCTACGTTATATAGACGGAGCAATATACAATCAATATAGCATTGGATTAGTATTATTTGGTGTGATGGCCCTTTATGATTTTATTTTTATTTCTTTGTTTCAATGCTTTGGCTCAATTATCTACGTATGTGATAATTGTAAGGTTTGAGCCTTACTTGGAGGGTTAGAGACTTTCTTAGTGATTGGGTTGGAGCCCATTTATGGTTGTAGCCGCTTAGATTATTGGGTTGGAGCCCATCTGCGGTTGTAGCTGCTTAGATTATCGGGTTGGAATCCAAAGTACCGGTACTAGATGAGGGTTGTAGCCCTCTTGATGAGATAAGGTTGTAGCCACTAATGCTTTAAATTGTAGCCCATTGTGAGTAAAGGGTTATAGCCTTTTTCTGTTGCCTTTGAAATGAGATCTAACATAGGATAATTAGAGCCGTTGTAGTTGCCAACACATTGTACTTTCGATAATGATTGTGTATTTTTTGCTATGCATGATTTCATAATTTATATTTGGGGAAACAGGATCATGTGATTGCATGGCATTAGTTTAAAATTTACTGCACATTCTTGATATAATAAAAACCTTTTAGTTCCCACTGAGCCCGTGTTTTGCTCACTCCCATTTTTCAAACTAGTTTTGCAGGTACTACCTTGGGTTGGCCCATTATGTTGAAGTTTAGACGTCTTTGATGACCCTAGATTCACATTAGTCTTCCACGGAGGGATGACTTAACATTTGTTGTACTTTTATATTTTGAGTTTCATATAAACATTGTAAACCCTATTGCATTATTTAAATTTTAAAGTGAAGACCCTCTGTATAATGGAATATTATTTATTTGATGTTGTTTCCAATGGATGGACTTCAAATGTGTGTTGATGTAATTTATTTATTTTTTTTAAAAAAAGTAATTTACTCATAGCATCTTTTAAATCAGTAACTTTTGAAAAATATTTTCATAAATTGTAAATTTTATACTTCATCCACCGTTGTGGGTGACGGCACCTGTGATTAACCGGATCCCGGAGGTCTAATCCTCTTAACGGAATTCAGGACGTCACAACCAATAAGTAAAAATGCTCACAAAAGAGGGTGTCTGATTATAATAGCTAGTTTTTGGCTCTTGTTTAGATTATGGTTAGATTTCATTGAAGGATTTTCGAAGAGTTGTAATCCTGTAACACTTTCGCACAAACCTCAGTTTCCTTGTAATTCATCTATGGAAGCATTCATAAATGCTTTATTTTTCGGTATTAGATCCTATAACTCATTGTAAGATATATTAATATACATCAAATTCTTAACTTTCGAAATGAGACGGAATTATACGTGCGAGGGAGTTTCGGCTTAAATCGAAATCTGACAGATGGATTAACTTCATCATTTGAATTAGAATTTCCCTGCCAAATTTATTCTTTAAGTTCAGAAAAAATCAAATATAAACAATCCATATGAACTCATTATATGGACCCACTTAAACTATTCAAGGACAAATGAGATACAACAACTCTTTCAGTAATATGAATTCTTGAGGTATAAAGCCACAAAGTTGTTAAAAGTAGCTTCAGTAAATAATTTAGTTCCCCAAATTCTTTAGGAATCTCGCCAACTAAATGATTTGAAGAAAGATCAAGTTCATGTAGTTGAGTAGAATTTCCAAATGTCGCTGGTATACTACTAGTGAGATTATTCTTTCGTGAACTGTCTGCAACAAATCCAACTATTTGGAATCAGCTTGTAAAATTCATTATGGCTTATATCCTTGAACTGTAATCTCAGGTATACACCAAAAACATATATTAGATATATTTCCAATAGGCTTGTTATTGTTGAGGCGGACTTTAGATAAGCATGGGCAGTTTCTAATGCTTTTGGGTACCTGACCAATGATTTAGATTTTACATAGAGTGAGATTTTCAAGCTTTTCACTGGGGAAAATTTGGTCCAGCAAATAGCCAGGTAATTAATTTGTATCTATTTTTGGGACAACCAGTTTCAAGTTTCCTAGTTTATGTGGGAATAGACCGGAAAGCTTGTTCTCGCGAAGGAACAAAATTTCTAAGTTGCTCAATTTGCTAAGGGAATTAGGAATAGAACCATTGAGTTGATTCTCACTCAATTTGAGGTTGCTTATGGACTCCAAGTTTCCTAGTTCTTTTGTAATAGGATCAAAAATTTAATTGGTGTAGAGATGAAGAATTCTTAAGGAGGTTAAACCACCCAAAGACGGAGAGATTGGGCCAGTAAGATTGTTTTTATGAAGACTGAAAGACTTGGGAGATTTGAATGTCCCTATTTCCAAAGGAATGGGACCCGATAACTAATTTTTTAATAAATACAAGAGGGTTAGATTACTAAACTTTGCAAAAGTGAAAGGGATTCGATATGTGAAATTTTTTGTTGATAAATGCGTAATTTTGCATATACTTACGCTCCTTTAATTAAGATTAGTGCGTTTATCTTAGCCATAATTAATTGAATTAACCCACTTTTGTGCACACTCAAAATATCAAACTTTAATATGTTTTAAAAAAGCCTTCTCTAGTGTTTTAATATGTTCATAGATTTTGGAAGCAAATTTGGGAAACTTTAGGAAGTAATTAAAGAAGAAAGAAGACAAAAAGAAAGGAGAAATTGCCCTAAATTTGCCATCTGATCAAAAAGAGGGAAAGCTTTGATCGATCAAAGCCCTACCTAAAACCCAAATATGCCATTTGATAGATCAGAGGTGTTTCTCTGATCTACCAGAGACCTTTCCAGAACTGAAATGACAGTTTCTAACCAGCTTTTCTCCACCTTTTATGCATGGAAACTCACCAAAAGTGCTGTACTTTCTATTTTGAGTTATTGTTAGGTTGCTTGCCTTATTGGCACTTTAGAGAGTGTGTTAGAATACCATTTTGGGATCGCTTCTCCCCTTTATCTTTCATTTTAAAGGATGTAATTTTTGATCTAGTTCAATTAATATAAGATTAATTTCCTGCACTTGTGTCTTAAATCACGTGTAAAAACTAGTTAGAGATACATTTGAGAGAAATGGAAATCACTTCAATGGTTTTTGTTCATACAACTATTATGGAGTAGTTTTATTGCTAGGGTTAAAAGATGAAGTTTGCAATGCATTAATTATGTAAGTTTAATTCTCATTTCATTGTTAGTATTGTTAAATACTTGTTGAATCCTTCTCCTTCTACATTCATTCAACCATTCATAAGCTAGTAAGATAATCTTCATAAGGTAATTTGTGTGATGCCCCGAATCCCGTTAAGAGGATTCACCTTCAGAACTAGGTTAATCATCCTGCCGTACGCGACGGCGAATTTTAAATTTACAAAACTAGAACTTTCAACAAAACTTTTTTTTTGTTCATTGTATAACATCAGTAAATCATGTTCCAATATAAAATTATTTTCATAAAATTTTGGCATGTGAAGTCCATTTGTTTAATAAATCAACATGTGATAATAAAAGCCATTTCATACAAAAATTTCCACATCAAGTCTTGGAATAGAAATCACTCCACATATATAAAATCTTTTATACAACTTTATTTGAAACATCGAATACATGAAATCCAAAGTTTGGTTCGTAACTTAAATGATTAACATACAAATACATATAAATTCAAATTTGTATACAACATAATCTTTAATGTAAGGACTATAATGTAGGTTCATTGACATCAAAGGTTACTAGATTCCATGTACGTGTCGTCCCCGAAGATACACTTACAAAACTGATTTGGAAAATATGTGTGAGCCAGATACGGGCTCAGTGGGAATTATAAGGTTTTGTATATAAAAATACGTTCATCATCCACATGCATCGTGCCATACTAAAATAAGGTTTGCTACAATTTAATAAGTGTAATTCATTAGTTTATATGCCAGGCACATGCAATAAGCTTAAAACTAATGCCATGCACACCACATGATCCCATTCCCCAAATATCAAATCTGAAACCATCCATAACGAAAAATACATAATCTTTAACTGAAAATACAGTGTGTTGGCAATTACAATGGGCTCTAATTATCCTATACTAGGTCTCATTTCATCTCAAAGGCAACCGAAAAGGGTTACAACCTTTTACTTGCAACGGGCTACAACCCAATGCATTAGCGATTAACTGCTAATAAGAGGCTACAACCTCATTTCATCAAGAGGGCTACAACCTTCATCTAGTACCGGTAGTTCGGGCTTCAACTCGATAATTTAAGCGACTACAACCACAAATGGGCTCCAACCCAATTATTAAAGAAGGCTATAACCATCCAAGTAAGGCTACAACCTTACAATTATCACTTACGTAGATAATGGAGCCAAAACATTGAAACCACGAAATAACGATAAAACGTAAAAGGTTCAACACACCAAGTAGTACTAAATTAATGTATCTTGCTCATAAGTCCCAAATATTGAAATCTCATATAAATATATTGTATACACATAAAATTATGTAGATTATGTTATCAGGTTTTATATACGTAAAACATATACGTATATCGTATGTATCTTAATTTGTATATTCTTCATTTTGTCATATAATAATATCATTGTTATACATGAAAATAGATTCGCCAAGTCTGTCAACTAGAAGCTCATTTAAAAAATTAATTTACAGGTTTCACCAATAGGGAACTTCTTAATATATCAGTAAACCGGCTCTAAACCGAGCACAAGCCATAATTCATAATTCTTTAACTTGCTACAAATTTCCCCATACGATTTTCACTTTATTCCTCAATCAATGGCATATTAAAGTATTGCCTGGCATAGTTACGGACTGGCTCGTATTCAACAATCTTTCTCAAAAGGCAATCCATAGCTTATGTATCATGATAATATCATATACTTATGAAATAAATACCAAATATTACATCAAAACCCATTTATATACCATTGTATATGCACATCACATTTTACTATTCATTATCATAATAGTATTATGTGAGGGTTTCATACCAATCTTTAACAAAACCAACTTATAATTAAGGGTTCTTGTAGAATTATCATCTTAAAGTCTTATATGATGCAAATAAACCAAATAATCACAAGAAATCAAGCCCAACCCCTATGAATATGCAATTTGTGATGTTTGTGGGTAAAACCCCTAGGTTTATTTGATTCAAAGCATATAAAGTATAATCACTTGAAAAATAGTTAAAGCATCAGTGTTCCCACCTTGAATGATGATATTCTACAAGCTTTAGAGTGTTGGAGGAGAGTAAACACCATGAATTTTGAAACCCTAGCTCACCCTTGTACTTCAATGGAAGGAATGAAGGTAGGAGACGATGAATAGGGCATAAATGGAGGATTTAAGGCTTGAATCTTAAACATTAGTGTAGAGAAAACATGAACACTTAAGGAGCTCATCTCTCTCTCTCTAGAACTCTCTAGAGATACTTGGGGGGGTATGGGTCAAAGTTGTAGAGAAAATTAGGTTAAATGGGAGAAAAATCGAGTTAAAACTCGTCAAAATTCGACTCCAGGGTACCAAGATCAATCTTGGGAGCTCTCAGCCAAAAAAATTCCTTCCAACATAGCCCAAGATCGATCTTGGGACCCCTGCACTAAGTTCATCTAATTTTTTGCCTCCCGAACCCTTGAACTGCTAGAATCTTGTTTCGGGCCAAACACAAAAGTTGCAGATGGGAACGATATAGAACTTTAGGCGCTGTCAAAAACTCATTCGAACATCGAAAAAAAAAGTTATGGCCTCCAAAATTTGTCCAAAAACTAAAAAATCGTGTAAAATCAAAACTTGCGATTTTTGCCTTAATTTCGATTTGGGCCATCTGAATAATAAAACGATTGATCCCTCAATCTTCTTATGCCTAATATGACATGTCAAAATTGTTGGATCTACTATGAAGAGTTTGTGACCACAGGGACGGAGCCAGGATTTTAGGTTTGGGGGGACGAGAATATAAATGAACTGACGGCAAGAAGTAATTATCACAAAAATTATTCAAACTAAATTTTACCATCAAATAATAAAACCAGTTAACGCAAAAATATAACATATATAATATGTTAATATATACACAATTACAAAAAATACACATATATACATATGATCACCCACGTGACCAACTTACATTCAACAGATTGACTTAAAAAAATAATAACTACAATTACCCTCTTGCAATTATCTATTAAACTTAGGCATTTGAAGTTGTGCTCACCTCTCTTTCATTATATAAAATGCATCTATAATATCATTAACATCGAAATCACGAGTAATATCTTTCTCAATATATGTGATCAAATAGTTTGTTAAAAAACCGTCTTCCATCATATTATGAAGTGCGGTCTTAACAATTTTCATAGCTGAAAATGCATGTTCAGATGTAGCTATTGAAACCGGCAATGTCAAAACAAGGCGAATTAATCTATCGATAAGAGGATAAATGATCGACTTTCTAGTTTTCACCAACATTTGGCACAACTCTGAAATTGTTGATAAATTTTGAAACTCTGGATGGACCAAAATATCAAGCTTATAATTTTCTAATTGAAATTTCAAGTGTACTTTTTCTTGCTCGGTGAAATCCGCAGAATAAAATTTATAAGTAAGATTGTAAATATTATCTACCTTGAATGATCTATAAGCATCTTTTGGATCTAAAGCCGAGCTAAGTATAAGCAACTCCATCACTTCCTCCTTAAACCTGTGATTCAATTCTTGTAGCACTGAATCAATTGTAACAGTAAAAAGATAAACTCAAAAATGATGTTTAATCATAATTTCTTGAGAACGAGAGCGACCACGGCCTAAAGTATAAGGATCACTCATATCGGGAACTTGTATACCATATTTTTTTGAAAATTGCTTAACCGACTCCAATAAAGTAACCCATCCATCCTCCCTAAAATTTTAAGTACATGTTTTTGTTGCGGACACTAGATGCACTACATTCACTATGTCTTGAGATTTACGCTGTAAAGCTTGACAAAGATCATCAGTAATCCCCAATATTTTTCTCATTAATCGGAGGATAAACATAAACTCAAAAGATGTAATCTTATTATAAATTCCATTCCGCTTTTTCACGTTGAGTAGCAATGGTTCCCTCATTAATTATTGTTTTGAGGACAGAACAAGTGGCTCCAAACAAATTTATCAAGCTACAAATGGAACCCAAGTACAAAACCCACCGAGTATCTCCAGCTCGTTTCAACGTTCTACTTTGATTTAGCCCTCTACCGGTCTCAAGTTCATCAACGGTAAGCAATTCTTCAATTTCTACAGCTTGGGCAGCTCTTAGGTTATCATGTCTTCGGCAAGATGACCCGACTACAAGCACGACAAGATTTAAGTAAGTAAAAAATTGACTAATAGGTATAACCTCATTTGACGCGCTAACCAATGCTAATTGAAGATGGTCTGCAAAGCAATGGACATAGTATGCAGAAGAACATTCACTAGAAAATAAGGCTTGCAACCCGCTTCATTCTCCACGCATATTACTAGCACCATCATATCCTTGTCCACGAATATTGTGTAAACTAAGCATGTGTTGAGCAAGAATGTCACATATCTTTGTTTTCAATGTAGCCGACGTAGTATCAATCACGTGAACTAAGTTAAAGAAATGCTCCTGCACAAAACTATTTTTATCTACAAACCTTAAAACAAGTGCCATTTGTTCTCATTTCGATTCATCTCGAGATTCATCCACTATAATACAAAATTTTGCACCAGCAAGCAAGCTTCTCACAAATGAACTTTTGTATTTTTTGAGGGAAAATACTAAGAATCTCTTTTTGAATCCCAGGTGAATGATAAGAAGCATTTTGAGGAGCATTATGTAAAACCACAGACGCAACATCATCATTATACGAGGCCAAGAGCTTTATCAATTCAATAATATTCCCTCGATTATTAGATTCTTCAGCTTCATCGCGACCTCTAAAAGCACAAGCTTGGAAAGTTAGCCATTTTACAACACCTATTGTAGTCTTCAACCTCAAACGATTTTTTGCTACTTGCTGAGAAGTTTGTTTTTCGATAATCTTTTCTATGTGTTGTGATTGATTTGTTAAATCGTAACAGCATTGAAGAGCGATTTTATGCTGTGAGTTGGGATATTTTCCCACATGAGATAATAATGCACAATCCTTCCCATTCACCTTTTTCCATGAAGAAAATCTTTCTACCATGAAAGCGTTAGAACCTAGACGGGTAGACAGCTTTACAAAAAGATAACATGGAAGGCAATAGGCACTGTCTTTTGTTATAGAGTATTCCAACTAATCAGGAAATAATTTGTATCAAGAAATTAAAAAGCGGCGACCATTTTTGTCTTTAGAAGATTGTATTTTTTGAGGTACGGGTTGATACGGTCCAGCTTTGATATAAGCACGCCTAATCTCATCACGTTCCGACACCGGGATATCCCATATTTGTTTCTGTAAACCTGGGTCTCTAACTAATGTAGACGTATCAAATTTTTTGGATTCGACTCTATGAGCTTTTGAAGGCCGATGTTCAAGAGGTGCTGAAGTTTCAACGCGTTGCGAAGGTTCTATATTTGTATTAGATTCTATATCCTCACAACCTCTTTTTTTAAAGAATGATTCAAGTGTTTTCTTCACCATGATTAATTCTACAAAATAATTAAAAAGCCATTCAATATAAGCAAACAAATAAACAGTTAAACAATTAACAAAATAGACATAAGATTAAAATTGTAGAGTAAAAAAAACTGCTACATTATAAAAATGAACTCATGATTTCCGATTTCGGGTGTGAGAATAGAAAATTGCTAAAGTAAAAATATTAAAAGTATATATATGTATTATGTATAAACTCCAATAAAAAAACTACAACAAGACAACTAGACAAGATTAGATATTAAAAGCATAAAAGGCAAACATGAAAAATGTAAATTAGTAAATATACTAACCCAAAGATTCAAAGAAAGATTAAATTTTGCTACTGCTAGTCTGCTACTGAGTGCTACATCCTTGATTCCTTGCTTGTCAGCTCGTGAGTCGTGAGTCGTGAGGTTGTGTTTACTAATTTAGAAGCAATCAAGGCATCAAGCAGAACGGAGATCCAACTTCCAAGAGGGATAATAGAACTATGGAAAACTAAGTGAAAATTTGTTCTATTGTTCTAGATATAAACCTAAGTAAAGTTAAAACATTTTTCACCACATTTCTTTGAAAAGACTTGGGGCTTCTAAAGGAAGCTGCTTACTTTTTATTTTATATAACATATATGTTACAAAAGGGCTCATGTAAAAATATCTTTTATTATTGTTTTAAAAGTACAAGTAGAACTCTTTTATTATTATTTTAAAAATAAAATATAAAGTAAAATTTGATGTATAAAAGGATATATAATTTTTATTTATTCTGTTGCAAAAACGTAAATCTTATATATTGGTCTCGGTGTTTAATTTTTTTTAAAAATACATAATTGAGGAGGCCATACTTAATCTTTTCAAAATAATTTGGGGGGACGAGCTTTTATAATTTTTTTATAAATACAAAATTACTACTATATCTAATCTACTTTTTAAAAAAATTGGGTGGCGACTGCCCCCCCTAGATCCATCTATGCGTGACCAAGATTTCATGCTCTAACAAAGATTAAGCCTTAACGAGGCTTATGACAAGAATGAACTTGGAAAATGGCACACAGGTATTACAATTTCACTTTGTATGCCTTGTATACATAGATTTTAAGCATTAATGAGGATATGACACACTTGTGTATTTCTTACTAGCTTATGTGCATTCTCTTTATGAATGAGATACTTTTCATTGCCAAGCATGATTAGTCTTTGAATATCCATATAAACACCATGAACTTGTAATTCTAATCCTTGAATACTTTTATATGTTTTGTACTTTTTACACTTCATGTGATTTTGAAACTCACCATTTTATTAGTTAAAGTGTTGCTAAGGAGAATCGATCTCTTAAGTTCATGCCATTAACAACTCCACTAATCATTTTAAGGATTCAATTTGTATTTATCAAACATGTCTAAACTGGATGATTCTATCTCCAGCTAGACTTCCCAATCTTAGACAAATGAAATGTTATTATTTATTGTGCTAAACTTTTTAGTTGGTCATTTTCATAATCAAGTTAATCGCCTAGGGGAGACTAACAATGAATTCTCAATGCCTAGTTTAAATTTATACCTATTTCTTTGGTGTATTTCAAGTTTGTATCTTGGATTGAACATTATATAGGAATGGGTTGCACTTGCTTCACACCCTTTGTTACATGATATGAATGAGAGATACACTTGTGTTGAGTTTTGCTTACACTATTTCTTTTGACGGCATTTATATGGGAATGGGTTGGTTTTGCTTCACACCCCTTTGTCTAGAAGAGTGTAAGACATTCAACACTTAGGAATTACATTGAGAACTTTGAATGAGATTAATTCTACATAACATTGTAAAGCAAATATATTCTATAATGCCTTAGCCCTTTATTATCATTTGATACATCACTTTAATTTTAATTGTTAGATTCTAAAATAAACAACTAAAATCTACCAATCAACTTCTCTTAACAAAACCTTGGACTAGTAATCACCAAGACTATCCTTGAAGTTCGACACTTGTACTTACCAAGTATTATAACTTGACAACCTACACGTGGGTTCCTAAGCACGAAATTATTTTTGACACGTCATTTGTGTCCATATAGACCTAGACGAAATTGATGAGATTTCCCGGGGAATGTAACATGAAAGTTTATTTTGGAGATACATAGGAAAGAAAAGTTGCTCAAATTGCCGAAAAAAGAAGGAATCTGCCCTTCAAGAAAATCTGTGTATAATCCGAGCTCATAAAGAGACTGTCGTTAGCCTATTTCTCAAGGAATCAAGCCTGCAAGTTGATTTTCTATCAAATGAAGGGTCTTAAGTATGAGTGTTTTCGGTTTCAGTTGGGATGGAAATTAGGAGACCCAAATCCAAACCGAATTTGAAAGTTCAGTTTCAATTTCTAAATATTCCTAACCCATGTCCGAATCAAACTTTTTTGATTCAATTTTATTTGGTTTTCATATTTATTTATTTTTCAAATATTGTAAGGAAACACTTATTTGAGTCCAAAAAATAATAACTTGATATTTTCTCCTACTTATTCTAGATAGCAAAAATATTAACTCTTACATTTATAATATAGCTTTAATATTTATGATAACTCAAAGAGTAAGGTTCTCACTAGACTTTGTAAATTTAAGAACATAAATTTTTAGATAGTGAAGAAATATTATTTTTAAGTCATGTATGCAATGATTTGGTTTGGTTTGGTTTGGTTCGATGCAATTTGGTTTTGCATTGGCTTACTCAAACCTGAACCAAACATATCATATTCGATTTCGTTTTGGGTTTGGTGAAAGGAACAATATGATAAAAAAGACTTGAGAGTAAAATGTAGATCAATTAGTTTTGAAAACTAATAGAACCATGGTTATTGGATTATATTTGATGCGTAAAACAGATTTAATGTTTGGCGGGGTTTTATACACATATTTAGGAGCAGTTGGGAGTAAATACTTTAGAAAGTGTTTCTTTTGAGTTAATTACAAGCCCACTAAAAGGAAAATTAGTGTAAGATTCCTCTACACTTTATTCCGTTAATTTCCAAATCAAAGTGTTTGGAACCATTTGAGTAGAAAAATGAAACCAAGGACTTAGCATTTTACGGTCTAAAATTCAAGGTATTTGCTTTTTATAGATTTTTTTTTCTCATTTATAGGGATAAAAAAAACACTAAAATAGTTGGAGCTTAGTTGGTTCACTCTCCTTATAGAGTGACACACTCACATTCACTAGCACCGCTCTAAAATGCTATCAATTATTTCCTGTTTGAAACTTATGTTGAGAATGGTTGGCTCAAACCATTGATCTCACATGGAAAAATTGTAAAACTCAACATGGGTATATAAGTGGGGGAGAGTCTCCACATAGTAACGAGACCTTTTAAGATAAAAATTCCACACTTGTGGCCCAAAGGTGTTTAAGTTGTGGACAATATCGTTACTATGTGCGCGGACCGACGGGCTCAATTGGTGCCCTGGGCCCTACCCGAGTGTTGGCGGGCACAATAACTTATAACTTAAAGTATGATCAATATTAGGAACCAACACCTCACTACTTTGGAAAAAAAATCAGGGACCTGTGAAGTACAAATAGAATCCCTTTTCCTCCGGAAAATTATCCAATTTAGAAAACAAAATCTCTCTTTCTCAGAGGATGTATTTCTCACATTGATAGGAAAGACCACACTATTACAAGAAGACACTTATTAATAGCAACTTTCTTGGTTATTCTCTCTTGCCACTGTTGTTATTGGTAACTGTCCAATTCATATTTTGGTTCATATATTAAACATAATCTGGATGAAGAGTAGAAGTGATGAACTAATCAACACCACTGCTAAGATTTATTTATTTATTTGGATGAAATTAGATGTTACACATGGCTAGGTAAGAGGACAAGATTTCCTCAAATATTACAATACAAAGATATTATAAATAAGAATAATACAATGTAAAGATTCCATAAAATACTTGTGTACTAATGGATACGTAATTATATCCTTTCTATTTATCAACAAGAATCTCTTAGAGGCCTGTTGTTCGAGTTGATAATAACTGAGAAACGATATACATTGTTGGCCTTGATTGTGGATCGGCATGTAGACACGCTTTCGCCATTATTATGATAGATACCACCACCTCCTTAACTCCGAACGAGGAAAATGGGAGTCGTTGGTCCACCACATCATTCAGCTGTATCTTCTCGATCGGTGAAGATAATACAGTATCAATCAAGTCACCAGGATACTTCCCTTTGATCACTTCTAGTGCCAACACTCCAAAACTATACACATCGCACTTCTCAGTTACATTCATCGTGTAAGCAAACTCTGCCAACATAAGAAATAAGATTTTGAATAATGCACTTACTATAATTTACATTTAGTGACAAAGTCTTAGAAGGACAGTGCAAAAAGTTTAATCCTAAGTAAGTACAACTCGATCAACCTAATGAAAAGTTATCTCATGCAAGGTAAATGCATCCTTAGCAACATAACCTAATTCATATGATTCTTTGTTATGTGGTATAGGAACAGGGTATGTTTGGTAGGGGTAGGCTTAATTGGAATGCTATATCAGTTTGTATTTATCATGTATGCTATCATGAAATCCTTGTTTCATCTAATATATGTAATTATATATGTTGGTGCATATAAGGATTTATAAGTCTCTTCATCTGTATGTGCAAGTCAAAAATAAAAGGTCGTTAGGGTTGGTGTTTTGGGTCGCAATGCACCCCGTGTGGGTTGGCGCACCCAATTTGCAAAACGATGAATTAGGCAAACCGATACATTGCTTAAAGAGAAAAAATATATAGTCTATTACCTGGTGCAACATATCCATATGTGCCTGCAAGCGCACTCCAATTGGACGAGTCCGGCTTTAAAAACTTAGCAGTCCCGAAATCCGAAAGACTAGCCTCGTACCCAGAATCAAGCAATATGTTCTTGCTCGATATGTCTCGATGAACAATTGGCGTTGCACAATCATGGTGCATATAGCATAAAGCATGTGCCACCCCCTTAATAAAATTTATCCTTTTGGTCCAATCCAGCTGCTTAGCCTCTTTGTCGTTGCTCAATATTGATGCCAAGCTACCTCTTTCGAGGTACTCATATATCAAAAATGAGTGCCGAGCATGCGAACAAAACCCATAAAGCTTCACAATGTTTCGGTGCTTTATCTCAGTCAAAACTCTTACCTCGTTGATAAAGCTTTCTCGATCAATCATATCCGATATCGAATGAAGCTTCTTCACAGCTACAATATTACCTGAAGGCAATAGAGCTTTGTAAACACTTCCAGATCCTCCCTTTCCAATGCAATATTGGACGTCGAAATCTTTTGTAGATGTTACGATTTCATCATACATTAATCTTCCATCATACACCGGCATTGAGAACATATCTTCATCTTCTTTACCTGCATTTTTAGCTTCCATTTGTCGCCATCTTCGCTTATATGTGATTAGGAGCCCAATGGATGCGACAAGAAGTAAAAGTGCCCCCAAAAGAGGGAGTCCAATTATAAGAGCGAATTTTTTGCTCTTGTTTTGATTATGCTTAGACCCCTTTATAGGATTTTCACAGGGCTGTAAGCCTGTAACATTTCCACACAAACCTCGGTTTCCTTGTATTTTTTCTATGGAAGCATCCATAAACGCTTTATTGTTCGGTAATGGACCCTCCAACTCATTGTAGGATATGTCAACATACACCAAATTACTCTCAAAACTTCCAAATTGAGATGGAATTACTCCCGAGAGTGAGTTATGGCTCAAGTCGAGCTCGGACAGCTGTATTAACTTTGTGATCTGAATTGGAATTTCCCCGCCAAATTCATTTTTGCTTAAATTCAAATATGTCAGATGCGAGCAGTCCCCAAGAACTCCTGGTATAAGCCCACTTAATCTATTTGCTGATAGATCAAGATATAATAACTCGCTTAGTGACCCGAGTTCTCGAGGTGCAAAGCCAGAAAGTTGGTTATCATTCAAAACCAACTTCAGTAAATACTTTAGTTTCCCAAATTCCTTAGGAATCTCACCAACTAAATGATTTGAAGAAAGATCAAGTTCACGTAGTTGAGTAGCATTTCTAAACGCCACTGGTATACTACCGGTGAGATTGTTCTTTGCGATTGCCAACTTTGATAACTGTTTGCATCTACTCCAATTATCTGAAATCTCCCCGTAAAATTCATTGTTGCTTATATCCATGTACTGTAAGTTCGGGTATATGCCAAAAGCTTCAGATATATTTCCTGTGAGCTTGTTACCATCGAAGCGGACTCTAGATAAACTTTGGCAGTTTCTAAAGCTTTTGGGTATGTGACCAGTGAGTTGGTTGTCGTTCACGGTGAACTTTTCAAGATTTCCACCATGGCAAATCTGGTTTGGTAAGGAGCCGGATAATTGATTTGTGTCTATTTCTAGGACTTCTAGTTTCAAGTTTCCTAGTTCTCGTGGGATGGGACCCGAAAGGTTGTTCTCGCGGAGGAACAAAATTTTCAGGTTATTCAACTTGCCAAGGGATGTAGGAATTGAACCACTAAGTCGATTCTGGCTTAATTCGAGATCAGTTATGGACTCCAAATTTCCTAGTTCTTCTGGAATGGGACCTGACAGGTTATTAGTGTAGAGATGAAGAAGACTCAGGGAGGATAGACTGCCCAAAGATGGAGGGATTGAGCCAGTAAGATTGTTTGTGTGAATGCTGAGTTGCTCGAGACAATTCAACGTCCCTATTTCTGGGGGAATGGGACCCCATAACTGGTTTTTGAACAAATACAAGACAGTTAGATTTCTCAACTTTCCAAAAATGGAAGGGATTCGACCGGTGAGATTGTTGGTGTCCATACGGACCACAAGAAGGTTGACAAGATTTCCCATTTCCGGTGGAATATAACCTGAAAGTTTATTCTCAGAGAGATATAGGGAAGTCAAGTTGCTCAAATTGCCTATAGAAGAAGGAATAGGTCCTTCAAGAAAGTTTGTGAACAATGCTAGCTCGGAGAGAGAATTTAGTTGGCCTATCTCTTGAGGAATCAAGCCTGTGAGTTGATTTTCAACCAAATGAAGGGTTTCGAGATTCCTCAAAAGACAAATCTCTGGTGGGATGATACCCGAAAAAAGATTGGACGACAAATCAAGATACTTGAGTTTTGATAGTGTACCAATCTCTGGTGGAATGGTACCGTTGAGTTCATTCCGGCCAAGATCAATGTACGTGAGATTTGGGAAGGACAAGAAGGAAAAGTTGTAAAGCGTACCTTTTAACTCTGTCATTGAGAGGTTTAATCGGATTACGCTTCCTTCTATGCAAGAAACTCCGAGCCAAGAACATGGGCTCAGGTTTTTTTTGGAATGTGGAGAAGAATTGGTTGCATTATCAGGTGGAAGAGTCCATGAAGTTTGCATGGAGTTGTTTTGGCTGAAAAGGCTTGATTTCCATCGAAGGAGAGCCGTTGCTTCTTTTTTAGAAGCAGCAGATGCAACATTTGGTGAAAGGAAAGATATGATAAAAAGTACTGAGAGTAAAATGAAGATCATAGCCTTGGTAATGGATGCCATGGTTCTGGTTTTAGTATTTGATGTGTAGAAAAGATATAAGGTTTAAAGGGGTTTTATAGATTGCTTTAGGAGAGAGGAGCAATTGATGGGAGTAAAGATTAGAGAAAACGTCTTGCTTTTGAGTTGCATACTAGTCCACTGAAAGGAAACCTAATGAAATATACCTCTAGACTTTAAGATGAGTCTCTTTCCAAGTCAATGTTTTTGGACCCATTTGAGTTGAAAAATGAAGACTAAGGCTCCGTTTGATTGCAAGGTAGAAAAGGAAAATAAATTTAGTTAGTTTTGGTGAAAAGATGGAAAATAAGTTGAGTGATAGAGGTGATATCCTCTTGATTTTTAAGTTTTTTCATGAAAAAATTTTCTTTGCTTGGTGGTGAGTAAAAATTTTCCACCAAAAACATTGAAGGATAGAGGATATATACTCATAAAATGAGCAATATTTCTCACCTTATTTTCTATCTTTTCACATAAACTAGCTAAATTTATTTTCTTTTTCCATCTTTGCAATCAAACGGAGCCTAAGAGTTCAGCATTTTACACTCTAAAGTTAAGGTCTTCACATCTTGATAGATTTGTTTCCAAAGTCTTACCCACAAGAAATGAAAACAAAAGCACTTATAAATCATAATACCTTTTTTATGAGGGATTTTTTGGTGCGCTTAATTTAGGATGGTGATAAGTTTATAAAGTAGTCTTCTTACTATTTACTTTGTACAAAATAACTCACTCAGACATTTGTTTAAAAAGAGTACTAATGCTTTCGCAAGTTGTTGATAGAAATGTTTGCCACTTTATTTTAAAATGAAGATGTTGTGTAAAAAAACAGTTTTATTATTTACAAATTTGTTATTATTATTATTATTATTATTATTATTATTATTATTATTATTATTATTATTATTATTATTATATATTACCAAAGCTAGCAGGACATATTTATTATTATTAATTAATTCTTTTATGTTTACAAAATAAAGCTCCGTTTGATAGCAACATGAAAAATGAAAAGAAAAATAATTAATTTATATGAGAAGATGGAAAATAAGTTTAAGGATGTGGTGAAATTAACTCTTGGTTTTTGCATTTTTCCATGACAAAATTTTCTTTGGGTGATTTGGAGAAAATTTTTCCACAAAATATTAAAGGAGGATGGAGGACATATATTTACAAAAATGAGTATGAAATAGAAATTATCTCACCATATGCCTCAACTTATTTTCCATCTTCTCACCCAAATTAGTTGTTTTTATTTTCATTTTCCATGTTGCTATCAAACGGAGAATAAATAGATCCGAGATTCAAGTTAAAGGAGAAGGGGAGTGAAAAATCTCGAACCAGTTACTTCTCAATTTAAATAAAGATATTTATTACCAACCTAATCTTCTTGTTCTACACGATATTTTCTTAAGTACAATGAACACAGTTTGCAGAACAATTTAAGGAATGAATTTTTTTGTCACTAAAAATTAGTTCGACAGAGGTAAATACAATTGTGAAAAAAAAAAAGAAAAGAATATGTTAGTGTAAAATTATATTTTTATTACCGTGAACAGGTTATGCTTTTATTATATCATCACAAAAGTGAACATGCTTGTGTATTGAATTTTTTTCAATTTTTACATCCCAGCAACCAATATTCCAATCAAACATGGAAAATATAGGGTAGAACAATTGGATTTGACTATCAATGTCACAAGTCAAGTTTTTGGCTTCATAAAATGCTTGATTCATCACAAAAGTGAACATGCGTGTGTATTGAATTTTTTTCAATTTTTACATCCCAGCAACCAATATTCCAATCAAACATGGAAAATATAGGGTAGAACAATTGGATTTGACTATCAATGTCACAAGTCAAGTTTTTGGCTTCATATAGGCTCCGTTGGATAACAACATGAAAAAAAAATACTTGATTTAGTAAGAAGGTGGAAAATATGTTGAGGCATGTGATAAGATATACTTTCAATTTCATGTTCATTTTATGAGTAGATATCTTTCATTTTTCATAATTTTTTTGCAAACATAAAAATTTTCTTCCACAACTATCAAAGAAAATATCTCCTTGGAAAAAGTCACAAAGTAAGAAGACATTTCACCACATGTCTCAACTTAATTTTCAACTTTTCGCAAAAATCAACCATTTTTATTTTTTCTTTTCTATGTTGACATTAAACGGATCCATAGAGTTGAAAAATAAAGGCAAACAGCCTTAATTGTGGCATCTTTCGAGTCAAGGTCTTTGGCCCTTGTTGATTATTTCAATTCGAAACATCTTGTTGAAAAAACAGCTCTAAATTTAATTAATGACGGTATGTTCACTGTATTAAGTAGTTGTTGAGGTAAGACAACCACAATGCATGACGTATGTGATTATGCACTACATCCATCTTTCTTTTTCAGGTGAAATCCACCGCATCAATCTTAGTGAGTATATATATATATATATATGTGGGAAATTTCATGTGCGGACTAATTCGTACAGACTAATCATTTTTATGATAGTTTTACGTTATAAAAAGCATCTTTCAAATGTTTTTATGATGGGAAACCATCTTAAAATGATTTTTCTGTAAGGACTAGTTCGTACCAGAAACGGACCCTATATAAAAATATATTTGCTCACATATGATAGATGAAATTTAAACTTACCACAAGAATGATTAATGAAATATCATTCGAACTTTGCCGATCAATAGGTATAATATGTATGCTTCTAATATTACTACTATTTTAAAATTTTAAAAAAAGTAAGGGTCACGCTTGTAAAAGTGGTTCGATTATGTTAAAAGTAGTAAAAACGTAACGGCTTGAGTCTCTCGCCCACATCCCGGCCACTCCCCCTCGAACACGTAATCCTTAATTACTCATCACTTGTAATAAAAAAAAATCCAAAACATAAAAACTCTGTAATTAACTACACTGAGTCGGCCAATTTTGAAATTTCAACTTAAAATAGAAATGTGAATGAAAGAAAAAAAGAACGAGGGTATAATATGTCATAATTTATCAGTAACAGTGGGCAGCCAAGTAAAGCACATCCTTAAAATAGTTGAATTTTATGAGTGTATATATATATGTGTGATTTTGATTTTGTCAAAAGAAAGAAAGAAAGAAAGAATGAAAGAAAAGGTGGTGTGAATGGAATTCCTTTGATGTAATATGGTTGGTCTTTTAATGTAGGGGAACTGTTAATGGCAAATAAAATCATCTATTTATCGTATCGAGCTTGACTCCCACAGTACATATATATATATAATAAGCGGTTTAAATCGTCATTAAACTTTTGACCTATTATCACTTTGACCATCAAATTTTAAAATGAACGATTTTGGTCATTCAACTTTAGAGTAAGTACCACTTTGACCATTTCGTCCAATTCTTTGGTCATCCAACCTTGGAGTAAGCACCACTTTGACCATTCTGTCTAATTTAACTATTAAATTTAATGTATTTACGTGATACATAATTTCGTATAAAGTTATTTTGGTCATATTGCAACAAAACCACATTTCTCTCAAATAATTCTTACCCAAATAAAACAAACACAATATATAAAATATTATAATATTTTCAACAAACAATGCAATTTTGGCTATTTTATAACCAAAATTGTTAAAATACGATTAAATGAAGTGATGTGCATTGTACATGGTTTCATTTTATTGAATTTAATAGCCAAATTATAAGAAATAACCAAAGTGGTACTCAGTCCAAAGTTGGATAACCAAAGTGGTTTGTTTTAAAGTTTGGTAGGCAAAGTGGTACTAGATTAAAAAATTAGTGGTCATTTGAATTGTTTGCTCTATATATATACATTCACTGCTAACTGCACTTTAATTTGATGTGGCAAAATATTCCTTTTTAGGATTGTACATGTGTGGTGCTTAAACCTTCATTTTAAAATGTTTGCTTAAATAATTACAATATAGTTTAGAGATTAGATTTGCCAAAATAAAAATAACTATCAGTTTTTGATCAAGCGCATTTTCAAAGTAAGAAAAAATGATCTTATTTATACAAATATTCTACTATTTTATTATTAGGCTCCGTTTTATAGCAACATGGAAAATAAAAATAAAAACAACTAATTTGGATGAGAAGATGAAAAATAAGTTGAGGCATATAGTGAGATACTCTCTATCTCATACTCATTTTTGTGAGTATATGTTCTCCATCATCCTTTAATATTTTGTGGAAAAATTTTCTCCACCATCACCCAAAGAAAATTTTGTCATGGAAAAAACAAAAAGCAAGAGTTAATCTCACAACATCTCTTAACTTATTTTTCATCTTCTTACTTAAATTAGTTGTTTTTTTTTATTTTTTAATTATTTTTTCATGTTGCTATCAAACGGAGCCTTATATTATTGTATGGGTAGTATATCTACAATTTAAAATTCATAATTTTGTTAATTTCCATTATTAACTGTATTAAAGAATTGTTTCTATCAATATATGCATACTAGGCCAAAAATCATCTTAAGAAACTGCCTCTCACAGTCGCTTAAGACCTCTTATCTGTCTCTTAAGTCTTAAGCGACTAACTGTCAGTCGCTTAAGTATAGTCTCATTAACCGAGTGGCTGTAGCTCTTAAGCGACTGATAAATATAGGTCCGTCGCTTAAGAAACTCTTTAGCCACGGACTCAAACTCCGTCGCTTAAGGCTTAGGCGACTTATAGTAAATAGCTTAGTCGCTTAAGCTAGTTCAGTTTGAGCAACTGATAATGGCTTGTCAGTCTCTTAAGTTAGTCCAGCTTAAGCGACTGACAATGCTTTGTCAGTCTCTTTAAGCTTGGCCACTTAAGCAACTGACAAGGCCTTGTTAGTCTCCTAAGCTTGGTCACTTAAGCAACTGACAAGGCCTTGTCAGTCTCCTAAGCTTGGTCACTTAAGAGACTGGCAAAGCTTTGTCAGTCACTTAAGCTGGCCATTTAAGCCACTGTCAATGACTATTTAGTCTCTTAAGCTTGGTCATTTAAGAGACTGGCAAAGCTTTGTCAGTCACTTAAACTGGCCACTTAAGCCACTGACAATGACTATGTCAGTCGTTTAAGTGAAGAACAACATTTCACCAAAATGTGCAATTCTAATAGCCTGTAGGTTTGCCAAACCTACAATTCAAATCAATTCACAGCTAAACTTGCAATTCAAAACAATTCACAGCCAAACTTGATATTCAAAACAATTCACAAAAAAACTTACAATTCAAACCAATACAATTTTAACATGTATTCACATAGAAAGACAATTCACAAATCTAAGTGTATAATTCACGAACAACATACAAACATTAAATGTGGTTCATTTACAACATCAAAAACTTGTTCACAAAAATACAAGTCTAATAACAAGTCACAAAAGTACAAATTTGGTTAAATAAACAAGTTCACCTCTGACTGGTATTCAAACCAGTTGTTGCCTCACGGGTCTCCTTAAGCTAACTCATCATCTCTTGCATATCTGCAAATTGTCCCTCAAGCTGGCAAATGCGCTCCTTCGCTACCTGGAGCTCCTCCAAGATCGGGTTAGAAGCAGATGCCCGCGCTCCACCTCTCTCCTTGGGCAACTTTCGGCCTGATTTTCCTAAACCGGAGATTGTCGTCCCTCTCGTCACACCAATCTCTCCCTCAATAATACTCACTTGTGATGCAAGAGGAAGAGCAATCACCGTTTCATCCCCGCCTTCCTCACCCAGCGGGTGTTCGGCTCTTTGTTCTTCTACAAGAGCCGTCACCCTAGCTCTCATTTTCTCCTGCAAATAACAATCCAATAACAATTAAGCTAATAACTTTGGCAGTCACATACTCACACCCACCCTTAGTTCTACATAAATCTCTTTCAAGAAATACTAAATTGTCAGTACCACTCATTTATCTGTAATACTCAAAACAAGGAAGTGGTTTTATTTGCATATTCCAAATACAAGGGACTTTCATCCGTTTACAAATCCTCCGACCCCCTCGCGTGTGGGGAAAAAAGAAATTTGCAACATTTCAATAATTAATGTGGCATTACATGTAGGGATGGCAACCGGACACATTTCGGGCAAGTTTAGCCAAACCCAACCCCTAACCAAACCTGCCCCATCTGGCCCCAACCCAACATCTATTATTATATAAAGCCGGAAGGCATTTTGGCGGTTATTGAAGCCATGTCTGGTTTTTGGTTTTCCAAATTTGCCCTTTCAGAATTTCATTTCACATAAACTATTTGAATAATAGCGCAAAGAAAGAGATTTGAACCCTCACCACCAACAAAGGCAATATGGTTCTTGACCATACGCTACTTATCATTTTTTAACATTTTTCCTTTAAATTACTTATATTCGAACCACACACAAAAATCTAGTTGTTATTATATGGTATTAGCATATTTGAAATATATACATTCATATATATATAATCGGCCATGTCGGACAAACAGGCTAATCTTCTTACTCGAACCCCACCTGAATCAGCCTCAGGTTTAATTATCGACAAACAAACATGGCCCATTTGGGTAGGGCCGGGCCTAAAACCCCCATGGTCAGGTTGAATTGCCATCCCCTAGTTACAGGGAGGTATCTGCATCCAATGCAGCAACGCATCATTTAAGGGGGTTTCATATAAAATCACCACTGATTTCAACCGCTTTTGAGGCGCTGTCATACTTTTAGTTTCCAATTTTACCCCTATAATATTCTTTTTCATAAAAAAGAATATAACTTGCAACAGGATTTGAACCCACACAGCTAAGAAAGTTAAACAATCACCTAACCACTAGGCCATTTATCATTTTTGTTAAGTATTATCTTCAAATTAAATGTATAAGATGCATGTGTAAGGTAAGCTGTTATAGATATATATATACCCAGAGATCAAATAAGACTTCTTTTTCACTTACATTCATTTTTGCAGGGTCAGAGCTAAGAAGGAAAGAATCAGCACCAAGCTTTTTGATGGCCTCGTCTTCCTTCTTCGAAGAGGTACTAATGACAGTAACTTTGAGCCCAAAGGCCTTCCCGAACTTAACAGCAACATGACCAAGCCCACCGAGCCCAGCCACACCCAGGTGCTTGCCTGGCTCGGTCATTCCATAGTATTTCATTGGACTGTAAACAGTGATCCCAGCACACAGGAGTGGTGCACCAGAGTCAGGGGGTAGGTTATCAGGGTAGCGGCAGTGTTTCAAGAGGCGTCCGAGGCGTGCGCCTCGAGGCGCGCCTCGAGGCGAGGCGAAGAAAAAACGCCCCTGAGGCGTGAATATTTGACATTTTTTGAGGCTTACGCCTCTTCCCTGTGAGGCGTCATTGAGGCGTAGGCCTTGAGGCGTAGGCCTCAAGGCGTTTGAGGCGCAACTAATCGAAACTACGTAGTTTTGCACTATTTTTTTTTTTTTTTTTTTAATATACTTACGATTAAAACCCTAGCCCCACAACGGTTTGCAAACGATCGACAGAAGCAGAGCTGTGCCTCAAACGATCGACGAGAGGGAGAGAGTTCAGCATCGTGTACACCATCATCCCAAACCCTAAAATCTGAAATACTTCATTCTTCTTCACTCTTTGTAAGTTCTTTTCACATTTATTCTCTATATACTTCTACTTCTTCTTCTTCTTCTTCTTCTTCTTCTTCTACTTCTTCTTCTTCCTCTTCTATATATATAATAGTTATATATGTATTTAATAGTTATATATATACATATATGTACATGTATTCAATACCATGATCATCAAAAAGAGCTGTGGACAGCATGTATTTTCTGGAAACACTAGATAGAATTTTCACTTCACTGCCCCACGAAATTTTCACTGCCCCACGATTTGATGAACACTCACTGCCCTACGAAATTTTCACCTCACTGCCCCACGAAATTTTCACTGCCCTACGAAATTTTCACCTCACTGCCCCCATAGAATTGTTCTATTATTATTTGCCTTATATTGATATGTGATATATATTAATAATTTAATATATATGAGTATTGTTTGATTTTTATTTATGATTAAATTTTATCGTAGTGAATTATTCCGATGAGTAGTAGAAAGGATCCGGCATGGAAATATTGTGTTGAAATGACCGAAGGGATGGACGGAAAGTCATACAAATATGTTATTTGTAACTTTTGTCAAAAACAAATTAAGGGGGGGGTAATTAGAATGAAAAATCACCTTTCGGCCAACCATAAAGGTGTAGCCCCTTGTGCCAAGGTGCCGGATGAAGTGAAATATGAAATCAAAGAGTATTTAAAGAAGGGAGAAAAATCAAGAAATGATGTACAAAGAAATCGGGAAGAAATTATTGATAGTGGTTCATACTATCAAAGACAAAATCCGTCGATTGGAGGTTCAAGTGGCGGTAGTGTTTCTCAAAGAGGAATTAGGGGACCTATGGATAGGTTTGTGGTGGATGTGGATGGTGATGGTGGAGGTGAACCAAACTCAAATCCGAGAAGTGAGAAGGAAGCTATTAATCAAACCAAGTTGGATGTGGGTAGATTTTTCTTTGAGAATGGCATTCCTTTTAACGTGGCAAATAGTCCATCATTTATTAGTATGTGTCGCTCGATTGGAAACTTTGGCCGCGGTTTTAAACCTCCTACATCTCATGAACTAAGCACGTGGATATTAGACGAAGAGGTGAAGACCACACAAGCTATTGTTGATGAAGTAAAGAAAACATGGTCACAAACGGGGGTATCAATATTATCGGATGGGTGGAAGGATATGCGAGGGAGACAATTGATAAATTTTCTTGTTAACAATCCACATGGCACAGTTTTTTTGAGATCGGTTGATGCATCTGACGCAATTAAAGATGCAAAGATGTTGTGTAAACTTCTTGACGATGTTGTGATGGAGGTTGGAGAGGATCTTGTAATCCAAGTAGTGACGGATAATGCCTCAAATTATAAGGCGGCCGGAAAGTTATTAATGGCGAAGAGGACACGTCTTTGGTGGACACCATGTGCGGCCCATTGCATAGATTTGATGCTTGAGAAAATAGGGGATCTACCGCAACACAAAAATGCCTTGATAAAATCAAAGAAGGTATACTAATAATTTATTATTTATTAAAGTGCTAACAATATTTATATTTACTTTTATTTTATATAATTTACTATTTAATTGTAGGTGAGTCACTTTATATATAATCATGGATGGGTGTTGGCATTAATGAGGAAGTATACTAATAGAGAGCTTGTTCGCCCCGCGGCCACGAGATTCGCTACAGCTTATTTGACATTGGATAGCATGTCAATTTCAAGAGAATCGTTGGAGCGAATGTTCACCTCTACCGAATGGGGAAGATGTAGTTGGGCCAAAACTCAAGAAGGGAAAAAAGTGAAAGACATAGTTTTGAGAGATAGAAACTTTTGGGGGAGCTTGGCTTATGCATTAAAGACAACAAAGCCTCTTGTTGGTGTGTTAAGGATGGCAGACTCGGAAAAAATGCCTGGGATGGGATTTATATACGGTGCTATGGATAAAGCTAAGGAACAAATAGCGGAAAACTTAGGAAGCGAAGAAGGAGCATACAAGGAGATATGGAGTATTATTGATGACAAGTGGGAGTTTCAAATGCATCGTCACTTGCATGCCGCTGCTTATTTTCTTAATCCCCATTACCAATATGATGACAACATTTCGACTCACCCCGAAATAAAGTTGGGCTTGCTCACTTGCTTGGAAAAACTTTTTCCCAACCCACGAGAGGTGGTGAAAATTGATTTGCAAATGGATGCGTTTCGATTTAGAAAAGGATTATTCGGTTTTGCGGCGGCAAAAAGCACGTGTAAAAAGCGTAGTCCTGGTACATAAAGTTTATTTAATTTTTATTGTTATTTATTTATTTATATTATTCTATAGTTTTAAATTAAAATAAAGTTTTAATTTAATATAGTTGATTGGTGGCTTCAATATGGAGACGAAACACCGGAACTAACAAGCTTTGCAGTTAAGATTTTGAGTCTCACATGTTCAGCTTCAGCTTGTGAGCGTAATTGGAGTACATTTAATCAGGTATTCATCGGTTCCTCACGTAGATTATGAATTGACTAACATATACAAAGTAATTTATTAATAATTAATTAATATTGTCTAGATACATACGAAGAAAAGGAACCGTTTGTCTACCATGAAGCTCAATAAGTTGGTTTATATATTGTATAACAAAAGATTGAAGTTGAGGTGGACGAAAAAAATGGCACTTAAAGAAGATGAGGATCCATTGATTCTTGATGATTTGCCATCCGATGATGAATGGATTGTTGATGAAGATGCATCCAATAATAGCGGAATATCGGGGTTGACTACAATAGATTTAGATGGTGGAGATGATGGAGAGGATGGTGGAGAGGATGGTGGAGATGATGGAGAGGATGGTGGAGAGGATGGTGGAGATGGTGGAGAGGGTGGTGGAAATGGTGGAGACGATGGTGGAGACGGTGGTGGAAATGGTGGAGACGGTGGAGGAGATGGTGGCCGTGGGCGTGGGCGTGGCCGTGGCCGTGGCCGTGGCCGTGGCCGTGGAGGACAAAAGAGAAAGAGAGATGCATTAGGTTAGTGTCGTTATTTATTATTTATATAATAGTTTATATTCCTTTATAATTATTTACTAATCTATGCGTACCATATATTAATTTTAGAAAAAGGAAAGGGAATGCAATTGTTAGATGAAGAATTGGATGAAGAAGATGGTGGTGAAGAGGAAGATCTACAATTTAATAGTGATTTAATTCGAAGTGACAATGATGGAGATGGTGATGATGGAACTGCGACTGGATATGATCCCTACTTCAAGCCACTAGATACGGATGATCCTTTATGGCTTTGATACATTAGCATAATAATAATACTAGTGTCCTTATTTAATGACTTTATGGTGCATGGTGATACACTAATTTAAGACTTTAAGTGTTTAACTATTTGTTTTTTGATGACTTTATGGTTATGTATGACTTTAATTATGTGGTGACATTGTTATGTGTTATTTTGGTGTGATGATTTGAGATTGTTATTGTATTTGTGATATTATTTGCACTTTAGTATAGATTATTAATATTATGATAGTTTTGTAATTTTTTAGGAATTTTTTTTTTAAAAAAAGTGAGGCTTACGCCTCAATGCGCCTTGAGGCCTACGCCTCGCCTCGCCCGGGCTAAACGCCTCAAACCCGCCTCGCGCCTTTTAAAACATTGGGTAGCGGAGCACAAACCGCTGGTCAACAACCACCGAATCGGCATAGCCTCCGTACGTTTTTGTCCCGTCTTTGTCGATGGAGTTGTAAGTAAATATCACTTTGGAGCAGTAATTCTCCAAATCTTGTTTGCAGGCATCACATGTCGTGCAGGAGCCCACTATGACTCCGACCCCAACTCGGTCACCAACTCCGAACTTGGTGACGTTGCTCCCGACCTTTGTCACTTGACCAACAATCTCGTGCCTGCAAAAGAAACACTTTTAAGTATACCAATGCAGCAACATAATCACTTGACCAACAATCTCATGTCGCCCAATAATGACGAATCAAAAGAAAAAATAATAAGGCAAAAGAAACACTTTTAAATTTATTTTTATTTTTATTTTTTTGATCAAAAACAGACCCACATAAAATGGATAAAGGTACAAAAACGATGATCCAGAGGATCACCCGATAGTCCAATACAACTACAACAGACTATGAAACACTAAAAAGTACGAGCTGAAATTAAAAAATGCAAAGCCCTTGAAGCTGCTACTTGTACACGCACTAAACAAAAACATCAACTAGGAAGAGAAGCCCCGAACCCTTGCTCACAGCTGCTGCCCAATTAAAGTAATTATCTGAGATTGACAGATTCCCAAACTGCTTAGAAGAAGAAGCCCATAGAGAAGCTGTTAATCTTGCATTACTTTCTAACCAAATGTTCTGAGCCACAGCCAGGCAGCAACATCTCCACAGCACCTTTGCTTTCTTTTTTTTACCCCACACCCCACTCCATGCTCAAAAATCCGTACCAAGATCTCGGCAAGGCTCCAAAATCCCAAGTTCCCTTCAAGCTTTAGAATTGAGGAAAATTATAATGCAAAAAGATATGATGAGCTGATTTATTGTCTCTCCTACACATAATTTACCAAGATGGGGAAATAGCTAGGTTTGGTCGCTTGCTTTGGAGCAAATTGCAAGTGCTGATTTAACTACAAGCAGCCAACCATGAAAATATTCTCACTTTTAGAGGTACACCAATTTTCCAAATCATTTTTGTGTGGCGCAAAGGTAGTATCATCCAAGGAATCGATAAAGAATCCCAACTTATACCCCCACACATATTCTTTTATCCGATTTGACTCCAGAAAGAGGTGCATTTCCCACAATGGACAATAATCCTACAAATTCCTCTACTTCACTATCATTGAGATTTCTTTGGAAAGACAAATCCCATGAAAATGAATAAGAAGAATTCCAACTAGCTAAAGACACAATCAAGCAATTAGTGTTGCAAGAAACTCTATATAGAGGAGGAAAGAGAGATGATAATGGAACTTCCCTAATTCACACTTCTTCTCAAAACAGAGTTTTGTCCGCTATCCCCACCTTGACCCGAACAAAAGAATTAAAAGATTCAAGGCCATTAGCAATAGCCTTCTAAGGATTACATAGAGTTTTCCGCTCTTTCTTGGAGGCCAGGTTTGCCTCGATGAACCAACTTTGGATGTTTTCGCACCCCTTGAAGCAGGTTTATCTTCCCTATTCTGTTTTTATTCAGTTTCCACAACCAAAATACAGTCTCCAGTAATCTAGGTTAGCTGTTTGCACAACGTACTGAACTTTGAAACCAATTAAATGTAATAGTGATGCATAGGAGCGTAAAGTTAATTCTAAATAGTGTTCATTCCTATTTTTTCACATCATAAATCACTGGACAAAAATGTCAACTCAATTGGGCTATAGATATGATATTACGCAAACGAATTATCCTTTTCTAAGCAGATCAAAACTGCATACTTGCAAGACAAGAAGGATTTTCAGTATTGCAAATGATGCATCCTCCAATTATTTATGTACATAACTGACGCTTGGTTCAAGTTTTTACCCAATCTAGAAATCTTAAATTGGTAATTGACATACAAAGTCTCTTAATTCATTTCATAGTGTGAATCAGAACATGCTAAAGCTCAAACTTTGCATGTTAAATGACCAAATCGGGTTCCAAGTAAGGTACAAAAACTCGAACAAAACGAACTGAGTGGCATAAGATAGCAACCATACCCTGGAACAACAGGGTAATTTGTGAATCCCCATTCATTCTTTGCAGTATGCAGGTCCGAGTGGCAAACCCCACAGTAAAGTATTTTGACTGCCACATCTTCATTGCCAGGTTCTCTGCTCAAAACATAAAGGTATCCCAAATTAAACAATACCATAAAACTGAATGACGATAAAATAACATCACAATGAAAGTTACAATAAACTGGAGTAAATGTAACAGCACATTTTGGTAAGTCGACCTATTTTAAAGTTATTGATAGAATCAAGGGTTCACAAACAATTATATATTTGTTAGTTAATTTCATCACACACACTAGCGGCCATTTAAGAAGTTGTTTTTGGCAGATTTTCTTCTTTGTTCCGTTTCATTCATTGATCACTGAATTGCTTTTCCAATTTTGTACTGCCTATGATCTTTAGTGATAAAATTATATAGTTTCTGATAAATGAAAATATCATTCATCTAGGTATTTGTTTTGTCTATCACATCGAATCAAGCAGTAGCGTTGTATGATGTGGAGTCGGGTTCTCGGGACTACCAAAATTAATTACTGCTTGTATAAAAAAAATAAAAAATTTAGCGCAAGCCCAACTGGATCGGGTCCAAATTCAGAGCAATGAGATTAATTCAACTCCAAGCCATTCTATTAATGCAATCCAAAGGCAACTGATATTGATATAGAGAAATTCGAAAACGCACAAATTAATTATTGCTTGTATAAAAAAAAATAAAAAATTTAGCACAAGCCCAACTGGATCGGGTCCAAATTCAGAGCAATGAGATTAATTCAACTCCAAGCCATTCTATTAATGCAATCCAAAGGCAACTGATATTGATACAGATAAATTCTACACCATAAGGGTCCAGTTTCTTAGTTCTATTATGTATCAATTTTTATTCACTCCTGCTTTGCCTGGTGTTCTCTTACTGCTATCTTACTTCTAAAACCGATGAGCCCGGTACACTTTGGCAGTTAAAGAAAGGAATGACCCATTAGAGCTGAGCAAGCGACATATGTGGCTATATACTCAATCCTTTTTTGACTAAGAATATAGACTTAATTTCAAAACTTTAATTTCATACGTTCAGTCTTGCTTGACATATGTCTACATATCTAATCCTTTTTTATTTGACCAAGAATATATACTTCACCTCAAAACCCTGTCTATATAATCCTTTTTATCTGACTAAGAATATATACTTCACTTCAAAACTCTAATTCTTATTAGTTCAGTCTTTCTCTAAACCTGGAGTCCACATCAAATAGACCCGATTCAAATCAACACATCAAATAGACCCGATTCAAATCGATTCAAATCGATTCAAATCAAAACAGAAGAAGAGTGCGAGAGAAACGAGATACAAAGAAAATACCCTCGACACAGATGTACAGATTACGCAATAAATATAAATTCTTCAATCCAAAAGCAGTTGCGAACTAAAAGAGAACAAAAATTACCTTTGGCTTTCGCGTGCATATCCTGTGAGGGGTTATATTTCTTGATAGTGTGCTACGGACTGAAAATTTGTCCGTTTAGGGCTTTAATCATATAGAGAAGATGAAGGGGAGAGTTAACCAGGCTAGAAATTGTAGAGAAAGTTTGGAGAGAGAGAGAGAGAGAGAGAGAGAGGGGAAGCAATGGCGGACGAAGCTGAGCGAGTAATGTTTGTGGGAGGTAAGATACAGAGTGGGAAGAAGCGAATGAAAAAAAATGAGGGAATTTCGTGTTTTGGAAAACCTAAGTGCGGGAGGTCACTTATTTTGGGGGGATTTAGAGGGAAAGAAGCCCGCTAAATTTTGAGCCTAAATTATGTTGCCTTGGGCGACGGATGTGTATATAGTCGGTCGTTTAAGAATTATTTAAGCGACTCACATTCTTCGATATGAGTCATTTAAGTGAAAATAGTATTTTTTTTTCATTTTTTGTTTTAAATAAGAGTTTTTTTTTTTAGCCCAAAAATAACTTTGATGATAATAATAATAATAATAAAGTGGAAATAGTAATTTTTTTTCATTTTTTGTTTTAAATAAGGGCTTTTTTATTTTTATCTCAAAAATAACTTTAATAATTATTACCATCCAAAAATAACTTTGATAATAATAATAATAATAATAAAGTGGAAATTGTATTTTTTTTTTCATTTTTTGTTTTAAATAAGGGCCTTTTTATTTTTAGCCCAAAAATAACTTTGATAATTATTACAGTCCAAAAATAACTTTGATAATAATAATAATAATAATAGAAAATAAAAAATGGTCTAAAAAAGGTTAAAAATATGATTTATTTATTTGTTACAGCAATCGTGAAATCGATCTAAGAAATTACAAATTTGAACAAGTCAATCATCATCATCGTCATCGCCATCCTCATTGTCATTTTTTATCGTCTTCATCATCGCTTAAGACGTCATTGTTAAACCCTTCTTCATTGTCCTCATCATCGTCGTCGTCATCATCATGATCAAGAATATCCACTCGTGGTAGATCACCAAGTTCGATGGTGAAACTTGATATAGGAATGTAAGTCGTGTGATGCTCTTGCTTGTAATAAGGATCACCAATACTTTGCAGGTAAGACATCTACAAAATAATATGGAACATTAGTGCAATGTAATACACATGTGGCAAATATAAGTAAATTAAGGGTGATTGTCTACCCAATGATGGAAATGTGGATGAAAGTTCTGAATACATTGTTCATCATCCTCATCAGTCACGTATGGAGCTCTTCTTCGCAGTTCAGCTCGGTGACCTTCAATGAACAAGTCTGCTTCATCACAGTGCTCCATCACACACCAGTGAGCCACTACAAGTTCTGCTCTAAGTACAAAGCCTTTGGTGATGAAAATGGTGATTTGCTCCTCAAAATCGCCTAAAATCGCCTAAATAGATTATCGTCCGACCAAAATGCATTATGAGAAAAGGCTTTGTACTTAACTAAAAGAAAAGACACTTAGGAGACTGAGAATGCATTGTCAGTCGCCTAAGTGAGATCTTAAGCGACTGATAACGATCAAACTCAGTCTTTTAAGTAATCTGGTCAAAGTCCCTTGACTTTTGACTAAAAACTATCGGTGGAAGCTTTTAAACGACAAACATATAAATCTCAGTCGCTTAAGATTTCTTAAGGGACGAACATAGGTCAATATCTTAAGTGTAGTCACATAAAGGTCTCTTAGGTGACTAACAAAGGATGGTCGCTGAAGTATAGTCGCCTAAAAGCCATCCTAGGCGACTAATTAACTCTAGTCGCTTAAGTGCAGTCGCTTAAGATCTTTTAAGTGACGAATATAGGTTAGTCTCTTAAGTGTAGTCGCATAAGGTTTCTTAGGCGACTAACTAAGGATTGTCGATGAAGTATAGTCGCTTAAGAGCCTCCTAGGCGACTAATTAACTCTAGTCGCTTAAGTGCAATCGCTTAAGATCTCTTAAGTGACGAACATAGGTTGGTCTCTTAAGTGTAGTAGCATAAAGTTTCTTAGGCGACTAACAAAGGATTGTCGATGAAGTATAGTCACCTAAGAGCCTCCTAGGCGACTAATTAACTCTAGTCGCTTAAGTGTAGTCGCTTAAGCATGCTTAAGTGACGGACAATAATGTTAGTCGCCTAAGAAGTACTTAAGCGACTGAGCGAAAAAAGTCAGTCTCTTAAGTTGATTTTTGGTGTAGAACGCTGGGGATATATTTCTCCAGAGTTGTTCTACAAAACATTAGGGGTGTTTCACATAATGTTTGCAAACCCATAGTATAGCTAGAACTATTAATCATTTTTTTCTCAATATTTTTTGCCAACATATTTATTAATAAATCAGGTCAATCCTAATATGAGCTAGAGGACTCTTTATCTTTATGTTCCCAACTGGTGACTTAAATTTAATTTGAGTCTATATATTTTAATCCGACGGCTCATATATAACTTTCACTTATCTTCTCAACCGGTGGTTCAGATTTAACTTCAACCTTTATGTTTTAATCAGACAGCTCATATTTATGTTTTAATCAATTTATCTCCTAACTAATTTCAATGGTGATAAACTGAACAATTATTTATTACACATGAATTATTTCTTAATTAGTTAGTGATAAAATTTAACTCCAATCAAGAATCCTTTCTCCTTCTAAAATCAAACATAAAATTCCTACGTACTTTTGAATCTCTCAATCTTTGCGTCGGTTATACTTCTCCTTTATCTTTTAATTAATTTCGATTTATGTGATAAAGTAAACAAGTATTATCTCCTAATATTTATCTCATAAATTGAAATTAATTCTCTTTCTCCTTTTACTTAATTTCTGATAAACTTTAACTATACTTAATTATTTTTCTCCTTCTACTTAATTTGGATTTAAATTTAACACGCAAGCATGCAGAAAATATAGAAAAATTCTAATTTATAAAATTCAATAAATTGTATACAAAAATTGCGTCTAACTTGCATTGTTATTGTTTAAAGGTGCCATTGTAGCATATTTGTGTATTAGACTTTCATTTTTTGTGTAAAAGTACATTGATAGGTAAGATTTACTAATTATTATACACTATCCTTGGAGATAATCTAAAAAAACAATATGCAAATTATCACTAGTAAAAATCTTATCAGATAAAAAAATATATAACCACTAAAAATATTTATTTTTCTTTCTTTTGATAATCCACACTACTAAAATAATCCATATGTACATAAATAGAAATGCACTATATAGACTTTTAGGTTGAAGGATATTCCACTCCACTCATGCAATTTTCTTTCTCTTTCTCTTATTTATAAGTAAATAAAACATGTGTAATACTTTTTACATTTATAGTATCTCAATAACTATTACTTAAATATTACGATATTCAATTTTATTCAGAGTGTTTATGCATTTAATTAAATTCAAGATAAGCAAAGTATGAAGTTAACCATCAGATGAATTCAATTAATTTTGATGTTTTGTCTAAGGGATTAGAGTAAAATGTTGTTGTTACAGAGAAACTTGAACTTACAACATCTAAATTTGGGTTTTTAATTTTATATTTTTTATGACATAACAAGATAATTAATAAGATTTATGTTATATTTAAATTTTAACATGGGATTTAATTGGTCAAGGTTTGAGCGTTTTTGAAATATCTTTGATGTAGTAATGTAATCATATATTATGTCCCAAAATTGTTGCATGATTGGTGGTAATTTTAATTTATGAATAACTAAATATCTACTAGAATTTGTTGGGTTATTTAAATTTAATATGGGACTATTATGGCCTTTTGAGTTATCAATTAAAAAAAATTATCAGAATTTTGAGTTATCCTTTGTTTGCTAAAGAGTAGTTAAGATATGACGGTAAATTCATTTTTCTTCTTAAAAAAGTCTTGAATAATGCAAAAAGGAGACATAAATTTAAGAATAAGACTCAAAATTTTTAGGTTAGTGATGTTAAAAATGAGGTTTTAAAGGGAGCGTATAATGTAATAGTCTTTAAAGTTCATTTTTCTTGGGATATTAATTTAGTTATTATTTTGTTGTTTTTTTTTTTTGATTTACAAATGATATATACAAAAATAGATTAATATTGTGAACGAAACAAGGATCATGTTAAAAATTTATCATTTTTAAGCATAATTAATGAACTATAAATTTGATTCGCTTAAAAAAAGTTATAAATTTGGGTTGATAAAAAATAAAACTACTTTGGTAATAGCGATCAGGATTTAGGATAACAAAAATATCCATTCCAACAAGTTTTTGACCAACCATTTCCTTAAGGGCCGAAGTTTTTTTTTTTATTATGGTATGCATGAGTACATTGTAAATACGAATATAATTTGGGGTCTGTCCGGCTTGAGTTCATGTAAGTTTAGCCAGGAGAACTCAAATCAACCCATATATATAATATTTTTTTTCTTTTCTTTAAATAATGTAATTGTACGTGCATGTCAAGGCTGGATAGATTTGGCAATATAATAAATGCAGCGTCTTCGAGCTTTCATGATAAAATTCTCTCCGGTCTTGGCTTGAGGTCGGATTCATTATATTTTTAGACAGGTCAAAGTTGAATTTTGCACAATTCGCCCCAAGCCCGACTGCTAATATTTTTTTCTTTTCTTTAAATACAGTAATAGTACATGCGTGTCAAGGGTGGGTAGGTTTGCCAATATAATAAATGCAGCGTCTTTGAGCTTTCATAGTTAAATTCTCTCAGGTATTGGATTGAGGTCGGATTCATTATACTTTTAGACAGCTCGAAGTTGAATTTGGCACAACTCGCTTCAAACCCAACCACTAATCAGTACTACATATGCAATTCTTTTCAAAGTAAATTTAATTAATTTTTTTCGTGCTGAAGGTATGGGCATTACTAGTTTATATATATAGAGTGATTTTTTTTCTATCTGTAATATCTTGCAATTAATACATCATTAATTTATGAAAATTTTGAACAAACTTTGATATTATTACCCTTTTCAAAATTGAAAATTATATTAACCAATTAAATTAAATTTATAATTGTATTAATTTAGATTCCTAATCAAAATTTACTTCCACTTTAATTTGTTTCCGATTTTCTTTTAGGGTGCGTTTGAATTACAAAACTGGATTTAGCTTTAAAATTCATAAATCTAAGATTCAAAAATTACATATTTGAAAATACAAGAATTTAAAAGTTTGTGTTTGCTTAACAAATACAAGGAAATTGATTTCTAAATCCAAATATTATTCCGTTAAAATTTATATTTAGTTGATTAGAAGGCTACTTTTATTTTTGACATTGTGTCTGAGGTCGGGTTTGCACAAAATTAACCCGTTTGACCCGATCCACTCCTATTATAGTATTTTCTTCCTCATAATATAGCGTAATTACCTCGGGAGGGGGGGGGGGGTTGGATTTATGCATACACTATTCCCGATGGGTTCAATTTTTTTAAAATATATATAAAAAAAAGCTGCACTGGGTTGAGACGGGTTTATAAGCATGTCAAGTTCAAGTTTGGACAAACATGACCCATTGCCATCCCTAGTATTATTGTTATAATTAATTTTACAAGTAAGGTTATAATAATAACAAATAATAATTTGTTTTAAAAATTAAATTTTATTTTTTTTCTAATTCGCGAGCTTGCGTCTGGAAGTAACAGCCATACTTCTAAGATTTGTATCTTATGACTTTAAGCTAAGTACCAAAACTCAAGAGTTGAGTATATTTGTAAATCTCAAATCATAATTCTACACCCAATAAAATATTTAGATTTGTGGTTACAAATCAAAATCTCGTGTTCAAATTCTCTCTCAAATCCACATTCCAAACGCATCCTTAATTAAAGAATTTTTAAAAGGCTTTATTTAAAATATTGATTAACTTATCAATAGGTAGTTGATCAATTAAATATATTATTAATACTCCCATCCATTTTTTTCACCAATGCAAAAGAGGAAATTATTATTAGTATTGATAATAATAATAATAATAATAATAATAATAATAATAATAATAATAATAATTGTTTACCTAAAAGTCATTAATCTTATTTTGATAATAACAATAGCTTAATCTTGTGTAATTTAACAAATGTATTGATTTAAGTATAGCAACATCTCAATGATCATCATATGTGGAACCAAATTGACAAACTATAACCGAGATCACCCCTCAACAAGTACACAAATCACATTGGCTTGCATCACTCAATAGCCTTGATCATAGTAAGCATTGATGCACATGCAAATATCGTTGAAGATCAAAGCACAATAGCATGTGAAGAACCGATGAAACAATCTAAGCACTTGAAGACTCGTTCAATTAAAAATTGAGTGAGTACATAAGATTATTGTAAAGTTTCATCTTTGATCTTTATAATAGCTTAAATTCAAACATACATGATTGATAGTTTTATTTTAAACAAGTTTGAATTGAGATTCCTTTGAAAACATCATTTTCCAAAATCCGGTTTTCAAAATAAATTTATATTAAATTCAAATGAGCATTTTTTGAGCTCTCCCGAAAATAAGTGTCTTAGGAATATATTTTTAACCTATCCCAATCATTAGGATTTTGGCTTGATGGACAGTACCCATCAGTCGACCAATGAGCCCTTTCTTAGTCGACTGATGAGCTTTGCTTAGTTGACTGAGGCTTAAGATTATAGCAGTTGGTTTTGTAATTTTTTTTTTTATTTTTGGCACCAAACTTTTACCAACTCTAAAAAACGGCCATATCTTATTTGGGACTATATATATAACATCTAAGACACATTTGAACAACCTTGAATCACTATTCATCTCTATTCTTCATTTATCTTCATTATTCAAAGATTCAAGAAATAGTTTTGATCAATCATTCATTATTTGAGCTATATATCTTGATCAAACTTGATAATTCTAATATGAGCTTTATTTGTAATCTTCTAAAACACTTGAGAGTTATTGTATATAGGTGTTTGTCACCAAACAAACTTTATTAATCAAAATTGTGAGAGGTTCATCTCATAGAATATCAAGAGGGTTTCTTGTGTGTGGTTGTAGGGAGAAAATAAACTTGTAGTGGTTTGATTTTCACACGCAAGAAAATGGGTTTAGTGGAACTTCTCGGGGGAACTACTCAAGCGCGGACATATCATTTAAACGACTGAACCATGAGAACAAAACGTCTTAGGCCACTTCGGTTTAATCATTCTTTCTCTTGCTCTTTATTTTTCTTCCATTATTATTTATTGTGATTAGGCTTGTTGGCTTGTTTCTTAATATAAACTTAACTTCTTTTTGACACTATTTTAAAACCGGATTAAGTTTCAAAAAACCCTATTCACCCCCCTCCTAGGGTGTTTTTCGACTTACAATAATAATAATAATAATAATAATAATAATAATAATAATAATAATAATAATAATAATAATAATAATAATAAATATTTGAGAATCAAGTATATATATATATATATATTCTTCTATGTTGACAAGTATAGTAAACCTATTTCATGTTTATGAAATTTTCAATATATAGTCATATAAAGTATCAATGATCATGTAATTAATTAGGTAGTATGACATTTGGTACTCTAATTTATAATGCGAATAGTACTTTCGTTCACTATAATGGTTTGGGAGATGATAATTAGGCAAGCAACATACCATAAGACCTTTGAGATTTATTTTGTTCTTAGAATTGACATTGTAGTTCAATATTTCCCTAGCTAATTATGGGACATAATGGCCGACATAGCTTTCTCTGATTACATAGACTTCTCATGTTTTGTAGCGTGAAAATTATTCCATCCATTGGATTAGGAATTGTAGCGAATCCTTTGCTGAATTATGCATAGTGTCCCCATCAAATTACATATACAAAAATGAGTCGCAAGAAATAAACTAATAATAATAATGATTAAGAAGAAGAATGCCAATAATGCTAACAAGTAATTTTTAGGTCAATTCTTATCCAAGGAGTTTTGGCTTTTGCTAAAAGTTATGCTATAACGGATTGTACCACATGGTCCACTTCCTTGTACTTGTTATATATTGTTTAGGCAAAAGGCATTATAATGTTGGCAATAGAGAATATGTAATATATTCCGTCTTTAGTATCTACAACATTCATTTTAACAATTGAAGAAGGAGTTAATAATATCCTGACCATCTTCTGCATAGGTGAAATCTTGAACAAACATTGATTAACTTATGATAACATTATAGTTTGTGAGACTGTCAGAGTATCTAGAGTGAGTGAGGTAAGAAGGAAAAATGAGGAGACAACATCTGGTGAGGGAGGGGGAGAATGAGGAGACCAGATTTAGGGAAGAAGACAGTAAAAATATCGAAATGGAAGGGAGTGGGGTTGATTTTTATTTTTATTATTCTACTTAAAAGTTAATTAGGATTTATCCATTAGAATATAACTTTTTAAATGTAATATTTTTAATTATTTAATTAAAGCGGGTGTAAAATAATATTTATAAATTTAAATCAATAATATTTTTTGTTAGTCTATCCACACTCGCGGATTACTTTAGTAGGCAATGTGGATTAATTAATGTAACAACGCAGATTAACCGCAAGATATCGTGAATAAAAAGCATAATCACCCTTGATAAACACAAAGCTTTTTCTCTCTCCTCTCTATTCACTTATTTCCATCTCTCCCACATCCCCTTCTCTCTCTTATCACCAAAAAACAAAAATATAGCTCCTCTTTTTCTTTAAGACCTCCAAGGCTGAACACCCATTAATGTCTATATATACCACAACCTTATTGCTGTTGACCCGTTAATTGTATCGACAATGCCCTTTCACTTTCATCACCTCAACGCTCTAAACGATCCACCGCTTCGTCATCGATGCCAACACCACCACTTCTTCCATTTTAACCTATGCGCTTTGTTGTCTTTGTCTTTCCAACACCAAATTAAAAGAGGTGCTCGCCCTAACTCTTTTTGAATGCTAAAGTTAATTTTTCTAAAAATAATTTAAAGATCAATTATTTAAGTTATGCTTCTTATCTTCTATGGCAAGGCTGTATAAAGGTCCACACAAAAAGAATAACCCTTTTGCATCAAAGAGCTTATAGAGTTGGTGATCATGGCAGTGCGTAATCAAGTGTGAGCAGCAAATTTCGCATCGAATAATCCAGTCCTCACCATAAATTTAAATTAAATGGTCATGGCAGCAAATTTATAAAAGAACTCCTTTGCATCAAATTTCATGTGGTCAAAGTAATTTGCTTTGAAAATTGTTGCAGTCATAGAGGAGGGTCCGATAAAATTTTTTTGGGTCAACCTAGATTGAGAAAGATGTTTTCTATGCTCTTTTTTTTTGTTCTTTTTAAATTAAGGAGGTCTAATTCTCTCCCTTAACCTTATAAACAAATAAAACCTCTCTTATCAGCTCCTTGAGTTGAAATGTTGACCTCAAAATAAGACTGGAGGTTTCCTGTCACTGCTTCACTAGGCCAACCCCTCTCCTTTCTAGGAGGCTATTGAATATGAGGACATATGCTTTTGAAAAAGTCAATATATTTTAGATGTTAACGGAAAAGTGTGTGTTAATGACAGGGGTAAAATAAGTTTGTTCCAGACTTATTGTGTTTGGATAGTTTGGAGGTAATTTCAGTATTTTAAATATGAGAGAAATTGACGAGGGATAGCTGATTGGTGTGTACATGGAATAGCCGATTGTAATGTCATTAGCATCATAAAGTTTCCGTGTAAATAAAAAGTTTTCATGTATTTTATACTTCCTTTTGATATCTCTCTCTTCATGTAATATCTTTATTAGGTTTGAATTTCTTTTTCTTGAAGTCTCTCTCTTCGAGTACGTGTGTTTTTTATGTGTGTATGTCAGTTTTGTTCACCTACACCTAACATTGTCCATGACGTAACGGAAAGTTATGAATGGGATATAAACTCACAATATAGAGGAAAAACTTAAATTTTTATTAAAAGATAGACTGCCCTAAACGGTTACAATAAGATCCTCGTATAAGAGGTTATAAATGTAAGAAATGAAACAAATTCAAAAAAAAAGTGCCAAAAATAGAAAATCACAGAAATCATGGGATTCTGCAGTGTTGATGTCAAGGATCATGCGAGATTTAACAGAAGTCAAATATGACTTTCCAAACTTAACTTATTGCGTTATTAAAACCTGCCTTAAATAGTAAAAACGCTGATTCAGAGGCCAAAACGAAGGAATTTAGCTGAAAAACGACGCGCATCACCTCCAAAGGCGGTGACTTAATTTCTCTGGGCCATTTTGAATCAAATTAGCCAGGCCCCACACAATTCTGGTCTCGTCACTTTTTGGGCTAGGCGGGCTTAAGACTATCCAATGTAGTTAAGTACAGGTCCGCTATCTGTTCTACATCAGTCCACCATTCTATCACTCAAACTAACAAAAAATATTAACATGGTCCCAAAAATTTATATTTTGGTATCTAGATCAAAATAAACAGAAATATTTAAACAATGAATTTATGGTGCCTTTTATGCTCTAGTCCCTAAGTTTGAAAAATTTCAGAATATGTTAGTTTAAATTATTTTTAAAGGATGTGGTTTTTACCAAGGACTCAGACTAGATATATAGAGAAACTATATCTCTTTCAGGCTTATAGCTTGTAAAACTTGAAAAGATTGTAACATCTATGTAAGGCAAATAAATACAATTAATTTGATACCCGTAATAGATGCTTGTAGGCACCCTAATTCATGACCTCACAAGAACCCTAAAAACTCACCCACACACTAAATAATGCTCTAAGGGTGTTTGTAGGACAATTAACCACTCCCACTGTATGGGTTTGTCATACGAGAAACCCAGTTTGTAGTACAACAAACATATTAAACATAGACCAACAACTCTCTAACATATCCCTATGTTAGGACCTATCACTTTAAGGGCTTCTTGCACGACAGACCCTCCTAATAGTATAAATAAGCTTGCACTCCCATATGGGATTAGAGATAGGATTTTTGGTCTAAAAATTCCATTACTCTCTCTAATTTTCTGACATTTTTAGTTATCTCAAAAGCTCGTTTCATATATTATCCAATTTTTGAAGGAAACTCAAGTATAGTCTCGGCACCCAGAGTGTGATATTCTAGAATCGAAATGCGGAAAGTGTCTAAAGAAGAAAAGCTAGTATCCGCCAAAGGTTTCTGCCGCACATATTATTTTCTCTCTTATTATTATTATTGTCGGGAAGGTAGTGAACATAACCTCTCTTAGAATTAAGTTGTATACCTGCATATGTGTTTTAATTATTCAAAAGCACACATTTTTGTATTTGTTGTTTATGTCCACTTTCTAGTTGAATAAATTGTTTATCAGTTTACTGATAATTTATTGTTTTTGATAAACATTTTATCAAAACATTGATAAAACCTCTTTCAAAATTAGAAGAAATAAAACTATGAATTTCATTCGGACAAAACCAAGATTTCAAAACCCGGGCTAATATATTTTTACGTACGAATACTATCCAGATATATCATATCTTCCACATAGACTGAGGTATATCCAGTACACTCTCCTAAAGATTCTAATTCTATATCAAATCAATTCTGATAAAATCAGATCTTTTCCAAAGACATAAAATAAATCGAAACGAGATATTTAGTATTGTTATTTAAGGAAACTATACCGAATTAATCTCTCATTTTTAAACTAATAAGATAACTTTGTCATTAATAATTAGAGTTTGACAAACCCAAAATCATCAAGTCCTGGAATACAAGTTTTTCACCCCTTCCTCTGTTTTCTCCTAAATCATGTTTTTCAATAAGACATTTCCAGAAAGAAGTAGAATATCAATAAAAGGCACCCACATTTTCCAACATGTAAAGACAATTAAAGACCAAAAGGGCCGAGCAAGTGCTTAAGTACACTTTTCCAATCCACAATATAGTTCATGAACCTTATTGAATCATGGTTTTGCAGATAAAAGTGTAATGAAAAGGCTTATCTGTAACATTTTCCCTTACATAACTCTTTTATTCATTTTCTCATATAATGTACTAATGACTTTGATCGAACTTTCCTGCGTTTAGAATCGGATAGAGGGACACATGATATGAATTATCACCATATAGAAGTGAATGGACAATCGAAACTTATTTAGGCATTTCAAGCCCCCAATTTAATGTTGGGACCGGGCTCACATTCCCGGAAACTCACAATGACGTAAAACATTTGTGTTATTTAATTTGTGACTAATTTTGTGAATATTTAGTGTGGTAATTTTAAATCAATCATGGCGGATTTTGTTGAGAGCCGATTGACAAGGGATTCGAAAAATCACTTTTTCGCAAGTCTGAATTTTGGCACATTTTTCTCGAGCTTTATTCCTCGTTTTTCGTGCATAATTTACTGTGATTCCTGTTTCTGGAGTGATATTTTGTTGTTATTAGTAGTGACTAAATAATTTTTAGTGTTGGTGCCATTCAAATTTAATATTTTGGAATTTTCAATTTTAGATACCGGCCACCAAATATATCACACTGGAGTGATATTTTGCTGTAGTTAGTAGCGAGTAAATAATGGTATATTTCTGACCTATTTATTCAAATCTCTCTCATTTCCATTGTTTGATTTTGTAAAACTAATTTTCTAATCAAAGTGTCACTTTGATTTTATACTTTCAAGGTTAACAACAGGTATTCTCTGATCGGGTGTACAAGATGTATGTAACGTTTTCAAGATGTACAAGCTTTGACAGGATCAACATTCTCTTACACTAGAAGATTCAGTCAGAACTACAAATATTATCTACCCCGAAGTTTTGTTATGATGCCTGATCAAGGATTTTTTTTTATATGCAAAAATACAGTTCTATAGATGTATTTTGTAACTGAAGCTTTTGTATTTAGAGTTTTATTCTTCATTCAATGCCTTTAATTTTTCAATTGAGGTATTGTTGATTAGACCAATAATATCCTGTCACACCCCGATTTTTGGACCCCGAATACCCAATTAATAAACATGTACTCGCCCGTCCAACTACCGGGGGTGAAAATTAAAAACAACAATTAACTTAAAACTCATTCTTAAAAACTAAAATTTAATCTTAAATCAATATCCTTTATAAATGTTTGCGGAATAAACAAAACTTTAATATCCATACTTTATTTAAAAAGTTCAATTACATAATAAAAACAAAATAGAATTACTTTATTAAAACAGTTGGCCAGAGTATCTAAACCGGTGCCGTTCCCAAAGTCCAACAAACTATATACAATTTACAAAATAAAAGAAAATAAACTTCAAGTAAAACTCCTAGCACGATCAACGAAGCACGTTAATATATACCTGCAAAACTGGGCTACGCTCATAAAGAGAACGTACCCAAGAAGCATGGAGACAACTTGGGTCAGTATATAAATACTGGTATGAGTTGATTCTGTATCACCCAATATGTCCATGATGCAAACACGTAATTCATATGTACATATCTAATACAATTAACTCAAATCTCACTACGTGGCAAGACGAATAGTTCCACATACTTTTCGAGACAAAAAGAGTAGTTTCTCGACAAAGTAGTAGCAAGAAGTTTCTTACCCCGTACACTTACCAAAACTATTAATAACATACCATTATAATACGGTAGGCCAAGACCTGCAAAAATATTAGTACGGCCTACCATCCTGTATTAGAAATGTTAAACTTAAATTACTCAAAAATAAATAAGAAAAACACAGCAACATAAATATCCATTTTGTGTTCAAACCATAAAGAATCTCGGAAAACTCAAAGAACGAAAAATATGCAGAATGTCGTTTCCAATAAAATATCGCAAAAAATCGCTAAATTCTACCATTCAATATTCCATAACAGTGTCTAAGATTGCAAATGCAAATTAACATGACGATACAAACTGTCTATTGTCCAAGCGAAGCATTACATAATTTAAAGTACGTCATCCTGAAAACACTAGACTTGAAACCACTAGACACTTAAGTTAGCGTGTGCACCTTAATTACATGCCACCTCGCCATACTCTCCCATGGCCTACACAGATCATCTTGCCCTGTGTCTCCTCGTATAACTAGCGGCCACTCCGAACCGGAACCCGCACGGGCATATCGTCTAAAGTTCCGACCTTCTTCGGAAGGCTAGTTATACGTTTGCGCGCCAAAACACTCGCCCTTCTGCGAGTAAAATCACATATAATCCACTCGTCTATTCAACAATAGAACGAGTACAACAAACATCACAAGCCACAATCTGGCTTACAGTCAAGGTCATAAAATTTCATTGGCTTTCACCAAAGTTTTCTTTTCACAAAAATAATGGAAAATCCACCCAAGTGTTGAATCAAAACCAATATAAAATCATAACAAGGGAGCAGTGGCGTAATTAAGGAATTTTCCTATGACTTCTCTAGTCAATTTTAATAAAACCAACTCATAATCGATAAAACTATAATACTAAAAGAAACTTTATTATCAATCTCAACAAGAATATAGACTTGTCCCAAAAACAAAATCATACTCACACATTTATTAAATATCATGTCTAAAAACTTCAGACAAATAATTCCACCAATTATGAATTGTTCATAGTATTCCAAACGTCAATCAAGTAAACAATTTCACAAACTAAATACAATCATACCACAAATCCTTTTAGAGCCTCATAATCCCAATTTTAAAGGCTATTAATAAAATTATTTTAAAACATAAGTTATATTGTACAAAAAAAAATAAAGCAAGAGCACAAACAATATCTTAAATCGGCACAATCATCAATTTCACAGAAATTCTGGGGATAAACGAACAATATAAAAATTCCAGAAAAATTAAACAATATAGACAGCCATGTCTAGTTTCATATGCAATTGGATTCAACTAAAAATCATTTATATTCTAGGAGTTATGAATGTTTTGCTAACAGGTAAACAATCTGTCCAGCATCAGATTTTTCTGCGCACTGTTTTGGTAACTTCAATAACTCTCAACAAAAAAATTATATTCGATCAATTCCAAAGCCCAGATTCTCCTAACACACGATATTAACTTGCCAAATATTTCCATAATTTTACACAAAAGTTTAGTACCCAAACCGAACTCAAAACTACAGATGTGTGACAGCAATCTGATCAACATTAAGTATTTTAACACTCTGTTTTTGTAAAATTGATATCTCCCAAATTAAAAATCATATTGCCCCAATTCCAAAGCCACAATACTTGTAACTCATAATATTAGTCTATGTATTTTTCTGAGATTTTAATAAAGACATATAATTGAGGTTTGTCTTCAAGAAACTTATAATCAATTGAATAAAAATACAACAAACCACTTTTTCAAAAATTAGGTCAAAAGAAAACCAAAACAATATATACGAATAGAAATCACAAGAGAGGGTGAGAATCACTCACTATAAATAGTAAAACCTAAATTGATCAACCAAAAGAAATCTAAAAGAACCGCCAATATAAATTCACTCAGAACAAATAGGTTATATATATATATGTATGCATGTATCGAAATCCACATAATAAAGGTGAGAAACACTCACTAGATAATCGAAAGGGGAAGAACCAAAAGTATTCTGCGCTTACTCGGGCTCTCTCTTGTGTCTCTTCTTCTTCTCTACAAGGGGCCATATGACAATACGTAGTTTTCTCCTCTCCCTAAAACCTTAATTGTGTTTGAGAACTTAACTTATATTCATGCTAGGTTTTCTCATCTAATTTGGGCTAACTAAAATAAGTTTTATAGCAAATAAAAGAATACATTTAAATTAACCCATTAAATTAACCCAGTAGCCCATCTAATTATAATTACTCAAGAACTCAAATAAATTTTCTTTTTCTCTAATTCCCGCAGGTCAAACTCACAGCATGGTTAAGTCAACTTTCAAAAATCATAACTAATTCATTAAAAGTCTAAATGTAGTGAAATTTGTGCTCAAACTGAAGCTCATCAAGTCTAGTTTAAAACAAAATTGATTTCACACAAAAATTCTCAACATAATAAAAGATATGAATTTTTAAATGAGAACATATCAAAACTTTAAGTTTCAAAACTAATCATATATATTTTAAATTATAATTTTTAACACACTATAATAAATTGGCCACAAAATAAATGCACCACAAAATAAATAAGAGAACAATTATTAATTTACAATATATGCATATATTAATTTGGAGTAAATAAGTATTTTAGAAAATTCGGGTCGTTACATATCCTCAACTACCACCTTTTATTTGTCTCAGCGAACCATTCAGTACGGGCAATACTTAGTATGTTAAAAAGGGTTATATAATATCTTGTTTGAACGTTAGAGAGCCATTGGATATATTACTTGAATTTACGGTCCTTATTAAATGTTCATGTTTGAGTCTTTAAGAAAGCACAATCCGTGCGCTTAAAGCTGATTGGTTGACAGTGTGTTTCTTTAGTGACCGTTGGATTCTTTTTATGAGCGGTGGAGATTATTATCTTCGTGAATTTGAGTCGACAATATGCATTTAACTTTTGAAACAAAGTCGTTTTGTTTAACTGCGTTTTTGAGTCGTATTTGAACCATTGATCGTTATATGTGTGGATTAATCATAGCCGTTGCACTGAATATATAAACTTTATAGTGATTTTATTATTCACCCATTCACTCATAATTTTCACATACAAATTCACAACCCTAAAATTTTCTCTTCTTCTTTATCTAGAATTCGCAAACAACATACATTCTTCTTTAGGATTTTGCACTTAGCAATTTGTATAGGGTTTCGTAGATTTGTGCACTATATAATCCTTCTGCCCCTTGAGAGATTGGTAATTTTTTGTGGGTTTAAAATTTTAATATCTATCCAATTGTGCAGTGATTCATTGGATTTTGGGGCTATGATATAGATCTGTTTATTCCTAAGTTGTCTAATTTGGTATGCTCTTTTTTTCTGATTTACATATGATATTATTAAAAAAAATAAAATTACCTCCATGATCTATAAGGAAGACTAGAAGTTTATGACCTCTAGTTGATAAGTTTCCTTGAGAGGTTTATGTCATGTGTAGATCTTGCAATTACTTAGATATTGGATAGATCTATTTGTTTTTATACTCTTGTTTTCAAATCTACAATATTTGGTTATATTACTTTGAGATCTATTTGAATGATATGTTTGATCTGTTTTTGAGATAGATATCTTCGATTTGAATATGTTTTTGACACGGTTTGGCTAAAATAAAATTAATGAAGAAGGTTTTTATGGATTCATTAATTGGAACTCTAGTTTAAATTTGAATTGCTTTATTAAGGAGTATCTTGGATTGTTGTTTGATGGTAAAATGTTTGGAGTCGTGGTGGAGGCGTGTTCGGTTCTACAGAGTTGCAAGAAAATCTTATGTGAAATTTACAAATTTAACGTAAAAAATGTGATGCAATGAAATTTATGAGCTTTACCGCAAAAATTTGAATATATGAAAAATATTGCAAACAATTGTATCATAATTTTCATTTATATTGATCTTCTTTGTAAATTTGCAAATATTATAAAAATGACCTATGTGTAGTATTCAAAGTAATTTTTTTTTAAGAAACAAGGTGAATGTTACATTATTGAATTTAAAATTTTGAAAATTAAAAATAATGATAAAGGGCCATTTTTGTCTATGATAATGTGGAGTTGACAAGAAAGGAGTTTCGATTGAAAAAGTTTATATCATGTTCTTATCATCTAAATCCATACATACGATGAATTTATTGCCGAATGACCCGTTTAATGTTAGTCAATATTTTTTTTTATTTGTTTAACTCTTTTTTTTAAAGCTCATCATCATTCTATTATTCAACCCTTTGGAAATTAAGGCCACTGTTTTAATGCAGATTAGAAGAAGTGGAAGATCAAAGAAGAAGTGGAACAAACATTCAGTTTTGAGAACATTGAGGGTTAGATTCAATTATTCAATTTTTGTATCTCAAACCCTCTATGTCACTAACATTGAAAACATTATGTGCAACCAACCAAACAACCTCAACTGGTGGCTTTTTCATTAAAATTCCTCTTTCTATATATATGGCACTGTGACTTAATTAACTCTGTTTTCAAAAAAAAAAAAATAAGATAACCCCTAGGATGGTAAAATGGCCAAATTAAACCCACGCGACCCCAATGAGGCGGGTCTGGGATAGAGGTTCTTTGAACCATTTCAAGTTCGGGTGTTGTCAAAACAAACACTTTTGAACCCAACCCGCTTTGAATATGGTGTTTTTTTTTTGCTTTTAATACCCTATAATTATACCAGTTGGCCTGGGGATAGGTTAATGCCAGTCAAGGTTGGGTTTAAGTGTACTAGCAAGTGGGTGGGGACAAGCTAATGCATAGGATTGAAGTGTACTAGCAAGCGGGTCCAGTTCAAGTTTATCCACATAAATTTGCCTTGGTTTATAGATCATATATCGGGTCGAGACTATATCTATGCGGGTCATATTCGGATTTGGCCAACCCCCCCCCGAACCCAACTTGTTGCCATCCCAACACTCGTGTTTTTTTCTGGTAAACATTTTACGACCATGCTGATTTTTATGTGTCCTCCATTCTTCTTATTTTTTGTGAAAACAATTTTCCTTTGTGCCCCGAAAGCAGAATATTCCATGGAAAAAGTCAAAAGATAATGCTCCGGTTGATAACAAAATGAAAAAAAAATACTTGATTTGTGTGAAAAGTTAGAAAATAAGATGATTCATGTGATGTCATGCTTTCCATCTCTTGCTCATTATTAGTTGACGATTCATCCTTTATTATTTTTTATGGATGATTTTTCTTCATCAACCCCCAAAGAAAAATTTTCTAAGGGAAAAAGCCGAAAGGTAAGATGTATATTTCACCACATGCTTCAACTTATTTTTCAACTTCTAACAAAAATTAATTATTTTTGTTATCATTTTTCATGTTGTTATCAAACGAACCTTAAGAGTTAATTTTACCGTATGCCTTAACTTATTTTTAAACTTATTATACAAATTAATTGTTTTTCTTATCATTTTCGATATTGATATCAAACGGCGTCTTAGTTTAAAAATCAAAGGTTCAAATTTTGATGGTTAATTTCCGTTCAGGCTATTTATCAAAATATAAGCCATCCAAATTGAAATAATCATTCTTTAGAGCCGGATTTATGCTTGTGATAGTGCCCCCCTTTTTCCTCCCCCTACTCTACTAAAATTGATTCCTTGTAATTCAAAAATGAAAAATCTCTTCAATAATTTGAGAATGAATTATGTGATTAATTGACCATTGAGTTTAAATATGTTCTTTATTTTGCGCAAATGAATCAACAGATTCCTTTGAGTCCGGATTGTGAGAAGATGATGACAGGGTTGCCACCACCGCGCCGCCAAAAGATTTTCTTCTAGCTGCGAAAATTTACAAAGAGCGTCTCAATATTCCTAAAGGTAACTTGATGCAAATCTTATATATTAAATTGGATACGCTCGATTAATGCTCGATATTTAAATATGCATGCTTGTTTGATACGGAACACGAGACATTCACAAAATTATTTTTATATTATCCGCGAATAAGTCCAAATGACTTGGGTCCAGGCCTATTTGATTCGAAATTGCTAATACATATATATATAACCAAAATGAGCCCCATCTAAAATTGCTATAAGTTGTAGATTTTCATGACTTCGCAGAAATACTAGATGGGGCTCAGTGGCTCACTTTTGTTATATATATATATATATATATTAGTTATTTCAGATCAAATATGCTTGGACTCACGTCATTTAAATTTATTCGCGAATAATATAGAAATAATTTTGTGAATGACCTGTGTTCCGTATCAAATAAGCATGCATACTTAGAGATAGCAATAATCGAACATATCTAATTTAACATATTTGATTACATTTAGTTACCTAGCTAGGAATATTGCGACGCTCTTCCTACATTTTTGCAGCCAGCATAAAATCTGGTGGCGGAGGTCGCAACCCCATTATCATCATCTTCTCATAATCCGGACTCAAAGGAATTTGCTAATTCATTTGCGGAAAATAAAAAACACATTTTCACTGAATTAATCACAGAATTTGTCTCAAATCATATATTTAAGAGATTTTTCTTTTCTTGAATTAGAAGAGATTAATTTTAGAAGAGGTAAGGGGAGGAAATGGTGCACTATCATAAGCAGAAATCCGGCTTAATAAATCTCGAATTATTATTTAAATTTAGATGACTTAGATTTTGATAGATAGTCTGATAACTTAGTTAGCCTAAAGCTAAATATCAGAATTTGAACATTTAATTTTTAAACTAAGGGTCTATATTTTTCTTTTAACTCTTCTTTATCTAGATCGCCCGACACCACAAGATTTTTCTTTAACATCTTAATGTAATAGTTTCTTTCAATTATTTGTCCTACTTTCTTTAATCTTAGGCTTGTCAGAATGATAGTAAAAGGTTGACCATAAAAAAACACGAGAACTATTTCTCTGAGATACCTACTTAACAAATAACGAACATGTTTTATATGTGATACAAGAAAAGTTACCATGTCCACGAATACATCGACTAGGTTCATCGGTTTGGCACAAGCCCAATTGCCCTTGAATCCCTAGTCTCCAAAGTCGATGAGCCATTTTCCATTGATAATATAGGTTTGTGTCCATTATCACGAAGAACTTGATGAAAAGTATCACCTACGTTTGGAAGGTTAGTGGGGCCCCCAACAGAAATCATCCCTATGGTCTCTTCAAGGGTTGAATCGAGAGGTACGAATTTGTGCTTATACTCGAACTTGTTGAGAACTTCATTAGACCATGAAGCGAGTTGTTCTGTGGCCATTTGGATCGGCTCCTTGGCTGCTCCAACAAGAAGTTCGATAATTTTGGGCTTGTATAGCTCAGAACATAGCATTACCGAATAAGCATATCAATGCCCCAGTCAAGTTCATTTGTTCCTAGGTAAATTCTACAAATCAAACTCAAAAGCTCGCAAAATCAATTATATATAAGCAAGAAAAAAATTGACAAGATTTTTGCTTTCATCCTCATAAGTAGAAGGACAACTAATCTCCAATATCTAGTACATTCTGCCCCACAAAATCACGTGTAAATTGATACGAAAAACATGAATATAGTCTCTCCCTCCCCCTCTCACCCTCTCTTATCATTTGGATGTACTATATATAGAAATGATTTTGTGAATGTCTTGTGTTCCGTAGATAATAAGCATGCATACTTAATAAAGCATTAATCGAGCGCATCTAATGAAAAGGCATTAAACTCAAGGGTAGCCATATTGCTAAAGAAATTTTATTTTTGCCAAAGCAATATAATACTTCTATGAAAAAATCTACGGTATGTTTGTAATGTTGTACATTGCTTTAATAATAACCATAATTACCCTGGATATAATATAGAAATAATTTTGTGAATGTTGTACATTGTTTTTCCTATCAATTTACATTTGGTTTCATGGGGCAAAATAGACTTGAGAGAGGATGAAAGGAAAATTCTTGACTATTTTTTGCTTATTATAATTGATCTTGGGAGCTTTTGAATTTGATTTGTAGAATTTGATCTAGGAACAAATTATCTAGACAAGGCTATTGATTTGCTTATATCGGTCTTGGTATGTTCCAAGCTATACAAGCCCAAAATTATCGACCTAGCTGTTGGAGTAACCAAGGAGATGATCAAAATGGCCACTGAGCAATAACCTTTGTGGTCTAATGAAGTTCACAACAAGTCCAAGATTAAGTGCAAACTTGCACCCCTCGGCTCAACCCTCGAAGAGATCATAAAGGTGATTTCTATTGGGGACTCGATCCAATGACTTTCCAAACATACGTAGATGATACTTTTTGTCAATTACCTCGTAATAATGGGAACAAACCTATGTTTTCCATCAAATGGAAGATCAAAGAAGAAGTGGAATAAACATTCAATTTTTGTATCTCGATCAAATCCCTTTTTCACTCACATTAGAAACATTATGGGAAACCGACAAATGAACCTCAATTGATCATATCTCAATCACATACCGCTACATGGTGGACGTTGATTATATAATTGATGCATATATGGTATATGTTATTCGAATGCTTATTTGGTTACATATCAAGTATATTTGGCGATTGTATTTTTTATGACTAAATTTACATAGCTTATGGTTGGCTATTATTGTTTCATATCATTTATGGTTATAATATCAACGGTCAATATATCCTAATGGTTAACTTTTTATTTTGTCATATAGTATGAGAATTTGTTGATATTTCATAATTTTGGCACAAAATTGCACCAGGATTTATTTTGTTACTTATTATGCCTATGGCAGGCTTACATCTAGGTTATGTCTTATGAGAGGACTTGGCTATGGGATTCATACTATGTAAAATAGATTACATTGATACAAAAATTGTTATATTGTCCCATGGGAGAACCAAGTTATGGCAGCTGACGTACTAGACAGGTAGCAATATTAGTACCCCAATGTACTTATACCTATTGGTGGTGTTGCTTTGTGTATATGGGGGTGAGGGAGGGGGGGAATATCACGTGTTTTTCATTGAATATAATACCAGTTTCCTCATATATTGTTTCACGGTACTTTGAAGCATTTTCTACATGTATATGTGGTACACCCATAGAGATGGTACATGTAGATATATGTATATAAAAGCATGGTTTCCCAGTAATTTTAATATTACACGGTACATGTGGATTCCAACTAGGGGTGTTAAGGTAACCCCGAAAACTGAACACTCAAACTAAACCGATTCGAACCAATCCATAAAAAACTGAACTGAAGAAAAATTGACACCGAAACAAAGAAACCAAATTGAAACAAAATTAATTTGGTTCGGGTTTGGGGTGTCCAAGTGTAAAACCGAACCGAACTAATTCGAACTGAATCATTACGTATATGATTAAAAATAAAATTTACTTCACTAGTCAATATTTTATATCAATAAAATTTGCAATCTCTAATTAGAATACAAAATAAATTTTCTCTAAACTAAATATAGTGACAACAAAACAAATAAATCTCTATAACAAAGTTTCATTACACATATTTTTAATCTTTACATTCTACTAATATAATTTAATGATACAAAGAACCTTGAAAATAATATAGTGTCATACATCATAATGCATACGTTGTTGAATACTAGTACATTCGTTCATTAATGTGATTACTTAATTTTATTTATTCAAATTTGTTCAAGTGTTGGTTTATATATAATTTATTTTATTTTATTTTAAGAAAAGTATAAAGCCAAACTGAAAAGTTAGGTCCAAGTTTGGGTTGGCAACTTTTAAAAACCAAAACCAAATTTTCTAGTTTGATTTGGGTTTGGGTTCCTAAATTTTTACCCAGACCGAAACCGAAAACACCCCTAATTCCAACGTGCATTTTCACATATACAAACCTTATAGTTTTCATTGAGCACGTGTTTGGCTCCCTTCCATTTTACAAATAGTGTTGTAAGTACTCATTTGGGTTGGCGCGTTTACTAATTATCATGGCTCACACTAGTTTACCATGGAGGGACAACTTAACACTTTTATATGTAGACCTAAGTCGGAGTTATATGAAGTATATTAACTTATTGTATAATTATTATATGGTTTATGAAAAATTGTCAGTCGAATTTAAACCCTAAAGAGGGGTGAATAAGGTTTTGGCAAATTATAAGTAATTTTTTAATAAGCTAAATTGATTAACTAAGAAATCATGCAATCAAGGTAAAGCAGTATATATAGCAATAAATGAAGAAGTTTGAGTAAGAGAGATTAAACCACAATCCAACAATGTTTTGTTTATATAGTTTGGCTCTCAACCATACGTACGCGCACGAGGTCCGTATTTGAAAATATCCGCTGTATGATCTTCTTACAGGTGAAGATCAAAAATTCATACAAAATGTAATTTTTCTTACCACACTTCTCACAAGAGCACTATTTCTACATGAGAAATCTTCTTATAGTTGAATGAATAAAGATTATTTGGTGGAATACACCAAGATACAATAACTCTATCAAAGCGTTTGTAAAGATACAAGATTAAGGCTCACTTCTAGAATTAGAGAAATTTGACCAAAATATAAGAAAAGCCCAAATCAAATGTTCAAGATTACTTTTGAAATCAAAGAAAATAATGCTTAAAATCAAAACTAACTTTGAGATTGAATTTTAGATGAAAGAGTGGATTAGAAAATGTTTTTTTCAAGTGTAAAAATATCTCCAAATGGGCTTAGAGCCATTTGGAACAAAATAGATCCGCTTGAGGGAGTTTTGGAGTGAAAAACACAAAAGCTTTATGTCAAACCCTCAACAGTCAACTATTCCTCTCAATAGTTCACGTTGACTGGTCAACAGTTGACTATTGATCCCAAAAGTCTACTGTTTAAACCAAGCTATGATAGCTTACTAGCCTTTAATCAGCCCACCAACCTGTCTTATTTCATTAATGCCAATATCAACTTACAAAAATAGCTTTTAAGCCTATAATTAGCACTACAACAAAATCTGGTTTTTGTGACTGCAAAAACAGTCACGAAGCATTGTCACAAAAATGGAAGTCATAAGATTTTTTGTGACTACCAAAAACAGTCCCTAAACAGTCACAAAATTTCATTTATATGACTTTTGAATGCCACTTTCCATGGAAGTTACAAAAATAATTTACGACTGTTATTGGTAGTCATAACAAGTGTAATTTGTGTTTGTGACTTCCAAAAAACAGTCACAAGTGAATCATGATTTGCAATAACATGTGATTTCTTTTAACTGACATAAATATCATATACTTTATTGTTCTTGGCAATGCAATAGTGTGTGATTGTTAATAACAGCCAGAAATATAATTTTTATGTGACCGTTAAAAACAATCACAAAAGAGTAAATAAGTCACGAAATTGAAATAATTTGTGGCTGTTTTTGGCAATCACAAATCTTGAAAAAAAAATGCTTGAAATTATTGGAAAAAAAAAATTACCTACAATCCAATAACTATTCACCATACATTGTCGATTAATATTTACATTGCAATCCAATCAATATTCCCCATACATTCTTTGCTTCTTGATTTTTTACTCTAATTCAATCAGATTTACACTAATTCAGTCAAACATGGACTATTAATTAAGGACGAAATAGATTATTAGACATTTCACAGTAAAAATAGCTACCTATTTTACGAGTTAGTGTTAAAATTGGGTTGACCCGCTTAACACGATTAATAAATGGGTAGGGTCAGTGTCAGGGTCGACCTACATGTAATACGAAATAATCTGCATAATACGATTAATAAATAGGTCGGGTTGAGGATAAAAAAGTTGACACGATTTTGGTGTTGACATCTCTAATAATGTTAACCCATGTAATACAACACGAACCCACATAGCACGGCACAATTGCTACCCCTAACTGTCATCAACTTTTTAAAAACCATTTTTTATGGCTAGCAAGCATGCTTGTGGTTTCCTTTATTCCATATATTATTACCATATGCTTTTGGTAATACTTTAGAATTGGGGGAAAAGGTGGACTATGAATGAATACTATAGTTATAAGGATGTGGTTTTAACAGCTATATAAGCATTCGAACAAAATCTCTCCTTGGAATAACCGGCAATCTCATTATATCAAGGAATCTATGGCCATATTGTATACCATATGGGAAATATATCCAAGAACACTTTATTATTATTATTATTATTATTATTATTATTATTATTATTATTATTATTATTATGATGATGATGATGATGATGATGGAATGGATTTTGAAATTCAAAAGTTGTGAATAAATAGTGTTTTTGCATAAACTTCAATCATGTATTGGATGGTCGATTTTATGATACAACACCTAAATCATAAAATACCCAAACATTATCCTTAAAATCACATATAAAGAAAAAGATTGATTAAGCTTACCTATGAATCGAAAAGAAAAAGATAGCAAACGTGGAACCAATGGTGGTGCGGATGGGATCTGAGAGAGTTAGAGTGAATCCTAAACCCCTTCTTCAAGTTAAGAGTGATACGAACCTAACCCTTTATTGAATTTAAGAGAGATAGACCAACAAAACACAGTGTGCTCTTCAATCTAAATTTGAGTATTTGAGAACGTTAAAGTGAATATTGTTATAGCGAGATGAGAGAGTCTTATGGCTGGGAGTATTATAACTGAGAGTCAAACATATAATAAAAGAATGAGATGAGAATTTTTAGGGTTTGTGGATGATGTATTTATACAAAATATTGTACAGTTGTATTAAAGTTTTGACTACTAAAAGTAGACATATTTAAGTCATAAATCTAGTTTTATTTTGTGATTGTCAATGGCAATCATAAAATATTTTTGATTGTCATTAGCAGTTATAACTTAGTGCTAAGTATTATTATTTTGAGTGATTTCCATTAACAGTCACAAATATTAAACTTTATTACTATTATTAAGGGTCTTTGATAGGGTCTTGGGCCTTAGTGCTGTGAGAACCTGCGCTTCGACACCGGCCCCATTGTCGGCGATTCCTCTAGTTTTCTGGTTCGTTTTATTATATGAAAAAATGGTGATGGTTTGTAAAGGAAATCAAATTCACTAGTTTGTTTAACTAAACAAACAAAAATGCGTGTTGAAGAGGAACATTTATGGATTAAAGGACCTCTTAAACACAATTAATGTAAAACCTGTTAATTCGAAGGTTCAGGGATTAAGTTACAAATTGGGAAGGTTTTAGGCACCCAATTGACCCTTTCGGTCTCCAAATAGAATATGCATGCACTTATAATCGAAGATTCACATGTTTATTGATGTTATCACATATCCGCCCATAATTTTTAAAAAACAGAATTTGGGGTGGGGATGAAAAGAATTTGCCTCGTAATTTGCCCTTTAATTTTAGATATCATTATGTATGTGGTTTAAAAAGTGATTTTTAATAAGGATAGATAGCAAAATATGTGTTTTTGGTAAAGATTAGGGCTTTTCGGAAGCTAATTCGATTTGGAATCGGATATCCAGTAGTACTCGAAATTTGTTCGTCAATAATGTACCACATTTTAATAATTTAAACTGGCATTGAAGAATATAGTACTCTCATATTGGATATTTAGGTCAGTACTGCAATTTATAGATTAAACAAGGTACAAATGCTTATTGATTACTTCGTAAACCGAGATTGATAAAATTGAGATTTTGTAAATTAATTGATAAAAATATGTTTAAAAATGGTTCCAGCTCGTTCCACGCCTTTGGTTTTGAAAACGGGGTTTAATTATGAAATTTGGATTGATTTTGAGATAAATAGCAATTTTTACATGCAATTGATAATTATAACTGATAAAATAAAGACAAATAAAAAATTAAAGCCGAACTGAGAAAAAAAATACATGAGAGCCTTGAAAATAGTAGAATACTATTTTAGAGCACTATTCCCGAAGTCTCAGATTTGACTGATGCCTCAAATAAGGTCTATACAAGTGTATTTATATCTATAGGGCGAAATAGGCTAGGCCATGAAAGATTTGTCTTGTGGAAAAAAGTCTAGGAACTTTTTTTCATTGTGTGTCGTGTGGACAAAAGTTCATACTATGAACTTTTGTCCACACAATAAAACTTTTTCACGTGCGATAGTTTTTGCTATTCCAAACAAACAGAATATTGGATTGACCTGATCTTTTTGTATATTGTTTTCCATAATAAAACCTATCTACTGACTAAATTTTAGCTTATTTGGGCTTCGGGAAGGCCTCCATCTAATTTTTTAATACGTTATTCCTTATAATATTGTCTAATAACCCTCCAAATTTGAGGATGATCAGAGATTAGGAAGTCCTATTGTATAAGATTCGACAGTTTTCTGTTCCAAACTTTTGGATATTTGTCTATAAAATAAATCTTTATTCCTTGAGACAGTTTTTGCTATCTCATCCCAAAGGAGTATCAGATCAATCTGATTTTTTTATTATGTTTTTCCCCATAATATAACCTGCCTACTGACCAAATTTGAGCTCATTCGGACTACAGGAAGGCTTTTGTTTGATTACCCGAAATGAATTCCCAATTTTCTGAATTCTCGAAGATCCGGCCGTCAGATCGAGCTAATTTTTGAGTATACTTCTCATGTCATTGTCTAATAACTTTAAAAGTTTCAGGATGATCATATTTAAGAACTCTCATTGTGCAAGTACTCACAAGATTTGACAATTTTTTATTTCGGTATCTTTCAAAAAATTTTGTAACTTCTCGTTCGGGTGTCCTTTTGGCTTCCTTCTCTGACATGTATTACATGTATATAATATTTATGCATCTATGAATGCTCATGCTTGCATGCGTGTTCATTTCCCTAAAGATCGGATTTCTTGCGAGGGTCGAAAAATGAGGTGTTCACAGACCTTCTCAGCCTAAGTTCTTTGTGAAGCAAAGAAATTTCGAAAATAACAAGAACACATAATTTTATGGAACTCGCATGAATCCTATATGCTATTTTAAAAATGATGCCATGCAAATGATGTCGTGTTATACCATTTATCTCCACTATGGATGGACGGATGGGTGATTTCGGGATTGCTCGGAGCATGTTCTGTACTTTGTTGTGACGGATGGATTTGCTAGCAATTTTGAACTGTTGTACTCCCATAGGCAGGGACAGTTTTGTCAACAATTTTCTATTTTGTTAAACTGATGTACTCCCAAAGGCAGGGACTGTTCCGTTAATAATTCTGACTTGCTATTGAGCTAATGTACTCCCACAGATATGGATGGTTCTGTCAATGACTTTTGTTAAACTGATGTACTCCCATAAGCAGGGACGGTTCCGTTAACAATTTTGATTTAGTGTTAGGCTGATGTACTCCCACAGGCATGGACGATCTTGACAACAATTTTTTGTTAAACTGATGTACTCCCACAGGCAGGGACAGTTTTGTCAACGATTTTTGTTAAATTGATGTTCTCCCACAAGCAGGGACAGTTATGTCAATGATTGTTTTTAAACTGATGTACTTCCACAGGCAGAGACGGTTCCGTTAACAATTCTGATTCGATATTGAGCTGATGTACTCTAATTGGCAAGGACAGTTCTGTCAACGATTTGCTGGGGGCTTTTTTTGAAATGAAGATTGGGGATTACTGGGAGTTTGATGATTGCTGGTCTGCTGGGGATATGAGAACTCCAACTGGCTAAGATAAAGGCTGATATGAGAATTGATGATCTACTAGCGAGGATAACTGATGGTCTAGTGGAGAAATTAGACATCTTACTAGCTAAGATGCGAGGCTAAGGTGTGTGGGATTGATGAAATGTTGAGATGATGAAAGTTGATGATCCGCTGAGGGGGTGAGAGTCTCTGAGAAGACATAGAGAGAGTTTGGGTGTGATATCTTTTTGGAAAAAACAAGAACTTTTGACTGGCTTCTTTCTACTTTGAGAAAGGATTGAGTTATGTTCTCTCGGCTTTCAAACCTCATGCATGAATTTTGGACTTTGCCTTTTGCCTTACTTCCGCGGTATTTTTCTCATGTCATAAAAGTGCGATTTTGCTTATTGTTTTCCTGATCTAGTGAGTGGAAAAAATTGTGCATGCATCGTTTTTTTTTTTCAATGCCCTTATTCCACTTTGATTGCTTTTTGATGTAGTTTATTTGTTTTTTCTTTTGCATGGTCAGCAGCCTTCCTCACCCAAGACGTAGCCCTGAGGCTTTTAGCTTAGCTGTTACTCTTAGTGTGGCTCTCGCTGCTTGCGCTTGTCTTTTTTGTTTTTTCAATTTTTTTTCTTTTCTTTTAGCACTGGAATTTATCCTCTTTTCTATTCTTTCAATTTTTTCTTGCACCCACTTTGTTCCTTCTCACTTTGTTAGGTTTTCTAAGCATCGTCATTCTTGTGATTTAAGAATGTATGCTTTGGAAGTTCGCATTTGATATTGCCGTGCTGTGTTTTGTGATTTTCGGTCCGAGAACCTTTGGGTAGCATATCTTGAAGATTTTTTTTAGAAGATAAGAAACTGGGCCAAAATCCCTTTTGCGGGGCTTGTTCCCTGCACTGCATATTAGTTGCAAGATTTTCTCATTCAAGTCTTTATCTCTTTAACTTTCTTTTATATCCTTTCAAATGAGGCTTTTTTGGTTTGTGGAAAATGTCTAGGATTTGCCTATAAAAAGGGATTTGGTATGTGCCTATGAAAAGGGCTTGGAATTTCCTGTAGAAAGGGCTTGAAATTTTCCTGTGAAAAGGGCTTAGGTCCGTGTCTGTAGAAAGAGCTTTGGGTTTGTGCTTGTAGAAAAAGCTTTGTCATTGCCTTCACAGAGGGCTTTTTTTCTTATACTTCCTCCGCAGAGGGCTTACCATCTCATCGTGCCTCCGCAGAGAGTTTATCTTATCGTACCTCTACAGAGGGCTTATTTTTGTCTCTGTAGAGAGCTTATCATCTTATCATGCCTTCGCAGAGGGCTTATCATCTTATCGTGTCTCCGTAGAGGGCTTGTGAAGTGCTCGACTCTCTGGGAGGATTCGTGACGTGGTTCAACTCTCTAGGAGGAATTTTGATGTGGTTCAACTCTCTGGAAGGATTCATGCCATTGTTCGACTCTCTGGGAGGAATTCTAATGCGATTTGACTCTTTGGGAGGAATTCTAATGTGCTTTGACTCTCTGGGAGGAATTCTAATGTGGTTTGACTCTCTGGGATGAATTTTGATGTGGTTTTCCTTTCTGGGAAGAGATATGACCATGTTGTGCCTCTTTAGGAGGGCTTTATGATCTTATCGTGATGATCGAAGTGCGTTGATTGGCGTTGTGATGGTGGCGTGGCTAATCATCGAGGTATCCAATGGGATACGATAGTGAAACCTATCTGGTAGGTCATGGAGCCTAATACATATGTATATGCATTATGTAGATACTCATGCCATGCTTACCTAAATTTTAAGTATTCACATACTTCTTAACTAATCGCACCATTGTTTTTAAAACTTGGTTTTGAAAGGTCGTGAATCTTGAGTTAGCTATTTTAAAAAGTATGTTGTGTTACTCAAAATTATCTAAATGCAAATGTATGCATGCAAGACCGACCATTTTCTAAGAACATAACAACAATGAAAAGGCAAATATTAATTTTTGGTCAATTAGTGAGTGAGCGCAAGGTGATATCGGTCACAAGAGAAATGGCATACTTCCATCTTGGGATACTGTTGACCTTGCGTCATGCTTTTATCTTGACAAATTACTCTCTATTTCTTATTTCTTGGACCTGTCAAAACCCATGGGCGTTGCTGCTTTTTGCTCATACCACTAGTCTCGGGAAGATTATCTATGTTCTAAATTTTCATGGTGGGTGTGGACTGGCTTAATTCTTGAGAGAGGCGAGAGCCTTCTATTGGTAAACCAAATAATTTCGTTGATTTGATTTTACCTTCAGAGATAGAATTTATGGTTCTACTGATAGGACGACCACAGGGACGTGGTGGTGTGGGTCAAACACCCTCAGTGCAAATGATGAATGGAGAGGCTAGTCTTTGGAGAGTTTTTTGGGTCTTCTTGTCGACACCCTCAATAGATATACCCTCAGCACCCTCAATATGTACGAACGATGATGGTGAGGCTAATCTTCGGGGAGCTGTTTGAGCCTTCTTGTTGATACCCTTAGTGCATATACCCCCTGCACCGTTAGTGTACACCCCTTGCACGGATCTGCATCAAGGATGGCTTGGGAATTATGGTTTTGAAAGGGTTTGTTATATTCAGGTTTTAACCAAACGGCTTCAGGATCTTGCACCAGTGGTACACGATGTTAACGGGGCCACGTAAAGTGGGTGGTTAATGTTGGCCTGAACTAGGAGAATGTGTTGAAGAATGCTAGGTGGAGTTACTGGGTCTCAGGATTGGTTGCCTTCGGCTGGGTATGGATTTTGATTGAGTTGGTTTGGTTCAGAAGGTGTTTTGGCAGTAATCAGAGCATCATGACAGACTTGGGTGGCTGCTTGGTGATTCTTCATGATGGTTACAGATTGGGTTAGGTCTTGGATTACATAGTAAAGATGTTCAAGGGTTAAGATACCACCCTCAGTTTATGGGAGAACGGGACTAGGCAGCTGGTCCGCTGCATGAAAGGCTTCTCCATGGTTACCCTCAGTATTGTTGACCCCGGTTTGATCGATCAGTGGCTCTGTGTTGCGACGAGGAGGCATGATCGGTGGTTAGTCTGATCTCGTGAGTCGTTTGAGCGTGATCCCTACCAATCCAACCGACCAGTGCTAATAATAATTAATCTGTGGTGAAGAATGGAGAGAAAAAAAATCGGAGATTGACCGAAAAATCAATATTTTGCTATGGGTTGCATAATTCTCGAAAAATATGTCTCGACAAAAAAATAAAATCAAAAACTTTTTGGTGTTTAGTCGAAAACAGATCGATAGCAACAATTTGAGAGCCTCGTGAATATGTTTAAGGTGGGAATATGCATTCCCGGGGTTCCATTTTAACCATTTGGTTTTGAAAATCATTTCGAAAACTTGTTTTAGGAAACGACTCATTTTTGGAAAATATATTTTGGAAAACATTTTGGAAAATCAAGAAGTTCTCTCCTCTTAGAGTTGCTTTTCGTGGAAATGATTTTCGTCAAAGATTTCACACTCGCGATAATGCATGATAATAGTGGGTGCGTACAAAATAATGATTATGGAAGTGGGTATCCACCTAAATCGCATCTATGTTATCCTGAAACTAAAGCCAAAACGAAAAATATGTAAAATAAAACGATTATCCACGCATATTTTACTCTTGTCTAGTCCTCTTAAAGTGTCCCCAGCAAAGTCGCGAAACTAGTTTAAATGACCATTTGTGGATTAAATAAAATAAAATACGTATTGAAGATGAACATTTGTGGATTAAATGACCTCTTAAACACAATTAATGTGAAACTAGTTTATTCGAGTGTTCGGGGATTAAGTTACAAATCGGGAAAGTGTTAGGCACCCAATTCACCCTTTCAGTCTCTAAGTAGAATATGCTTGTACTTGTAATCAAAGATTTGTATGTTTATTGATGTTATCACATATCCGCCCTTAATTTTTGGAAAACGGGATTTGGGGTAGGGATGGAAAGATAAACCCTGTTCACAATGTGACATGCAGTATTGACTGCTTCAACCCAGAATCTCTTAAGAACTTGTTTTCCAAGGAGCATAGAACAAGCCATTTCTTGAATGGTTCTATTATTTCTTTCAACAATGCCATTTTGTTGTGGAGTGCGAGGTGCAGATAATTCATGTTTAACTCCTTGTTAATCACAAAATTCGTTAAGATTAAAAAATTTTAATTATCCACCGTTGTCACTGCGAATGCGGGTGATGGTGAGATTTTTTTGATTTTTAATCAACCTAATGGCACTGATGATGGAATCACTAGCATTGAACTTTTCTTGCAATAATTGAACAAGTGAAAATCTGGAAAAGTCCTCAACCATCACTAGTATGTATTTCTTGCCACCTAGGCTTTCTGTTCGCATAGGACCCATTAGATCCATATGGAGTAATTCTAAAATTCGAGAAGTACTAAGAAATCCAGACTTCTTATGTGGACTATGGATCTGTTTCCCTTTTTGACACGTTCCACATACTTCAGATGAAGGTGTTCCTAGTGATGGTAGGCCACATACTAGACTCTTTTTAGATAGACTGTTGAGATCTTTGGAATTCATATGGCCTAGACGTTTATGGCACAACTAACCCTGATTTAGTGTAGCATTATTGCAGACAGCGATTGACTAAGGTAATATGTAATAGCAATTATCAGACGATCTTTCTTCACACAAAACACACTCTTCATCAAAATTAAGAACCACACATTCTTTTGTAGTGAAGTTTATGCGAAGATTATTGTCACACAACTGGCTTATGCTAATGAGATTAGCTTTCAAACCTTCCACAAAAAAAAAACGTCATTTAAAATTAGGAAATCGGATTTGGAAACAATTCTTTTCCCAAGGACGTTCGATTTACTCCTATCCCCAAATGTCACTACACCATCCTTGTTCTCAATTATGTTAGAGAAAAGTGATATGTCTCCATTCATATGTCTAGAACAATTACTATCAAAATACCAGAGAGATGTATTTTAAGCTTTGAAAGCAATATGAATCACATAACACTTGTTGGAGTCTTTTCTTACCAAAACTTGCTTGGATTTGGATTGACTATTTGAAGGGGGTTTGGTGTTATTGATTTTCTTGGTCTTTGTTTTATTAAGATTCTTTCTAAGGAAAGACATCTTTTTTAGATTCTTAATGAGATATTCAGATTTGTTGACCAAGTATGAAAGATGCTCCTCAAAACTAGTCAGTGGGCCATAGTTTGATTGTGTAAAGGCATATGATGGACTCCTAAGTTGATAACAATACTTTTTAGGTGACCTTCCTTATGACAATGAGTGCAAAGATATGGCTAGAAGTTCATCTTATTTTATGTTTTCTTAGGAGTGGGTTTCTTAGTTCTGGAATTCTTCCACTTAAATGTCCTAGAATTTTGAGCTTTGGGAGTAGATTTTTTTGTTTCTTGAGGTTTCACAAATATAGGCTTTGTTTAGGAAGTGGAAGGATTATATTTTTCAAAGCCTATACCTGCTCTATCATTCGAGTAGCGGACTGGTCCTAGCAAATTTTTATTAAGTTTTTCTGACCTAGTCTTAAGTTCAACCTTAACAGACTTAGCCTTGTTCAATTCTCTTTCAAGATTTTGAATTTTGGACTCGTGGCTTTCTTTGTCTTTACCCAAGGAGGTAAGGTTGACTTTGAGCTTCTAATTTTTTCAAGTAGCAATAGTCTTGAAGATTCAACCTTAGAAACTTCGACCAATAGTGTTTTTTTCTCAAATTTTAAAAGTTCGATTAAACTTTTGCACTTTCTTAAGAGATCCATCATTTCATCAAAAAAATTCAGCTTAGTGTTCAATTTGATGTTTCTCTTCTTGGTCTTAACCATCTCTTCACACAGTTGGTCATAGGCCATTTGAAGATCAAGTTCTTCTTCATGATCATCATCGGAAGCATCGTCTGACCTGTGAGAAGAATTATAGTCGATAATATGTTCTTCCTTAGAATCAAAAGGTGTTGAAAACTGTCCTAGGCAAGCGACAAAAGCAGTATATTGTTGCTTTTCATGGGATTGCGAACCATCCTCATCATCCCTATGAGTCGCATTCATAGAACGGTTATTTTAGTTCGCCTTTCTAAGCTTGTTGAGTTTTGTGGCACACTCCCAAGCATAGTGTCATTTTCCATGGCATTCATAGCACTCATCTTTTCTAGCGCTATTATTCCCAAACTACGATTTTGACCCTTGATTACCTCTTTGATTCGATGATCCTCCTTTGTTATTGTTTTCATTTGGTTTATTAGAGTGATTATTGAACTTTTTATTCAACCTAAGGAATTTTCCAAGATTTTTGGCTAGAATGACCATTCCATCATCATTAAGGTCTAGGTCATCATCATCATTGTCAAAATTAGAATTATGGGATTGTTGAGCATTGAAGGCAATGTTCTTGTCCTTCTTTTGGGATAATGATTTTAAGAGCACATCAGCTTTAAAGGTTTGAAGTGATCTTAAGAGGTCGTTTTCTTTTAGAGAATTCAAATCTTTGCTTTCTTCAATAATAGTTATTTTGGGGATGAAACGATCTGGTAAAGACCTAAGTATTTTCTTAACAACTCGATGTTCAGGGACGATTTCATCTAGGTTGTATAGAGAATTTACTATGTCTTTTAACTTGATGTGGAATTCGTTGATTGCTTCATTCTCTTTCATCTTAATCGTTTCAAATTCAGCTGTTAAACATTGGATTTTAGAGTTTTTGATAGTGTTAGTGCCTTCATAAATCACCTGTAAGATTTTCCACGCCTCTTTTGATGTCTCACATATGGCTATCTTTTTAAATTCATCCTCAGTAACATGACTTTGGATTGTGTTTAAACCTTTTGAATTCCACTTAGCAAGTTCCAGTTCATCTTTTGACCATTGATCCACTGGTTTGGGCGTATTCCGATCCTAACTATATTATCAACAGTTGATGTAATTGTGGGGGCTGTCCAACCAGTTTGAACAACTAGCCATACACGTTCATCTTTGGATTTGAGATAACCGTGCATTCTAGCATTCCAATAAGGATAATTAGAGCCATCTAAGATGGGAGTAAAAGACTCACGATTACCCATACTAAACTCAAAGAAATACCAAGATTAAGATCTTCCTAACAAATTAAGGCAACACCCTCTGATACCAACTAAAAAATTACGAACACGTGTGGGTTAAATTAACCTAGGTGTATTATGCTCTGGTATATGCAAAAAACTATTTTTATTAACATAGCAAAATTTAACCTTAAGAGTCTAACAGATTTTAATTTAGAAAGCTTGTTAAATCTTGTCTAGCATACATAAGAACACCAAACACTCAATCACAAACAGTTAAGACAAGATATAACGAAGTATCCCTGCAATGCATGACTAATCCTCAACAAACAATTTCACTATTAAAATCACAAAGGTACAAACTCGATTAATCACTAACTGACTAGATGTACAAGTCTTGAATCGCTCAAGAACACCTTTAGAAGTAACCTCTAGTGCAGCAGCTTCCTCCTTGAATCTCTCGATTTGGAACACAGCGTATCACACGCCTCAGACTCATTCCGATCTCCTTGACAGCCTCACGCTTCAACAGTAGGTCTGGGATCTTTGTTCTTTTGAGGAAGAACAATTAGATTGGCATGAAGTGTTGATTCAAAACCCTAGGTGGTGTGATGTAAAAATTGCTATCTTAAAAATAAAATTTTCGATATGAAAAGAGCGTTAATTAATATGTGACCCTAGAAGTTAATTTATAGAGAACAAAGAGTATGTCTCCTAGTTGAAATAGGAAACATACCAAATTAACATTGTATTTTTTATTATAAAAAAGTTGCCCAGAAAAATCCTTATCGGATCGGTCTAAGTTATCGAGAGCTGGACCGGTCCACAGTGTAAGAAAACTGAGGAACAACATAAACGCCGGACCGGTCCAACTACAACTCGTGTACTGGTCCAAAATCCGAAAATAAATTCCTTGAGAATTTAAACGCCGGACTGGTCCAAGTATAATCACTGTACCGGTTCAAAAAGCAGGACAAGATTTTTAAAGTTTATTTCCAAATAAACATATCACCACCTAAGTAAATCAAACAATCTTACCAAGCTTACCATTTTAAATCTTTTGAAATCAAATCTTAGTAGCTTGACATTCTTGTAGTCTTCATTTTGAATTTGAATTGACTCAACAACGTACAAGAAAATTTGGTGTTTTTGTTATCGGAATAACGCCAACACTAATAGACCTTACATGCTTCCCCCAAGATACGGCAGGAACAACCAGTAGATATGAACATGGTTCGGATAACATCTAGGATATGGCAGTGTTTGCGTTCAGCACAACCATTTTGTTGGGATGTACCAGGGCAAGAGTACTGAGAGATAGTACCTTGGTCACGTAAGAATTTTAAATTTTTTAATTCTTTGTATTCCATGGCATTATCAACACGAAAAAATTTAATTGGTCATGAAAATTGAGTTTGAATCATGTGTGCAAAGTTGAAATAGATATATGGTAGTTCAGAACATTTTTTCATGAGATATATTCGGGTAAAACGAGTGTAGTCATATATGAAAACAACAAAGTATCTAGACCCCCCATAGTGTCATAAGGAGAAGGTCCCCATACATCAGAATGAATAAGGTCAAAAGGTGAAGAGGAAATGGAATCACCTTTATTAAAAGATAATGCAGGTTATTTTCCAAGTTGGCATGACAAACTTGTAATACTTTCAGACTTAATAGTTCCTAATCTACTAATAGAAATGAGAGACTTAAACCTATCAATAGACACATGACCTAACCGAGAATGCCAAAGTTCCAAAGAGGAGGTGGAGATGACAGGAGCAACAGAGATGGTAAGTGGTGACTTTTGATGGCTGGCGAAGGTGGACAAGCTCGAACATGCGACCAACTTTATGGCCTATCCCAATAACCTGCCTCGCCTGTGGATCCTGTACATGGAAACCATAAGAAGAAAATAATATAGTGAGGCCATGATCACATAATTATCCAACATATATGAGATTAATATTCAATTTGGGTATATGAAAGGTAGATGAAAGAAACAAGTTAGATGTGGAGTCTAATATGGGTGACATGTAACAGAGATCCATTAACAGTTTTAATGGAGGATGAGTGTGTGGTAGGATTTTTAGACAGAAAGATAGTGGAGTCATAAGTCATATGGTTACAGCAGCCAGAGTCAAAGTACCAAGTGCTACCTAGAGTTGCAAACAATACATTAGGGGAACCAAATAAAACCTATCTTAACATGTCAGCAAGATCATTATTGGTGACAGATGAGGGTGGGCTAAGTAGCTGTAGATTGGTAACGGCAGCAATGACGGATTTGCTATTAGTTTTTTTGGCAGGGTTCTTGTAATAATCAAAGCCCCAATGTTTTGGATCGCGTTTGCAACAGTACTTACACACTCGTTTGGGACAATAAAGTAAAGTGTGTGTTGTCTCATGGCAATATGTGCACTCATCTGATGATTTCTCGAACTTGGAGTAAGTGACATCAAGCACTTTGTTTGGATTGTGATAGTTTGGACTGAGCCTCGTTTCTTCAAAATGGAGTGCTGTAACAATGTCATCAAGGGTTGGCAATGGATGGCGATGCATAAAAGAAGCCCGAACATGTTCAAAACGACCATGGAGGGCCATTAAAAGAGTCATTTATTGTTGTTAATCTCTGTAACTAATAAATTTAGCAGCGTCAGCGGGATAAGACCAAACAGGTTCTGAAGAGGTCAATTGATCCCAAAAGATTTGCATCTCATATAGAAATTCATCGATGGTTTGACTAGCCTATTGGCATTTGGCATGTAGGGCTGTCAACAGTTGATACTGGTGAGCAAGATCCTTCACCTGTCACAATACGCCAGACTCGTCGAGCTTGGAGATAACTTGTCATTGCCTGAGCCCAATGGATGTAGTTTGGGTCATTAAGAATGATGGAAATAGGACATGTGACTTCGGGTCGATCCATGTTTAGGGTGATTATGTGGGTAATTCTTGGAGAGTTTGGATTAATATGGGAGTAACTGGGAGATTGGAGGCTGGTATGGGAATAACTGGGAGATTGGAGGTCGGATCATAATGAACCTAAATCACTAATAATTAAAGGGGAAATCATAACTAACGAAATAGCCTACTGAGAAGATGTCGTAATATAATGCTTAGACGAATGATCTTGAGGCAAAGCATATTAGCTAGCCAAGTATAAGATTCATAATAAATTATAATTAAAGTGGAAACAACAGATAATTGGCCTCTAGTTATTTACTTTCGATATAGGCACGGGTAGCCGATACAAGCTGTAGAACTGATCCACTAAGGCGTGATGAACCTTTGGAAGCTAGCGTCAGAACGAGACGATCTTAGACTAATGATTCCTTAGTAATGTGGGAACACATGAGAGGTTCACTTGTGGGATACTTACAAGTAGGATCGCTTAGTTGGGTAGTTAGCTTCCGGTGGCTAGGATAAGAATCCTAGAAGGGTTTAGCATACATGCGCATGTGGGTTGCATTGGCATTGCGTGTTTTCAAACCATAACATTAAAGTAGAGTATTTTCTATATAAAACCTATATAGTTCCCACTGAGCCCGGATTTGGCTCATTCCTTCCATTCACCAGTTTTGCAGGTCGGGCTTTGGGATTGGCGCGTGGTACTCGTCTATAGAGCCTCTGATGTTCATTAATCTTTGTAGTCCTTGAATCAAAGACTAAGTTATATGTATAATCTTTTGGGTTTTGTTGTATAATGATATATTAAGCATACAAGTGTACAAAGGTTTTCATATGCGGAGTGGTTTTAACTGTGGTTGTATTTGTATGAAAATGTTTGTTGGTTGTGATTATATTGGCATGAAAAAGGGTTTTATATATGACCGGTCGGTTTCTTATTCAAAAAAACTCCACATGCCGAAATTTTATAAATTGGGACTTTCTAAATATCACGTTTTATTTAAGAAAAGTTTTTAAAAGTTGTGGTTTTCCATATTTAAAATTCGCCGTCGCGCACGGCATCCGTGATTAACCGAGTTCCGGACGTGAAAATCTCATAATAAGATTCGGAGCGTCGCAAAAGGCATTATGATGCAGGCAATAGAGAGTATGTAATATATTTCATCTTTAATATCTACAACATTCATTTTAACGATTGAAGAATGAGTTAATAATATCCCGACCCTCTTCTACCTAGGTGAAATTTTGAACAAACGTTCATTAACTTATGATAACATTATTGTTTGTGAGACTGTCAAAGTATCTAGAGTGAATGAGATAAGAAGGAAGAATGAGGAGATGGCATCTGGTGAGGAAGGGGGAGAATGAGGAGACCAGATTGAGAGAAAACGGTAAAAATATTGAAATAAAAAGGAGTGGGGTTGATTTTTGTTTTTATTATTTTCTTAAAAGGTAATTAGGATTTACCCATTAGAATCTAACTTTTTAAATGTAATATTTTTATTTATTTAATTAAAGTGGGTGTAAAACAATATTTATAAATTTAAATCAATAAGGGTTTATTCGGTAGCGTTTTTAGAGACCCTTTTTTGTTTCTTGTGTTCAAAAACAGATAAAAAATGAATTCGGTGGGATGTTGACAAAAACACAGAAAATGTTTTCGATGAATGAATTCATGCTTAAAGCGTAAAACGCAAAAACGCCAAAATGACGTTCTATCCATTCTCACTCTTGCAATCTTCGTTTTCACTATTTTCGTTCTCGAAAAATGTTTTCACTATTTTCATTCTAGGAAAATTCGTTTTCTCGTTTTCATTTTCTGAAAATATTCTCAAAAACCATTCTCCGAAAATGTTACCGAACGGACCCTAATATTTTTTTGTTAGTCTATTCACACACGCAGATTAACTTAGTAGGAAATACGGATTAATTAACGTAACAACGCGGATTAATCGCAAGATATCGTGGATAAAAAACATAATCACCCTTGATAAACACAAAGCTTTTTCTCTCTCATCTCTATTTTCTTCTTTCCATCTCTCCCACCTCCCCTTCTCTCTCTTATCACCAAAAAACAAAAAATATAGCTCGTCTTTTTCTTTAAGACCTCCCAGGTAGAACACCCATTAATGTCTATATATATCACAATCTCATTGCCGTTGACCTATTAATTGTATCGACAATGCCCTTTCATTTTCATCACCTTAATGCTCTAAACGATCCATTGCTTCGTCATTGACCCCAACACCACCACCTCTTCCATTTTAACCTATGCGCTTTGTTGTCTTTATCTCCAACACCAGATTAAAAGAGGTGCTCGCCCTAACTCTTTTTGAATGTTAAAGTTAATTTTTCTAAAAATAATTTAAAGATCAATTGTTTAAGTTATGCTTCTTATCTTCTATAGCAAGGCTGGATAAAGGTCCAAACAAAAAGAATAACCCTTTTGCATCAAAGAGCTTATAGATCGAGTTGGTGATCATGGCAGCGCATATTCGAGTGTGAGCAACAAATTTCGCATCGAATAATCGGGTCCTCAACATAAATTAAATTAAATGGTCATGGTAGCAAATTTATAGAAGAACTCATTTGCATCAAATTTCATGTGGTCAAAGTAATTTGCTTCCAAAATTGTTGCAGTCATAGAGGAGGGTCCGGTAATTTTTTTTGGTGTCAACCTAGGTTGGGAAAGATGCTTTCTATGCTTTTTTTTTTTAAATTAAGGAGGTCTAATTATCTCCCTTAATCCTAGAAACAAATAATAAAACCCAACTTCTCAGCTCCATGAGTCGAAATGTTGACGTCAAAGTAAGACTGGAGGTTGCCTGTCACTGCTTCACTGGGCCAACCCCTCTCCTTTCTAGGAGGTTATTGAATATGAGGACATATGCTTTTGAAAAAGTCAATATACTTTAGATGTTATTGGAAGAGTGTGTATGTAAGTGACAGTGGTAAAATAAGTTTGTTCCAGACTTAGTGTGTTTGGATGGTTTGGAGGTAATTTTAGTATTTTAACTATTAGAGAAATTGACGAGGGATAGCTGATTGGTGTGTACATCGAATAGCTGATTGTAATGTCATTAGCATCATAAAGTTTCCATGTAAATAAAAAGTTTTCATGTATTTTATACTTCCTTTTGATATCTCTCTTTTCATGTAATATCTTTATTGGGTTTGAATTTCTTTTTCTTGAAGTCTCTCTCTTCAAGTATTTGTGTTTTCCATGTGTGTATGTCAGTTTTGTTCACCCACACCTAACATTGTCCACCATTCTATCACTCAAACTAACAAAAAATATTAACATGGTCCCAAAAAATTATATTTTGGTATCTAGATTAAAATAGACATAAATATTTAAACAATGATTTATGGTGGCTTTTCTCCGGTCCTTAAATTTGAAAATTTTCAGAATATGTTATTTTAAATTAGAGTTATTAAAAATTTACCCCCTTAAAGTTTACCCACTTTTGTACTTTAATCCGTGAAGTTTAATTTGTATAACTCTCATCCTTAAAGTTTGAATCCGATTTTACTTTAGTCCAAACCGTTAAACTTTTGAACGGAAATAGGGGCAAAAGTCTAACGGTTTACGGGGCTTTTGGACTAAAGTGAAATTGAATTCAAACTTTAAGGATGGGAGTTATGGAAATTAAAATTCATGGATTGAAGTGCAAAAAGGGGTCAACTTCAAGGGGGTAAATTTTTAGTCACTCTTTAAATTATTTTTAGAGGATGCAGTTTCTACCAAGGACTCAGACTAGATATATATATAGAAACTATATCTCTTTCGGGCTCATAGCATGTAAAACTTGAAAAGATTGTAACATCTATGTAAGGCAAATAAATACAATTAATTTGATACCTGTAATAGATGCCTGCAGGCACCCCAATTAATGACCTCACAATAACCCTAAAAACTCACCCACACACTAAATAATGCTCTATGGGTGTTTGTAGGACAACAAACCACCCCCACGGGTTTGTCATGCGACAAACCCATTAAACATAGACCAACAACTCTCTGACATATCCCTATTACTTTATGGGCTTCTCGCACGACAGACCCTCCCAGTAGTATAAATAAGCTTGCACTCCCATACGAGATTAGAGACAGGACTTTTGCTTTAAAAATTCTATTACTCTCTAATATTCTGCCATTTTTAATTATCTCAAAAGTTCGTTTCATATATTATCCAATTTTTGAAGAAAACTCGAGTCTAGTTCGGCACCTAGAGTGTGATATTCTAGAATTGAAATGCTGGAAGTGTCTAAAGAAGAAAAACTAGTATTTGCTGGAGGTTTCTCTGCTGCACAGATTATTTTCTCCCATATTATTATTATCGTCATGAAGGTAATGAACGTAGAATTAAGTTTTACATCTGCATATGTGTTTTAATTATTCGAATGTAGACATTTTTGTATTTGTTGTTTAAGTCCACTTTTTAGTTGGATAAACTGTTTATTAGTTTATTGATAACTTATTGTTTTTGATAACCATTTTATCAAAACACTGATAAAATCTCTTTTAAAGTTAGAAGAAATAAAACTATGAATATCATCCGGACAAAACCAAGATTTCAAAACCCGGGCTGATATACTTTTACATAGGAATACTATCCATATATATCATGTCTTCCACATAGACTGAGGTATATCCGGTACACTCTCTTGAATATTATAATTCTATATCAAATCAATTCTGATAAAATTCGATCTTTTTCAAAGATATAAAATAAATCAAAACAAGATATTTAGCATTGTTATTTGAGGAAACTATACCGAATTAATCTCTCATTTTTAAACTAATAAGATAACTTTGTCATTAGTAATCAAAGTTTGACAAACCCAAAATCATCAAATTGTGGAATACAAGGTTTTCATCATTTCCTCTGTTTTTCCCCAAATCAGGTTTTTCAATAAGACATTTCCAAAAAGAAGTAGAATATCAATAAAAGGCACCCACATTTTCAACATATAAAGACAAAGACCGAAAGGGCCGAGCAAATGTAACGAAAAGGCTTATCTGTAACATTTTCCCTTACTTAACTCTTTTGTTCGTTTTCTCGTATAACGTACTGATGACTTTGATCGAACTCTCCTAGGTTTAGAATAGGATAGAGGAACAAGCGATATGAATTATCATCATATAGAAGTGAATGGACCGACAAAACTTATTCGGGCGTTTCAAGCCCCTAATTTAATGTTGGGACCGGGCTCACAATGCCATAAAACATTTGTGTTATTTAATTTGTGACTAATTTTGTGAATATTTAGTGTGGTAATTTTAAATCAATCATGGTGGATTTTGGTGAGAGCCGATTGACAAGGGATTGATATTCTGTTGTTATTAGTAGTGACTAAATAATTTTTAGTATTGGTGCCATTCAAATTTAATATTTTGGAATTTTCGATTTTAGGTACCACCAAATATCACACTGGAGTGATATTTTGCTGTAGTTAGTAGCGAGTTAATAATGGTATATTTCTGACCTTTTAATTCAAATCTCTCTCATTTCCTTTGTTTGATTTTGTAAAACTAATTTTCTAATCAAAGTGTCACTTTGGTTTTATACTTTCAAGGTCAACAACAGGAATTCTCTGATCGGATGTACAAGATGTATGTAGCGTTTTCAAGATGTAGAAGCTTTAACACGATCAACATTCTCTTACACTAGAAGATTTAGTTATAACTAAAAATATTATCTTCCCTAAAGTTTTGTTATGATGCCTGATCAAGGAATTTTTTTTTTATATGCGAAAATACAGTTCTATATATGTATTTTGTAACAGAATCTTTTGTATTTAGAGTTTTTTTCTTCATTCAATGCCTTTAATTTTTCAATTGAAGTGTTGTTGATTAGACCAATAACATCCTCAACTACCACCTTTTATTTGTCTCAGTGTACCGTTCCGTTTGGGCAATACCTAGTATGTTAAAAAGGGTTATACAATAACTTATTTGGACGTTAGAGAGCTATTGGATATATTACTTGAATCTACGGTCCTGATTAAATGTTCATGTTTGAGTCTTTAAGAAAGCACAATCCAGGTGCTTAAAGCTGATTGGTTGACAGTGTGTTTCTTTAGTGACCGTTGGATTCTTTTTATGAGCGGTGGAGATTATAATCTACGTGAATTTGAGTCGACAATATGCATTTAACTTTTGAGACGAAGTCGTTTTGTTTAACTGCGTTTTTGAGTCGTATTTGAACCGTTGATTGTTATATGTGTGGATTAATCATAGCCGTTGCACTGAATATATATACTTTATAGTGATTTTATTATTCACTCATAATTTTCACATACAAATTCACAACCCTAAAATTTTCACTTCTTCTTTATCTAGAATTTGCAAAGAACATACGTTCTTCTTTAGGATTTTGCACTTAGCAATTTGTATAGGGTTTCATAGATTTGTGCACTATAATCCTTCTGCCCTTTGAGAGATTGGTCATTTTTTGTGGGCTTAAATTTTTAATATCTATCCAATTGAGCAGTGATTCATTGGATTTTGGGGCTCTGATATAGATCTGTTTATTCCTAAGTCGTCTAATTTGGTATGCTCTTTTTCTCTGATTTACATATGATATTATTAAAAAAAAAATTACCTCCATGATCTATAAGGAAGACTAGAAGTTTATGACCTCTAGTTGATAAGTTTCCTTGACAGGTTTATGTCATGTGTAGATCTTGCAATTACTTAGATATTGGATAGATCTATTTGTTTTTATACTCTTGTTTTCAAATCTACAATATTTGGTTATATTACTTTGAGATCTATTTGAATGATGTGTTTGATCTGTCTTTGAGATGTATATCTTCGATTTGAATATGTTTTTGACACGGTTTGCTAAAATAAAATTAATGAAGAAGGTTTTTATGGATTGTCGATTGATGGTAAAATGTTTGGAGTCGTGGTGGAGGCGTGTTCGGTTCTACAAAGTTGCAAGAAAATCTTATGTGAAATTTACAAATTTAACATAAAAAATGTGATGCAATGAAATTTATGAGCTTTACCACAGAAATATGAATATATGAAAAATATTGCAAACAATTGTATCATAATTTGAATTTCTATAAATCTTCTTTGTAAATTTACAGATATTATAAAAACAACATGTGTGTAGTATTCAAAGTAATTTTTTGTTTTTTGTTTTTTTAAAAAAAGAAAGAAATAAGGTGAATGTTACCTTATTGAATTTAAAATTTTGAAATAAAAAATAATGATAAAGGGCCATTTTTGTCTATAATAAATGTGGAGTTGACAAGAAAGGAGATTTGATTGAAAAAGTTTGTATCATGTTCTTAATTATCGTCTAGATCCATACATATGAAGAATTTATTGCCGAATGACCCGTTAAATGTTAGTCAATATTTTTTTTTATTTGTTTAACTCTTTTTTTTTAAAGCTCATCATCATTCTATTATTCAACCCTTTGGAAATTAAGGCCACTGTTTTAATGCAGATTAGAAGAAGTGGAAGATCAAAGAAGTGGAACAAACATTCAGTTTTGAGAACATTGGGGGTTAGATTCAATTATTCAATTTTTGTATCTCAAACCCTCTATGTCACACACACATTGAAAACATTATGTGCAACCAACCAAACAACCTCAACTGATGGCTTTTTCCTTAAAATTCCTCTTTCTATATATGTGGCACTGTGACTTAATTAACCCTGTTTTCAAAAAAAATAAGATAACCCCAAGGATGGTAAAATGGCCAAAACCCGCACGACCCCAATGAGGCTGGTTTGGGATAGAGTTTCTTTGAACCGTGTCAAGTTTGGGTTTTGTCAAAATAAACCTTTTTGAAACCAACCCGCTTGGAATATGGTGTTTTTTTTTTGCTTTTAATACCCTTACAATACCTTATAATTATACCAGGTGGGCCAGGTGGCTGGGGACAGGTTAATGCCGGTCAAGTTTGGGTTTAAGTGTCCTAGCAAGTGGGTGGGGACAAGCTAATGCATAGGATTGGAGTGTACTAGCAAGCTGGTCCAATTCAAGTTTATCCACATAAATTTGCCTTGGTTTATAGATCATATCGGGTCGAGACTATATCTATGCGGGTCATATTCGGATTTGGCTAAACCTGTCCCGAACCTAACTTGCTGCCATCCCTATGCTCCTCGTGTTTTTTTCTGGTAAACATTTTACGACCATGCTCATTTTTATGTGTCCTCCATTCTTCTTATTTTTTGTCGAAATAGTTTTCCTTTGTGCCCCAAAAACAAAATATTCCATGGAAAAAGTCAAAAAATAAGGCTCCAGTTGATAACAAAATGAAAAAAATAAATACTTGATTTGTGTGAAAATTTGAAAAATAAGATGATTCATGTGATGTCATGCTTTCCATCTCCCGGTCATTATTAGTTGACGATTCATCCTTTATTATTTTTTATGATGATTTTTCTTCATCAACCGCCAAAGAAAATTTTTCTAAGGGAAAAAGCCAAAAAAGTAAGATGTATATTTCACCACATGTTTCAACTTATTTTTCAACTTATAACAAAAATTAATTGTTTTTGTTATCATTTTTCATGTTGTTATCGAACGAACCTTAAGAGTTGATTTTACCGTATGCCTTAAACTTATTTTTAAACTTATTATACAAATCAATTGTTTTTTCTATCATTTTCGACGTTAATATCAAACAAAGTCTAAGTTTAAAAATTAAAGGTTCAAATTTTGATGGTTAATTTCCGTTCAGGATATTTATCAAAATATAAGCGATCCAAATTGAAATAATCATTCTTTAGAGCCGGATTTATGCTTGTGATAGTGCCCCCCTTTTCCCTCCCCCTACTCTACTAAAATTGATTCCTTGTAATTCAAAAATGAAAAATCTCTTCAATAATTTGAGAATGAATTATGTGATTAATTGACCATTGAGTTTAAATATGTTCTTTATTTTGCGCAAATGAATCAGCAGATTCCTTTGAGTCCGGATTGTGAGAAGATGATGACAGGGTTGCCACCACCACGCCGCCTAAAGATTTTCTTCTAGCTGCGAAAATTTACAAAGAGCGTCTCAATAGTCCTAAAGGTAACTTGATGCAAATCTTATATATTAAATTGGATACGCTCGATTAATGCTCGATATTTAAATATGCATGCTTGTTTGATACGGAACACGAGACATTCACAAAATTATTTTTATATTGTCCACGAATAAGTCCAAATGATGTGGGTCCAAGCCTATTTTGATTTGAAATAGCTAATATATATACATAACCAAAATGAGCCCCATCTAAAATTGCTATATGTAGTAGATTTTCGTGAATTCGCAGAAATACTAGATGGGGCTCAGTGGCTCACTTTTGTTATATATATATATATATATATATATATATTAGTTATTTCAGATCAAATATGCTTGGACCCACGTCATTTGAATTTATTCGCAAAAAATATAGAAATAATTTTGTGAATGACCTGTGTTCCGTATCAAATAAGCATGCATACTTGGAGATAACATTAATCGAACGTATCTAATTTAATATATTTGATTACATTTAGTTACATAGGTAGGAATATTGCGACGCTCTTCCTACATTTTTGCAGCCAGCATAAAATCTGATGGCGGAGGTCGCAACCCCATTATCATCATCTTCTCATAATCCGGACTCAGAGGAATTTGCTAATTCATTTGCGTAAAATAAAAAACACATTTTCACTGAATTAATCACAGAATTTGTCTCAAATTATATATTTAAGAGATTTTTCTTTTCTTGAATTAGAAGAGATTAATTTTAGAAAAGGTAAGGGGAGGAAATGGTGCACTATCATAAGCAGAAATCCGGCTTAATAAATCTCGAATTATTATTTAAATTTAGATGACTTAGATTTTGATAGATAGTCTGATAACTTAGTTAGCCTGAAGCTAAATATCAGAATTTGAACATTTAATTTTTAAACTAAGGGTCTATATTTTTCTTTTAACTCTTCTTTATCTAGATCGCCCGACACCACAAGATTTTTCTTTAACATCTTAATGTAATAGTTTCTTTCAATTATTTGTCCTACTTTCTTTAATCTTAGGCTTGTCAGAATGATAGTAAAAGGTTGACCATAAAAAAACACGAGAACTATTTCTCTGAGATACCTACTTAACAAATAACGAACATGTTTTATATGTGATACAAGAAAAGTTACCATGTCCACGAACACATCGACTAGGTCCATCGGTTTGGCACAAGCCCAATTGCCCTTGAATCCCTAGTCTCCAAAGTCGATGAGCCATTTTCCATTGATAATATAGGTTTGTGGCCATTATCACGAAGAACTTGATGAAAAGTATCACCTACGTTTGGAAGGTTAGCGGGGCCCCCAACAGAAATCATCCATATGGTCTCTTCAAGGGTTGAATCGAGAGGTACGAATTTGTACTTATACTCGAACTTGTTGAGAACTTCATTAGACCATGAAGCTAGTTGTTCTGTGGCCATTTGGATCGGCTCCTTGGCTGCTCCAACAAGAAGTTCAATAATTTTGGGCTTGTATAGCTCAGAACATAGCAATACCGAATAAGAATATCAATGCCCCAGTCAAGTTCATTTGTTCCTAGGTAAATTCTACAAATCAAACTCAAAAGCTCGCAAAATCAATTATATATAAGCAAGAAAAAAATTGACAAGATTTTTGCTTTCATCCTCATAAGTAGAAGGACAACTAATCTCCAATATCTAGTACATTCTGCCCCACGAAATCACGTGTAAATTGATACGAAAAACATGAATATAGTCTCTCTCTCCCCCTCTCACCCTCTCTTATCATTTGGATGTACTATATATAGAAATAATTTTGTGAATGCCTTGTGTTCCGTAGATAATAAGCATGCATACTTAATAAAGCATTAATCGAGCGCATCTAATGAAAAGGCATTAAACTCAAGGGTAGCCATATTGCTAAAGAAATTTTATTTTTGCCAAAGCAATATAATACTTCTATGAAAAAATCTATGGTATGTTTGTAATGTTGTACATTGCTTTAACAATAACCATAATTACCCTAGATATAATATAGAAATAATTTTGTGAATGTTGTACATTGTTTTTCCTATCAATTTACATTTGGTTTCATGGGGCAAAATAGACTTGAGATAGGATGAAAGGAAAATTCTTGACTATTTTTTGCTTATTATAATTGATTTTGGGAGCTTTTGAATTTGATCTAGGAACAAATTATCTAGACAAGGCTATTGATTTGCTTATATCGGTCTTGGTATGTTCCAAGCTATACAAGCCCAAACTTATCGACCTAGCTGTTGGAGTAACCGAGGAGACGATCAAAATGGCCACTGAGCAATAACCTTTGCGGTCTAATGAAGTTCACAACAAGTCCAAGATTAAGTGCAAACTTGCACCCCTCGGCTCAACCCTCGAAGAGATCATAAAGGTGATTTCTATTGGGGGCTCGATCCACTGACTTTCCAAACATACGTAGATGATACTTTTTGTCAATTACCTCATAATAATGGGAACAAACCTATGTTTTCCATCAAATGGAAGATCAAGGAAGAAGTGGAATAAACATTCAATTTTTGTATCTCGATCAAATCCCTCTTTCATTCACATTAGAAACATTATGGGAAACTGACAAACGAACCTCAATGAAATACCGCTACATGGGTGGACGTTGATTATACAATTGATGCATATATGGTATATGTTATTCGAATGCTTATTTGGTTACATATCAAGTATATTTGGCAATTGTATTTTTTATGACTAAATTTATATAGCTTGTGGTAGGCTATTATTGTTTCATATCATTTATGGTTATAATATCAATGGTCAATATATCCTAATGGTTAACTTTTTATTTTCTCATATATATAGTATGAGAATTTGTTTATATTTCATAATTTTGGCACAAAATTGCACCAGGATTTAGTTTGTTACTTATTATGCCTATGGCAGGCTTACATCTAGGTTATGTCTTATGAGAGGACTTGGCTATGGGATTCATACTATGTAAAATAGATTACATTGATACAAAAATTGTTATATTGTCCCATGGGAGAACCAAGTTATGGCAGCTGACGTACTAGACAGGTAGCAATATTAGTACCCCAATGTACTTATACCTATTGGTAGTGCTTGCTTTGCGTATATGGGGGATGTGGGGGGGGGGGGGGGGGGGGGGGGGGATATCACGTGTTTTTCATTGAATATAATACTAGTTTCCTCATATATTGTTTCACGGTACTTTGTAGCATTTTCTACATGTATATGTGGTACACCCATAGAGATGGTACATATAGATATATGTATATAAAAGCATGGTTTCCCAGTAATTTTAATATTACACAGTACATGTGGATTCCAACTAGGGGTGTTAAGGGAACCCCGAAAACTAAACCGATTCGAACCGATCCATAAAAAACTGACACCGAAACAAAGAAACCAAATTGAAACAAAATTAATTTGGTTCGGATTTGGGGTGTCCAAGTGTAAAACCGAACCGAACTAATTCAAACTGAATCATTACGTATATGATTAAAAATAAAATTACTTCACTAGTCAATATTTTATATCAATAAAATTTGCAATCTCTAATTAGAATACAAAATAAATTTTCTCTAAACTAAATATAGTGACAACAAAACAAATAAATCTCTATAACAAAGTTTCATTACACATATTTTTATTCTTTACATTCTACTAATATAATTTAATGATACAAAGAACCTTGAAAATAATATAGTGTCATACATCATAATGCATACGTTGTTGAATACTACTACATTCATTCATTAATGTGATTACTTAATTTTATTTATTCAAATTTGTTCAAGTGTTGGTTTATATATAATTTATTTTATTTTATTTTAAGAAAAGTATAAAACCGAACCGAAAAGTTTGGTCCAAATTTGGGTTGGCAACTTTTAAAAACCAAAACCGAATTTTCTAGTTTGATTTGGGTTTGGGTTCCTAAATTTTTACCCAGACCGAAACCGAAAACACCCCTAATTCCAACGTGTATTTTCACATATACAATTAAACCTTATAGTTTCCATTGAGCCCGTGTTTGGTTCCCTCCCATTTTACAAATAGTGTTGTAAGTACTCATTTGGGTTGGCGCGTTTACTAATTATCATGGCTCACACTAGTCTACCATGGAGGGACGACTTAACACTTTTATATGTAGACTTAAGTCGGAGTTATATGAAGTATATTAACTTATTGTTTAATTATTATATGGTTTATGAAAAATTGTCGGTCGGATTTAAACCCTAAAGGGGGGTGAATAAGGTTTTGGCAAATTATAAGTAATTTTTTAATAAGCTAAATTGATTAACTACGAAATCATGCAATCAAGGTAAAGCAGTATATATAGCAATAAATGAAGAAGTTTGAGTAAGAGAGATTAAACCACAAATCCAACAATGTTTTGTTTATATTGTTCGGCTCTCAACCATACATACGCGCACGAGGTCCGTATTTGAGAATATCTGTTGTATGATCTTCTTACATGTGAAGATCAAACATTCATACATAATGTAATTTTTCTTACCACACTTCTCACAAGAGCACTATTGCTACACTATGAGAAATCTTCTTATAGTTGAATGAATAAAGATTATTTGGTGGAATACACGAAGATACAATAACTCTATGAAAGCGTTTGTAAAGATAAAGATTAAGGCTCACTTCTAGAATTAGCGAAATTTGACCAAAATATAAGAAAAGCCCAAATCAAATGTTCAAGATTACTTTGGAAATCAATGAAAATAATGCTCAAAATCAAAACTAACTTTGAGATTGATTTTTAGATGGAAGAGTGGATTAGAAAATGTTTTTTCAAGTGTAAAAATATCTCCAAATGGGCTTGGAGCCGTTTGGAACAAAATAGATCCGTTTGAGGGAGTTTTGGAGTGAAAAACAAAAAAGCTTTATGTCAGGCCCTCAACAGTCAACTATTCCTCTCAATAGTCCACGTTGATTGGTCAACAGTTGACTATTGAGCCCAAAAGTCTACTGTTTAAACCAAGCTATGATAGCTTACTAGCCTTTAATCAGCCCACCAACCTATCTTATTTCATTAATGCCAATATCAACTTACAAAAATAGCTTTTAAGCCTATAATTAGCACTACACCAAAATCTGGTTTTTGTGACTGCAAAAACAGTCACGAAGCATTGTCACAAAAATGGAAGTCATAAGATTTTTTGTGACTACAAAAAACAGTCCTTAAACAGTCACAAAATTTCATTTATATGACTTTTGAATACCACTTTCCATGGCAGTTACAAAAATAATTTGCGACTGTTATTGGTAATCATAACAAGTGTAATTTATGACTGTGACTACCAAAAAACAGTCACAAGTGAGTCATGATTTGCAATAACATGTGATTGCTTTTAACAGACATAAATATCATATACTTTATTGTTCTTGGCAATGCAATAGTGTGTGATTGTGAATAACAGCCAGAAATATAATTTTTATGTGACCGTTAAAAATAGTCACAAAAGAGTAAATAAGTCACGAAATTGAAATAATCTGTGGCTATTTCTGGCAATCACAAATCTTGAAAAAAAAATGCTTGAAATTATTGGAAAAAAAAAATTACCTACAATCCAATAACTATTCACCATACATTGTCGATTAATATTTACATTGCAATCCAATCAATATTCACCATACATTGCTTGCTTCTTGATTTTTACTCTAATTCAATCAAATTTACACTAATTCAGTCAAACATGGACTATTAATTAAGGACGAAATAGATTATTAGACATTTCACAGTAAAAATAGCTACCTATTTTACGAGTTAGTGTTAAAATTGGGTTGACAGGCTTAACACGATTAATAAATGGGTAGGGTCAGTGTCAGGGTCAACCTACATGTAACACGAAATAATCCGCATAATACGATTAATAAATAGGCCGGGTTGAGGATAATAAAGTTGACACGATTTTGGTGTTGACATCTCTAATAATGTTAACCCATGTAATACAACACGAACCCACATAGCACAGCACAATTGCTACCCCTAACTGTCATCAACTTTTTAAAAACCATTTTTTATGGCTAGCAAGCATGCTTTTGGTTTTCCTTTATTCCATTTATTATTACCATATGCTTTTGGTAATACTTTAGAATTGGGGGAAAAGGTGGACTATGAATGAATACTATAGTTATAAGGATGTGGTTTCAACAGCTATATAAGCATTCGAACAAAATCTCTCCTTGGAATAACCGGCAATCTCATTATATCAAGGAATCTATGGCCATATTATATACCATATGGGAAATATATCCAAGAACACTTTATTATTATTATTATTATTATTATTATTATTATTATTATTATTATTATTATTATTATTATTATTATTATGATGATGATGATGATGATGGAATGGATTTTGAAATTCAAAAGTTGTGAATAAATAGTGTTTCTGCAGAAACTTCAATCATGTATTGGATGGTCGATTTTATGATACAACACTTAAATCATAAAATACCCAAACATTATCCTTAAAATCACATATAAAGAAAAAGATCGATTAAGCTTACATATGAATCGAAAAGAAAAAGATAGCAAACGTGGAACCAATGGTGGTGTGGATGGGATCTGAGAGAGTTAGAGTGAATATGAGAGTGAATCCTAAACCCCTTCTTCAAGTTAAGAGTGAGACGAACCTAACCCTTTATTGAATTTAAGAGAGATAGACCAACAAAACACAGTGTGCTCTTCAATCTGAATTTGAGTACTTGAGAAAGTTAAAGTGAATATTGTTATAGCGAGATGAGAGAGTCTTATGGCTGGGAGTATTATAACTCAGAGTCAAACATATAATAAAAGAATGAGATGAGAATTTTTAGGGTTTGTGGATGATGTATTTATACAAAATATTGTACAGTTGTATTAAAGTTTTGACTGCTAAAAGTAGACATATATAAGTCATAAATCTAGTTTTATTTTGTGATTGTCAATGGCAATCATAAAATATTTTTGATTGTCATTAGCAGTTACAACTTGGTGCTAAGTAATATTATTTTGAGTGATTTCCATTAGAAGTCATAAATATTAAACTTTATTACTATTATTAAGGGTCTTTGATAGGGTCTTGGGCCTTAGTGCTGTGAGAACCTGCGCTTTCGACACCGGCCCCATTGTCGGCGATTCCTCCAGTTTTCTGGTTCGTTTTATTATATGAAAAAATGGTGATGGTTTGTAAAGGAAATCAAAGTCACTAGTTTGTTTAACTAAACAAACAAAAATGCGTGTTAAAAAGGAACATTTATGGATTAAAGGACCTCTTAAACACAATTAATGCAAAATCTGTTAATTCGAAGGTTCAGGGATTAAGTTACAAATTGGGAAGGTTTTAGGCACCCAATTGACCTTTTCGGTCTCTAAATAGAATATGCATGCACTTATAATCAAAGATTCACATGTTTATTGATGTTATCACATCTTCGCCCATAATTTTTAGAAAACGGGATTTGGGGTGGGGATGAAAAAAATGTGCCTTGTAATTTGCCCTTTAATTTTAGATATCATTATGTATGTGGTTTAAAAAGTGATTTTTAATAATGATAGATAGCAAAATATGTGTTTTCGATAAATATTAGGGCTTTTCGGAAGCTAATTCGACTTGGAATCAGATATCCAGTAGTACTCGAAATTTGTTCGGCAATAATGTACCACGTTTTAATAATTTAAACTGGCATTGAAGAATATAGTACTCTCATATTGGATATTTAGGTCAATACTACAATTTATAGATAAAACAAGGTACAAATGCTTATTGATTACTTCGTAAACCGAGATTGATAAAATTGAGATTTTGTAAATTAATTGATAAAAATATGTTTAAAAATGGTTCCAGCTCGTTCCACGCCTTTGGTTTTGAAAACGGGGTTTAATTATGAAATTTGGATTGATTTTGAGATAAATAGCAATTTTTACATGCAATTGATAATTATAACTGATAAAATAAAGACAAATAAAAAATTAAAGCCGAACTGAGAAAAAAAATACATGAGAGCCTTGAAAATAGTAGAATACTATTTTAGAGCACTATTCCCGAAGTCTCAGATTTGACTGATGCCTCAAATAAGGTCTATACAAGTGTATTTATATCTATAGGGCGAAATAGGCTAGGCCATGAAAGATTTGTCTTGTGGAAAAAAGTCTAGGAACTTTTTTTCATTGTGTGTCGTGTGGACAAAAGTTCATACTATGAACTTTTGTCCACACAATAAAACTTTTTCACGTGCGATAGTTTTTGCTATTCCAAACAAACAGAATATTGGATTGACCTGATCTTTTTGTATATTGTTTTCCATAATAAAACCTATCTACTGACTAAATTTTAGCTTATTTCGGGAAGGCTTCGGGAATTCCCAGGCCTCCATCTAATTTTTTAATACGTTATTCCTTATAATATTGTCTAATAACCCTCCAAATTTGAGGATGATCAGAGATTAGGAAGTCCTATTGTATAAGATTCGACAGTTTTCTGTTCCAAACTTTTGGATATTTGTCTATAAATAAATCTTTATTCCTTGAGACAGTTTTTGCTATCTCATCCCAAAGGAGTATCAGATCAATCTGATTTTTTTATTTTATTTTTCCCCATAATATAACCTGCCTACTGACCAAATTTGAGCTCATTCGGACTACAGGAAGGCTTTTGTTTGATTACCCGAAATGAATTCCCAAGTTTTCTGAATTCTCGAAGATCCGGCCGTCAGATCGAGCTAATTTTTGAGTATACTTCTCATGTCATTGTCTAATAACTTTAAAAGTTTCAGGATGATCATATTTTAAGAACTCTCATTGTGCAAGTACTCACAAGATTTGACAATTTTTTATTTCGGTATCTTTCAAAAAATTTTGTAACTTCTCGTTCGGGTGTCCTTTTGGCTTCCTTCTCTGACATGTATTACATGTATATAATATTTATGCATCTATGAATGCTCATGCTTGCATGCGTGTTCATTTCCCTAAAGATCGGATTTCTTGCGAGGGTCGAAAAATGAGGTGTTCACAGACCTTTTCAGCCTAAGTTCTTTGTGAAGCAAAGAAATTTCGAAAATAACAAGAACACATAATTTTATGGAACTCGCATGAATCCTATATGCTATTTTAAAAATGATGCCATGCAAATGATGTCGTGTTATACCATTTATCTCCACTATGGATGGACGGATGGGTGATTTCGGGATTGCTCGGAGCATGTTCTGTACTTTGTTGTGACGGATGGATTTGCTAGCAATTTTGAACTGTTGTACTCCCATAGGCAGGGACAGTTTTGTCAACAATTTTCTATTTTGTTAAACTGATGTACTCCCAAAGGCAGGGACTGTTCCGTTAATAATTCTGACTTGCTATTGAGCTAATGTACTCCCACAGATATGGATGGTTCTGTCAATGACTTTTGTTAAACTGATGTACTCCCATAAGCAGGGACGGTTCCGTTAACAATTTTGATTTAGTGTTAGGCTGATGTACTCCCACAGGCATGGACGATCTTGACAACAATTTTTTGTTAAACTGATGTACTCCCACAGGCAGGGACAGTTTTGTCAACGATTTTTGTTAAATTGATGTTCTCCCACAAGCAGGACAGTTATGTCAATGATTTTTTTAAACTGATGTACTTCCACAGGCAGAGACGGTTCCGTTAACAATTCTGATTCGATATTGAGCTGATGTACTCTAATTGGCAAGGACAGTTCTGTCAACGATTTGCTGGGGGCTTTTTTTTTTGAAATGAAGATTGGGGATTACTGGGAGTTTGATGATTGCTGGTCTGCTGGGGATATGAGAACTCCAACTGGCTAAGATAAAGGCTGATATGAGAATTGATGATCTACTAGCGAGGATAACTGATGGTCTAGTGGAGAAATTAGACATCTTACTAGCTAAGATGCGAGGCTAAGGTGTGTGGGATTGATGAAATGTTGAGATGATGAAAGTTGATGATCCGCTGAGGGGGTGAGAGTCTCTGAGAAGACATAGAGAGATAGAGAGAGAGTTTGGGTGTGATATCTTTTTGGAAAAAACAAGAACTTTTGACTGGCTTCTTTCTACTTTGAGAAAGGATTGAGTTATGTTCTCTCGGCTTTCAAACCTCATGCATGAATTTTGGACTTTGCCTTTTGCCTTACTTCCGCGGTATTTTTCTCATGTCATAAAAGTGCGATTTTGCTTATTGTTTTCCTGATCTAGTGAGTGGAAAAAATTGTGCATGCATCGTTTTTTTTTTTTCAATGCCCTTATTCCACTTTGATTGCTTTTTGATGTAGTTTATTTGTTTTTTCTTTTGCATGGTCAGCAGCCTTCCTCACCCAAGACGTAGCCCTGAGGCTTTTAGCTTAGCTGTTACTCTTAGTGTGGCTCTCGCTGCTTGCGCTTGTCTTTTTTGTTTTTTCAATTTTTTTTCTTTTCTTTTAGCACTGGAATTTATCCTCTTTTCTATTCTTTCAATTTTTTCTTGCACCCACTTTGTTCCTTCTCACTTTGTTAGGTTTTCTAAGCATCGTCATTCTTGTGATTTAAGAATGTATGCTTTGGAAGTTCGCATTTGATATTGTTGTGCTGTGTTTTGTGATTTTCGGTCCGAGAACCTTTTGTAGCATATCTTGAAGATTTTTTTTAGAAGATAAGAAACTGGGCCAAAATCCCTTTTGCACGGCTTGTTCCCTATGTATTAGTTGCAAGATTTTCTCATTCCAATCTTTATCTCTTTACCTTTCTTTTATATCCCTTAAAAGGGGGCTTTTTTGGTTTGTGAAAAAGGTCTAGGATTTGCCTATAGAAAGAGCTTTGGTATGTGCCTGTGAAAAGGGCTTGGAAGTGCTTGTGAAAAGGGCTTGAAATTTTCCTGTGAAAAGGGCTTGAGTTTGTGCCTGAAGAAAGGGCTTTGGGTTCGTGCCTATAGAAAGGGTTTTGGTATTGCTTTTGCAGGGGGCTTGTCGTCTTATACTACCTCCGCAGAGGGCTTACCATCTCATCGTGCCTCCGCTTACCTAAATTTTGAGTATTCGCATACTTTTTAACTCATTGCACCATCGTTTTGAAAACTTGGTTTTGAAAGGTCGTGAATCTTGAGTTACCTATTTTAAAAAGTATGTTCTGTTACTCAAAATTATCTAAATGCAAATGTATGCATGCAAGACTGACCATTTTCCAAGAACATAACAATACTGAAAAGGCAAAAATTATTTTCTGGTCAATTAGTGAGAGAGTGCAAGGTGAAATTGGTCACAGGAGAAATGCATACTTCCATCTTGGGATACTATTGACCTTGCGTCATGCTTTTGTCTTGACAAATTACTCTTTGTTTCTTGCTTCTTGGACCTGTCAGAACCCTTGGGCGTTGCTGCTTTTTGCTTATACCTCCAGTCTCAGGAGGATTATCGATATTCTGCATTTTCATGGTGGGTGTGGACTGGCTTGATTCTTGAGAGAGGCTGGAGCCTTTTGTTGTTAAACCAAATAATTTCGTTGATTTGATTCTACCTTCACAAGTAGAATTTTTGGTTTTACTGATAAGACGACCACAGGGTCGTGGTGGTGTGGGTTAAGCACCCTCAGTGCAAATGATGAATGGAGAGGCTAGTCTTTGGAGAGTTTTTTGGGTCTTCTTGTCGACACCCTCAATAGATATACCCTCAGCACCCTCAATATGTACGAACGATGATGGTGAGGCTAATCTTCGGGGAGCTATTTGAGCCTTCTTGTTGATACCCTCAGTGCATATACCCTATACATCGTTAGTGTACACCCCTTGCACGGATCTGCATCAAGGATGGCTTGGGAATTATGGTTTTGAAAAGGTTTGTTATATTCAGGGTTCAACCAGGCGGCTTCGAGATCTTGCACCGGCGGTACATGATGTTAACGGGGCCACATAAAGTGAGTGGTTGATGTTGTCATGAACTGAGAGAATGTGTTGAAGAATGTTAGGTAGAGCTACTGGGTCTCAGGATTGGTTGCCTTCGGCTGGGTATGGATTTGGATTGAGTTGGTTTGGTTCAGTAGGTGTTCTGGCAGTAATCAGAGCATCAAGACAAACTTGGGTGGCTGCTTCGTGATTCTTTATGATGGCTACAGATTTGGTTAGGTCTTGGATTATATAGTAAAGATGTTCAATGGTTAAGGTATCATCCTCAGTTTATGGGAGAACGGGACTAGGTAGCTGGATCGCTGCATGAAAGGCTTCTCCGTGGTTACCCTCAGTATTGTTGACCCCGGTTTGATCGATCAATGGCTCTGTGTTGCGACGAGGAGGCATGATCAGTGGTTAGTCTGATCTCGTGAGTCGTTTGAGCGTGATCTCTACCAGTCCAGCCGGCCAGTGCTAATAATAATTAATCTAAGTGTGGTGAAGAATGGGGGAAAAATCAGAGATTGACCGAAAAATCAATATTTTGTCATGGGTTGCATAATTCTTGAAAAATATGTCTCAACAGAAAAATAAAATCGAAAACTTTTTGGTGTTTAGTCGAAAATAAACCGATAGCAACAACTTGAAAGCCCCGTGAATATGTTTAAAGTGGGAATATGCATTCCCGGGGTTCCATTTTAACCATCCGATTTTGAAAATCATTTCGAAAACTTGTTTTAAGAAATGACTCATTTTTTGAAAATATATTTTGGAAAACATTTTGGAAAATCAGGAAGTTTTCTCCCCTTCGAGTTGCTTTTCGTGGAAATGATTTTGCTCAAAGATTTCACACTCGCGATAATGCATGATAATAATGGGTGCATACAAAATAATGATTATGGAAGTGCAAACAAAAAAGAAATCAGGGTATCCACCTAAATCACATATATGTTATCCTAAAACTAAAGCCTAAACGAAAAACATGTAAAAAAAAAACGATTTTCCACGCATATTTTAATCTTATTTAGAGTCTAATCCTTTTAAAGTGTCCCCAGCAAAGTCGCCACTGTGAGAACTTGCGTTTTCGACGCCGGCCCCATTGGCAGCGATTGCTCCGATTTTTTTGATTTGTTTTGTTATAGGAAAAAATGATAATGGTTTGTAAAGGAAATCAAAGTAACCAGTTTGTTTTACTAAACAAACAAAAATGTGTATTGAAGATGAACATTTATGGATTAAACGACCTCTTAAACACAATTAATGCGAAACTAGTTGATTCGCATGTTCGGGGGATTAAGTTAAGAATCGGGAAAGTGTTAGGCACCCAATTCACCCTTTTAGTCTCTAAGTAAAGTATGCATGTACTTGTAATCGAAGATTCATATCTTTATTGATGTCATCACATATCCGCCCATAATTTTTGAAAAACGGGATTTGGGGTGGGGATGAAAAGCATGTGCTTCGTAACTCGCTTTTTGATTTTAGAAATTAGTGTGTATGTGGTTTGAAAAATTATTTTTGATAATGATAAATAGCAAAACAGGTGTTTTCGGTAAAGATTAAGGCTTTTCGGAAGCTAATTCAATTTGGAATTGGATATTCGGTAATACTTGAGATTCGTTCTTCAATAATGTACCATAATTTAATAATTTACACCGGCATTGATGAATCTAGTACTCTTATATTGGATATTTATATTAGCACCACGATTTAAAGATTAAATCAAGTACAAACGCTTATTGATTCCTTTGTGAATCTAGACTGATAAAATCGAGATTTTGTAAATTTACTGATGAAAAAATATGTTTAAAATAGTTCCAACTCGTTCCACACCTTTAGTTTTGAAAATGGGGTTTAAATATGAAATTTGGACTAATTTTGAGATAAACAACAATTTTTACATGCGATTGATCAATTATAACTGATAAAATACAGACACATAAAGCCGATGTGAGATAACAAATACCTGAGAGCCTTGAAAATAGTATAATACTATTTTAAAGCACTGTTCTCGAAGTCCTGGAGCTGACTGATGCCTCAAATGAAGTATGTGGGTATTTATATGTGTAGGGCGAAATAGGCTAAGCCAGGAAATATTTGTCTTGTGGACAAAAGTTTTGGTCCACAAGATAAAACCTTTTCATGGGTGACAATTTTTACTATTCTGGATAAATGGGACATTAGATTGACTTGATTTTTTAGTACATTGTTATCCATAACAAAACCAATCTATTGACCAAATTTGAGCTTCTTTGCGCTTTGGGAAAGCCTTTATCTGATTTCCCGAGTTGAATTCCAGTTTTTTGCATTCTCGGAGATCCGATTGTCGGATCAAGCTGATTTTTGAGTATGTTACTCCTTATAATACTTTTTAATAACCTTCCAAATTTGAGGATTATCAGATGTCGATAAGGCTCATTGTACAAGATTCGACAGTTTTCAATTCCAAACTGTTGTCTTGTGGACAAAAGTATAAGATTTGTCTTGTGGACCAATGTTCAAAAATTTTTCCACACAACAAAACTCTTTGTGCCGTGTGGACAAATGTCCTTGGACATTTAAGCTCATTTGGACTTCGGGAAGGCTTCTATTTGATTACCTGATATGAATTCTAGGTTTTTTTAATTCCCAAATATTCGGCTATCGGATTGAGCTGATTTTCGAGTATACTGCTCCTTATGGCATTGTCTAACAACACTAAAAGTTTCAGGATGATCAGAAATCATGAACTCTTATTGTGAAAATACTCACAAGATTTAACGATTTTTGGTTCCGGCAACTTCCGGAAATTCTCGTAACTTCTCATTCGGGTGTCCTTTTGGCTTCCTTATCTAACTTGTATCACATGCATATATTATGTATGCATCTATGAATGCTCGTGCATACATGCATGTTCATTTTCTTAGAGATCGGGATTCTTACAAAGGTCGCAAATGAGGTGTTCACAGGTGCCTTTAAGGTCCTTAAAAAATCCAATTTTTTTATTATTCAAATACTTTAATTAATCTATTTTTGTTTCAAATCAGACACACACGCTTATGGAGTATTTTTCATAATTAGGAGTGTCTAACAATGGGTGAGTACTGTTATTCACTATATAAATTAATTTCTCAAAAAAATAAAAAGACTATTAGCAAATACTTAAGGTGTTTTATGAAGTTACCCAAAAGAAATAAGTTTTGATTTTGTGCAGGGATTGAGGTTTTCTGGCTATGTCAACGCCACTGGTCCTTTATAAATCCATGGACACCTGCAGTGAATACAAGCTCAAATGCAAAGGTCAAACAAAAAGTGCAAGTAATAGCCAGCCATCATTTTTTGAACAAAATACAAGTAATACATAAAAGGTTGATTTAACTAGTGCTTAAATTATTCTTTCCTTATCAATAGTCATCTTAGTGCTTTCAACTTCTTATTACAGAACAAATCTTTACATTTTGTGTAGCTTTTATGTGTTTTGCATCATTCCTACCCATTAATTTAAATAGAATAAATTGAATTCTTCAATGGAACAAGTTTCTAGTGAGAAAAAATCAATAGTAGAGAAATTAAATAAGACACAAAAGGAATTTTATGTTCTTTTAGAAGTGCACAAATTTAACATTACCTCAAATTTGAAGTTGAATCTCAATCTGAGACTTAGTGAGATGAGATGAACAAAACCCTTACCCATTTCGATCTGAACCTAAGATACAGTGAAAATAAATATGAGATTGGGAGAGAATGAACAAAATACAAGTAATACGTCAATGTAATGTGACACTACCTCAAATTTGAAGTTGAATCTAAATCTAAGAGTGAGTATGTAATGCCCGGTTCATTTATTCCACCGAGGTTGCCTTTATTCGATCGCTTATTTCACCACGAATGGTGAAATCAAAGTTTATGGAGTTTCGTAGTGCTCTAGCACCTTGCACCAGTAGTATTAGTCTATTTACACTTGTACAAATGATTGTTTGGTGATTCAGGCGGTCCGAATCGATTTCGGGTTGCATATGGTGAGTTTTGGTCTTTTCGCGATTTATGGTTTTTGGCCAACTTTGGAATACTATAACTTCTTCATTCGATGTCCGAATGAGTCCCCGTCAGTGCCCAAATCTCCGTATTGTTCCCCTCTACAACTTCCGTGTTTGGCCCGGAATGAGATTTCAGCATTTCGAGGGTCCGGGAAGCCAAAAATCAGTTGGATATAGTGCAGTGGTTCCAAGATCGATCTTGGGAAGGCCAAGATCGATCTTGGGCTATCCTGGGAGGAAAAGTTTTGGCAGAGAGCTCCCAAGATCGATCTTGAACCCCCAAGATCGATCTTGGTGTCCTGTGTGTCGAATTTTAACCCATTTTTACCCCATTTTCTCACCATTTATCACCCCATCACACTCAATTCGACCCACACACCCCCTCTACACCTTAAGAGAGTTCTAGATAGAGGAAGTGAGAGATTCATGAGGGTTTTGATGAATTATTCATCATAAACCAAGATTCAAGCCCTAAATCCACACCCTCATCACTATTCATCACTTCCTCTTCATGTCACCACCATTGGAGCTCAAGGGGGAAGCTTCGGCTTTGGGATTGTGGTGCCTACACTTCTCGATGCAGTCCAATTGCGTGGAATATCAACAATAGAGGTGGGAACGCTAGTACTAAACTTACTTTTCAAATTATATTGTGTTGTATTAGAAATTTATACACAAATTTGGGGATTCTATCAAAACCCTAGGATGTATGCATTCTATGGGGTTTGGGCTAGATAAAGCTTCGAATGATGATCTATATTGATAGAATATGACTTCAATTGTATGATTTAACATGTAAATCCATGTTTTAGTTCGTATACGCAATGGTTCTTATGAAACCCATCTCGTAGTCGTATGTATGACCTATAGTTTGGGGGTTTTTGGATTGGTACCTTAAAGATACTTGATTGTGGAATATAAGTGATGAATATGCCTAGATATGTTATCGGTTATAAGAATAGGGCGTTATTCGTGAGACTTGTACTAAAACCCACTAAGGTGGAACCGAATACAACAATCTTTGAGTATAGTGTTTTATGTAGGTTATTGCTAGAACTAGCAATGAGAATACAAGCCTGGTACGTCTTAGAAATATGATGAACGTAATTTAGCGAGGTGCAGGTCGCCTTAGCCATAATAATAAGGGGCGAACATGCCGTAAGCGTACCGGTTAGGCGAGAATCATCAGAGCCAATGCTTGGCTTGATAGAATAACCTGAGAACTATGATTCGAATCATACGGCCGAAGTTTTACACGCTTGGCACATTAAATAACGAGAGATAATGATAATGAATCGATTGGCCGTAAAATGTGAATAAACCTACAACGATAAGGCTATAGCCGTAATGCGCCGATAGCCAAATGTGTGATGGATTATGTGGGCTTATGATATGTATATGTGTCAATGTTGAATGGATATATTGATGTTGATGCGACCACATGTGCTATAATGATATTGACAATGATGTTGGGACATCTATATTGTACTTACATATTCTTGATTGATGTTTTGGCCCATTTATCTATACGGGCATTGATTGTAACTTCTAGCCTCACCATGGAGGGTTGTAGCCCTGCCATATGATTGGGTTGTAGTTGCTATGTTTAAAAACTAATACTAGTTGTGGGTTGGAGCCCCGATTGATTTAGGGTTGGAGCCTTATATAATGTGATTGCTTGTGATTCTAATTGTGAGATTTGTTGATATGATCACACGTGGTAGAATGATATTAATAATGATGTTGGGACATCTATGTTATACATGCATGTTCTTGATTGATGTTTGGCCAACTATCTATGTGGACATTGATTGTAAGGTTGTAGCCTTACCAAGGAGGGTTGTAGCCCTACCTTATGATTGGGTTGTAGCCCATTGAGTGCGGTTGTAGCCGCAGCGGTTGGAGCCGCTATGATTGAGTACCGGTACTCGTTGTAACTGGAGTGGAGCCACCCAAAACGGACAAGGGAAAGGGCTACCCAGTACAGTGCGGTTGTAGCCGCCTGTTATGTTATCATATTGATGTATATTGCCTTCTCGCGGATGAGTTTCGTAGTCCTGCATTTATAGCTTCCCTGGCTTGCGGATTAGTTCGTGTGGCTCTATCAACGGGACTGTGTGTCTCGAGAAGTAGTAGCCCTACACTTAGGTGAAAGATCCTAAGGTAGTTCCATCCTCGGAGGAACGTGCTTGTACGGGTGTTCTTCTTGTTAAGTATTTGGAGTGTTGTCCCCGGGAAAATGTCTTGCGTGGGTTTATCTCCAAATGAATTACAAGTAAGGACCGATTCCTTGGGCGGTTTGCTCACTTGGAGGAGACATGATAAGTTTAGAGATTGGGGTCCTTCGGGAACCGATGCTCTAAGCCTAGTGACCGCGGGGTGTAAGCTGAGGCTTTATACAAGAGATATGACATTGTGATCTTTATATGCTTGTTACTTGTATGGTTGATTGTATCATATCTCTTGTGGTTATTATCCTTATTTATGTGATTACATTGAGATGATTGTATGACAAGCATTGCATGGGCCAGTTGATTACAAGAAGCGAATCTATCGTAGTATGACGAACCATAGGAAGCTAGTGTTTGTGATGAGATGGTTTTATACCAATGGTTCTCTGGTGATACGGGAATCAGTTGAGTGTATTCCGTGGGACGTCTAGGGACGAGACCAGTTAGTCGGATAAATAGTTTCCAGTGACTAGGAAGGGAATCCTAGTGGGGTTCGGCATGCACTTGTGTGTAGATTGCATTGCGTTGCATTATTTTATAAGCTTTTGCAGTAAAGTGAGGTAGTTATTTTCTGTACAAAACCTATATAGTTCCCACTGAGCCCGATTTTGGCTCATCCCGTTTTCTAACAGTTTTGCAGGGCAAGCTTCGGGGTTGGAGCGTGGTGTATGGTTTAGAAGCCTCTGATGTTCACATACTTTCGTAGTCCTTAAGATTAAGGACTAGCTACTGTATCATCTTTTGTTATCTCAAGCTATTTGTACTTATGTATGGGTTTTGAACTATTATAGTAAGGAATGTCTAATTCTGGACTTGTATAAATGATTTCATATGTGGAGTTGTTTTAATGTGAATTTGTATGTGATTGGTTTTGATTTTTACAGGGCGGTTTATTAACTGAATAAACTCCACATGCCAAAATTTTACAAAAAAAAAAAAAAGAATTTTGTTTATAATCAGATTTTATTCAAGAAAAGTTGTGTTTTTATGAATTTAAACCCGCCGTCGCGCACGGCATCCGTGATTAATCGGATCCCGGAGGTGAAAATCTCATAACGGGATTCGGGGCGTCACAGAGTAAGTAAGACTAAAATGAACAGAATCCTCACCCACTTCGATCTATAACTAAGATTGAGTTACAGTAAATACGAGCTTCAGTGAGAATGAACAAAATATAAGTAATACATCAATGTAATATAACATTACCTCAAATTTGAAGTTGAATCTAAATTAAGAGTGAGTGAGAGTAAAATGAACAAAACCCTAACCCATTTCGATTTGAATTTAAGATTTAGTGAGAGTGAATATGAGAACCGAGAGAGAATATATGTGAACCTAAACCTTCGATTGAGATGAATATGAGAGTCAACAACTTCAATTGATAGTACATATCATACTGGGCTTCTAAAGGTAGACGAATGTGAGTAAAAATGGTGAAGATGGCACTAATGAGATAGTAAGAGTAAGATGTAAAAATAAGAGTGGGATGTGGGATGTGGGAGTCATCTAGGGCTTTTAAAGGTGTATTTATATATATAAGCAAACTACACCATTTTTAATGAAATGTATAACTGCAAACCACAGTCACAAATATAAGTCACTAAATTTATCATTGTCCTGCACTCTTACAAATATTTCAAAAATTCCTAAATCCAACGAGTGAAAAGTCACAAAGACATGTTTTTGGTGTAGTGATACTTGGTAAATTGAATACACTACAAGCCTAATAGGCCGATGTTAGTGTTACTGTCAAAGGCTCATGAACAAAGCTTGGTAAACTAGGTTCTAGAAGACTTGGTAACTCAAAGGAAAATATAATTTGTTTTAAGTGTTAACTTTTTTAAAAAAATATTGTAACTCATTTTGTGATTCTTAACTTAGCTTGGTAAGTCAATTGAACAAAAATACAGAAATAACAAAAAGAGCAAAACAAAATCTCTACTCTCATTCAGAAGCCAATGGGAAACACATATAGAGAGGCTTCTATGCCCATACAATACATTTCAAAATGAAAAAACAAGCTAAAGAAAAGTTAAAGAGGACATGTTGGCCGATTGCTGCCCTTGGCCCTCGATCTGCTTGGCATCGTCTCCAATAGAAGCCAGCACTTCAATTTCATTTTTCGTTTCCACAATTGCACGGAACACATAATTTGGGCAATTAACCTTCAACCTATTGAACTCATGACTGATGGGAATCTGAGCCTTCTCCAATCCAAGCTCAAAACCTGCTTGATAGATTATGTCATTTAATTTCCTCATCTCAGCAGTGGCAGCTATCACGGCATCATTCTAACCTTTCTCAAAGGTTTTCTCCAATTCAGTTGCTCGCTCATCAACCAAAGCTTGCTTGTCCTTCAGGGCTTGATCTTTGTTAGCCCTGGCTTGAGCTTCTAACTCTCCGTACTTTTTCAACTCGACTTGCAGATTCTGGACATGGGTTTGTAAAGCCTCCAAATCCTTCTTGGCCTTCTGCAAGCTTTTAGTAGACTTGGTTAATTCTTTCTCTTTCATCTTATTGCCCTTTTTCACCTTGCCGAGCTCATCTTATATTTGTCAGCATTGGCTTTGTATTTCTTGGCCTCATCTGTGACAACCTTGGAGGCATCCTTCTCTTTTCTCATTTCAGCTACCGATCTCATCTCAGCAGCCAGCAGTTTTTGGGCCCCCTGGAGGAAAACACAAATGTTAGAGCAAGGAAACAATATTTTGGCTGAATAAAAACGAGAAAAAATTTGGCTGATACGAGTGAATAATATTTTTTTAAAATTAAGAGCCAATATGACCAGACTCTAAAAGGAGTGCAACATTAACCTTATAGTATATTTCGAATTGTAAATTTTTATGGTATCATATAAAATTAAGTTTGTAGTTCATGATTTTTAGCAAATTACTATTCTTAAGTCTTTAGTTAATGGCGTGTTTGATCTATTTCAACAAGTTATAGTTTTAAACCTAATTATTGATAAAAATACACATGATATTTTTTTTGGGGTTATACAAAATTAAGTTTGCAATCCTTGTTTTTTAACACATTATTATGTTTGGGGGGTTTGTTCGACATTGCTTTGGAATTTCACGAATGACACATAAAAATATAGTTGTTGAAAAATAAAAACACATCTGCAAAACAAATTTGCTTAACTTTTTTGAATTGCAAAGCTAAGTTTGCACAGAACACAATTTTGTCAACACCCTCATTTTAAGACAAATTTGATAAATAGGGAGCCTATGCTAATAAAATTAAAAAATAGGCACTTGTTTAAGGAAAATATTATCCTTTACACCCTCATTTGAAAAATATATTGATAAATAAGGAGCTTACGCTAATAAGATTAAAAAATAGGCACTTGTTTCAGGAAAATATTATTCTTTTTACCCATTTCCAGAAAGGGAACAATAAGTTAGGTGTCTTTATTAACAACCTTCTCTTTTGGCCGAACCTCAATGCCTTCAAGAATCAAACCACATTTGCTATGCCCCAACTCTATCTCCATTAATTCCATCATCATCACCCCGACCATTGAAAAACGATCCGAGTTCAATCTCCATCCACCCATCCTCTCTTCTTCGCGGAAGCCGATATGTGGAGCCTCTAGGGATGAGTCTCTCTAGCGGTTCTTTCAAGAAAACAACAGATGTATCAGATTCCACTCCATCTCCTATAGATCTGACCAATGTATTTGCCGGGCAATCGAGACCATAGTTTATTCTTTGGGAAATTTTGTAGACAAGATATGCTGCATATGTAGTCACCGTGAAAGCATTCGACTTCTTATGTGACCTCTAATTTCTAGCCAGCAGACGATTATAAGCATAGCCACCTCCGGAAATCTGCACATAATATGTTGGAAACAACTTAAATTCAAGTGATTTTTCAATTCCAAATTCTTTATAAACATAATATGTTCTGGATGAACTTGATATTGAAGTTATTCCTTACCAAAATCAAATCAAAAAGAAGGCAAATTAACAGTTTGTTGGCCAGTGTTGAAAAACCATGGTTTACTTTTACACTGCTTTCCACATTGTGGTGTGGTCAACTACAAACCAGAAAGTACTATATTTGATTCTCATATTTCTGATACTAACTAAATAGACTCACATTTCATTTGCAGGGAAAGTTACTATTTACATTGAAAACAGTTTTTACTGCACGTCTGCATTGATGTTTCAACGAACCAAATACAGAGTGAAAAGTGATAATAGAAGAAGCATTAGGGAACTAAAAAATTTAGACTTTGGGTTTAATTATGAGGGGGTTTAACCGGGTCAAGAACATAATAGGGCCATTTGTTTTTGGAATGAAGATTTTAGCATGAAATGTGAGGGGCTGGGGTCAGAGGATAAAAGAATTCATAAGAAAAGTTATGAAAGGGGAAAGACATTGAGACTAAAAGAAACTAGAAAAGCAACAGGTAGACTGGGTATATTGCTAGGTAAAGTTTGGGGTGGTATATTTAAGTTTTAGGACTGGGTATTATAATGGAAAAGAATTAGATTCCATGGAGGCACAAAAAAGTAATAGAACATATCAGCAAATCAGACATCTCTTTTTCCAACTTGTAAAAATGTAGTAGCATCTTCAATCAATTTCCAACAATTTTTTAATACACCCAAAATGTTGAATGATGGAACGGAATAAGGAGGTGTTTGGAGATGCAAGATTAAATAAGGGAGCAATATAAAATAGGATCCCAACAACTACATGTGAAAGAAGAGAAAGGAACTTTTAAGGCAGAGACGAGATTGAAAAAAGGATTTGAGGAACTAGTTTTAAAGGAAGAGATATCGTGGAGTGGAATAGTAATTAGTTTTAAAGGATAAATTAAAATGATGGGTATTTTAAAAATCTAAAACAAGTGGATGAGGGTAGTACAAGGGTCTGGTTGATTTGTGCTAAAGAGTGAGGTCTAGGTTCTACGGAAGAGCTGTTACGCACAATAATAATGGATACAATAAGGTAGAATGTTGAGGGTGAAAACAAAGGTAATCCTATGGAGAGAGGGCAAAGATAGTTTGAAGTGATTACCAGGTATTGTACGTATTTATGGTTGTCTCATTGAGAGTTCATTCCTTGTCCACTACGTTGGCGTTATTATCAGTTGAGCAAGATGTGTGATAAGGTACCAAACATGGTTAAGGTCTTGTGGTAAATCACACAACTGGAAAAGTTATATTTGTACAGAGACATTGAGATGGATAAAGACGTCGCCTTGTAAGTTTTGAAAACTCTCTCCGAAGTGCAAGAAAGCCCAGCAATACCCTCTGCAGTCAGGGTTGTACCTTAGAGAGGCACCTTGGCTTTAGCCACCAAAACAAGTACCCTCAAGGATCCTAGGAGGCGTGTAGGAGCGCATAGCACCAAACTTGTGGAGATCCCTAGGGTCCGTCCAGGTCTTAGCTGGTAAAGTGTACGGGTGTACAGGTGCAATATATGGTTTCATAGTATCTTGGGGCTTGCCACCTAGTGACTGTGTCGCTCCTACCTAGGCTTTCTGAACCACCCCTCCCTAGGGATAAGTCAACATACTAATGTGTGGTGCTACTACACGCCTCTCGGGACCCTTCAGGATCTTCTGTTCAGCAGTTGAAGCCTAGTGGCCTCACCAGGCATCACCTCCATTACTGATGGTACTCTTTGCCTTTTAAGCTTGAAAGACAGTAGTCAAGACTCGCGAGGAGACATCTAGATTCATCCCTACGTCTCTACACAAGAATAACTTCCCAAGTTGCATGACTTACCACGAGCCCCTCGATCAATGTTGCATGATTATCACACGGTGCTCAACCGATAATGATACCAACATAGTGGACAAGGAATGGACTCTCAATGCGACAGCCATAAACAATATACTTTGCTTTTGCTGCAAACATCGAAAAAATCGATCACAAACAGGATTTCCAGCCTCAACTTTCTACTCTCTTGTGTGCATTATATTGTTCGAAACACCTCAACTCTGGAACCTATCACCTCTCTCTTTTGTGTCAGGTAACCGTACCTAGTACTACCCACCTACACATGTTATGGATTCTTACATTACCATCAGTCTTCTTTTTCTTACAACCCCCAAAAACAAGAATAAAACAACATTAGTTTATTTCCCCTCCTCGCCTCCCAAACTAAAAGAAAATAATCAATCTTTCCCTTCTCATATTTAAACTCTTATCTTCTCTCCCTTTTTCTTCTTAACTCCCAAACATAGCCTCAATTTGGGAGTAAGGGACTAAAAAGGGCTCTATCCGCATTAATCATAACAAGATTAGGGGTCCCGAATTAAGAGTCAAAAATTTCTTCTTGGGACGTCCCATGTTTAGATCCCAGTTTTTCTTTTCGGATAAAATCAATGTACTGAATCTAATGATACACAAGTTCTTCTCTGAATCATTGATTACACTAAAACTAATATATCCTTAAAAAAGTTGCAAAAGTCTAACATGGACTCTACTTTTGATGAAGGGAGTAATACGTAGGCAAAGAATTAGGCACCTTGATTCACGTATAGATGGCCATTTCCAGTATCTTGCATCATTCATCCATGCAATTGACAGTTCTCTTGATGGTAACATATAACACTTTTTCCCACTCTGTTTATCCAGCACAAAGCTCTGTTTCCAAAAACAATAAAAAATTTGTATTAACAGAAGCACATAAGCATGATCAAATGATTAATTGTTAAACAACGACCTTTATTTCCTTTAATTGTGAAGCATGTAATTTTGTATTTGGTATCAACGTGTCTCCGGGGGGGCAAATTTAATAAAAATGTTTTCATTAAAGAGGGCGCAAAACTAGTGCTAGTACTCCCTCCATCTTAAATTAGGAGTCCACACATTTCATCTTATGTTAAGAGGAAAAGTGAACTATTGTTAATGCGGGACAGATGAGTAGTATTTTTTTGATTTGGCTCCTCTCCGTTATTCTTCAGTCCAATTCCATTCAATGGGGTATAGTTCGAGAGTGAAACGGATAAATTTTTTCATCAAACTTTGTAGAAATGATCTCGAGTAGATCACCTCCATAAAATTCCGCCAGATCGAATTTTTAATATAGAATTGGGTGAGATCATCATCTAAAATTTTAATGGTTGAAAATGAATATATGCATCAAATTTTTACTATGCTTACTTCTGGTTAGAATTTCTTGAAATTTTGTAGAGATGATTTTCTCATTACAAAATCCACTAAGTTTCATGAAAAAAAAAACATCCGATTAACACTAGAACTAGTCTGAGTTGAACCGCGTAATAATATGTATTTTTTAGGGTAGGGTAGTGTTAAATTGTGCCGGTACAAGATAAAAAAAAAAACAGCAGAAGTCTAATATGCATTTAATGCTATATTAATTTTCATACAAGACCTAATCATTTTCATTTATAGCACCTTATCCTATTTTTTAACTTACAAAATTTTCTAACATTGAAAGGTTAAGAAAAACAAAAGCGCGCTTAATTTTACACTTTTCAAAAAAGGTACACATATAAAATTACAAATCAATAAATTGCATTATACTTTTTCTGGTTCCTATCAATCATCTAATTGTAAATATAGAAGAATGAATGTGAACAATATTTACCAATTTGCCACCGTCAAGGAGAATAGGGGAGTCGGAGAGGAGGAAATAGAGTTGTTTTCTGGTGGTGTAGACCACCGGAGAAACCGATCGTACAAGGATATCCAGGTAATCGGACGGCAGGAATCGCTCCCATAAGGCATCTGAATCTGCCGCCGATTTGAATACCGGTGAGACGGCCGACGATCTACACGCATCCCAAGGCGACGTTAGCGATAGAATTTCCGATATGCAGCCTTCCGGCAACATCGATATATTTGTCTCCATGGCTTCTCTCTCCACCCTTCTCCTTAATTCACGTCTTTGTGTCTTTAAATAATGAACGCTCAAGGATCAGATATGCACGCGTGCATGGGAAGAAACTACACTGACATAAAGATATACTCCGTACTTAGATTATGATGTGCATGTTATTCACGTATATATTTTTCAAGTCAAAATGTTTAAAATTTAAACTCTTACGAATATATATTTTTTAATGAAAAAAAACTACAAAAATTTGACATTTCAAGCGGTTGAATTAACGCTTGGCTTTATGATATATAACATATAATATAATATAATAAATATTTTTTAATGAAAAATGAAACCGCATGAGTAAAAAAGGAATTGCAAAAATTTGACAAAGTTTCAAGCGGTTAAATTAAGGTTTGGCTTTATAATATATAATTGATAGAGCAATGAAGCGTCAAGTACTTTTTACTGTAATTTATGATATATATTTTTTTAAATTAACACATTTAATATTTTAATTATATTTATGTAATGTTAAAAAGACTAACGGTTCAATTCGAGAATGTTTTAAGAATTGATTTTATTTATTTTGGCATTTTAAATATTATAAAGGATTTACTATATTATGTGAATGCCTACCATGATAAATTACTATATACCATCATTTATTTAAACTAGAAGTGTTTTGCACATTTATATTATACTTCAATTAAGATTCTAAAATAAAAACCTTATAAATAATATCTGAATGCTTTTTGCAGCTAGAGCTCTCAGTCGAACCCAGCACTAATCCCGATGTGCTGTCATTGGGCTACTTGCTGGTGACTTAACATTTGAATACTAATAATATATTCTATTTATCTTAGGATTCTGTTAGATTTTGGAGCATCCAACCTAAAACCAATTAGTAATGGGAGGAGTATCTCCTAAATCTTATATATTGCTTTGTGATGATCCACTCTTCCGATGTGTGATTGATAGTCTCAACACGCACTCTCACATGTGGCGTAATTTTTTAGCCCAACACGTGGATTGACCACAAAGGAGGAAATAAATGCAAGCGAATCCGATGTGTGCTTGATAGTCTCAACACGTCCCTTTACGTGTGGCGTAATTTTTTAGCCCAACAGGTGGATTAACCACAAAGGGGGAAATAAATGCAAGTGAATCCGAATTCGATGTGTGATTGATAGTCTTAACACGACTCCTCACGTGTGGCGTAATTTTTTAACCCAACACGTGGATTGACTGCAAAAGGGGGGAATAAATGTAGGCGAATCCGAATTCGATGTGTGATTGATAGTCTCAACACGCACCCTCATGTGTGGCGTAATTTTTTGGCCCAACATGTGGATTAACCACAAAGGGGGAAATAAATCCGAAACCTTGCAAAAACTGAGTTCTGATACGAAGTTAAATATTCTAGAGAGAGAATAAATTATGTTACATGTTAGATTTCGGAGCATCCAACCCAAAATCAATTGGTAAGGGGTGGAGTACAGTAGCCGTTAGATCTTATATATTACTTTTGTGAAGATTCACTTTTTCGACGTGGGATTGATAGTCTCAAAAGATTCTTACATGTTTATGTTTTAAAATCATTATTAGCCCATTATAATTTTACTACTTGTATTATATTTGGACCATAAAATCTCAATTTATTTAATATTCTAATATACGTTATGTTATTAGTTTCCACATACTTAAATAGTAGAACTACACATTATAATTTATATTATTATCTTATTGTAATGTTCTTACTATTTTATAATTGTTATTATTAATGACAATATCATCATCAACATCGTCAACGTCATCTTCATCATCATCCTCGTGGTTGTTATTATTATTATCATAATTGTTATTATTACTACTACTACTACTATAACTACTACTATACTATTATTACTAATACAAAAAATTAGTTGACATAAATATAATCACACATTAATTAATTTTTTAATATAATTTATATTCATCATTTGCGCCACAAAATAAACAAATAAACTAAATGATAAATGCTATAATTCAAGAGAGAGAGAGAGAGAGAGAGAGAGAGAGGAATGTTGATCACGTTTACAAAAATAATTTTGATATTATATACCACAATAAAATAACTATGAAAATGCAAAAAATAAATAGAATAATGTGGAAGGGATACCCGACCAAGAGCTAGAAAGGATGGATCTTGGATTTTACTATGGGGTGGACCAATAATAAAAGAAAACTTTGTTAAAAAAAATCCGGCAAAAAATATTTATAACCAACAATTATTCTTTTCGCGTTTCCAAGCATAAGAAATTCAAAAATTAATGGTGTGATTGCCTTAAAATGTATGGGTTAATTTTTGCCCCATTTTAATTTCAAAGCTTAAGATTGGGTTCCAAAATATGCTAGAAAATTAATTAAAATACATGTGAAAATTAATGACTAAAACCAAGAAAATAAAAGACTATTGATGGGAATTCTTAGAGAATAAAAGACTAATATCACAAACATTAAAATTTATATCCCTGAAGATGAAAAAACATTAAAATTAGATATGACTTCTTGTGAATTTCAATTCCAACAAAAACAAGAAAATACAAAGTTAAAAATATTAAACAATAAAATTTCAAATTTATGTAATATTACTTATTTTGAATGACCCACAAGTAATGGACAATGGGTATTGGATAATACGCTAATATACAAATTAAATATAAGTATTAGTGAGTTAGGCTACCTTTTATACAAGTGCCGGCAACAATTATTTCTTTTGGGGTGGGTTGCAGCCCAAGTAGGCCCCCCTCTAATTTTGCTCCGGACCAAGAGTCATATACGAGGGTATGAGTGAATGTCTAATTGATATTAATAATAGTTACAATGTGAAAGGGAGAACGAGAGTCCTAACTAGACCTTAAATTAAGTTGAGTAGAATAAATATTCTTAATTAATAACCAAATAGAGTAGCATTTTTTAAGTGAAAAAACAATAAAAAATAGAGTACTCTATTCCTAACCGATTCTCTTTAAATAACTTGTCTCCAATTATTCTGCGATTAAGTTTGTTTTTGTACATGATACAAAGATAAGTTCTCCAATGTTGACGTATATACGCTAGATAATTTAAACTTGCATTTACTCTAAGTTGTAAATTTGTTTATTTTAGTATTATTTGCACACCAGTCAAATTATTCTCGGAATAATGTAATTTTATTTTATTTTTTGTATAATTTGCACTACAATCAATTTACTCATAATATGCTAAGTCGAAATAAATCTAACAAGTTTAATAAATATTTATAAGGAAAACATCCAAAATCCAAGTCTAGCATGAGCTAACTAATAGACACCATTCCTATATAAATATAACTTCCTCAAGAGAAAAAAAAATTAACTACTGCACAAAAAATTTAGATGTGAGGCAACTTTTTTATGATTACTTATATGCAATTGTAAAGTATTAACAAGCTTGGTAACTAAATTAAATATCAAAAAATAAAATATATTATTAACATCAAAGAATCAACTGAAAATTTTTTGGTGGTTTAGTAAACAACAAAATCTATTAAAAGCATATTTAACTTCTAAGGTATTCAAAATATATATACCATAAATGTTTTTTGTATTTCTTTGAGTTATTAGTTTTTATTTATTTACTATATTTTTATTTTTTTGAACTTCCTACATTAGAATTGTCTTATGCACCTAACGTATATAAAATTGAATGCTAGAAGCTAATAACATCTAAAATATTACAAGAACAAGAACTATAGGATAGCTCTTTTTATTAAAGTAGATTGGAGTTCAACCGTAAAAATATGTTATATATAAAGTATAATGTAAAATCACCCGATACATTATTTGTTTTAGCATAAGCTAAAAGTGGTTTAACAATGATATTTTGTTTAAATAAATTTACATGCTTACATGATAAATTCTAAGGGGGACAATAGAAATAAAACAAGAAGTATTGATACCTCTAGGCGAAAAATAATATTTTCCAGAGTTTTATTTCCAGTTTTTTATGTACCTTAAACTTTTTTTTTTTCCAAATCATGAACTTCGTGTATAATTGTTTCTAATTCAAGTTATAAATTTATTACTCACTGCATAGTCACTACATGCAACACGTGCACTATGACTAGTTAAATATAAAAGTATTGTTAGTTTAATGGTAAGATATTTTTATTTTTAACCTGAAATTCATGAGTTCAAGTTATGTTAACTCACATTTTTAAATATAAGATAAATACATATACATGGGCAAAATAAAAAATCTTCCAAAATTTAGTGTCATTTTATATTAATTAAATACGGGTGCACATGTAATACATGTGTATATTTTATTTTTATGCATGCGTGTTCATTTTTTATGTCCCTTTAAAATTATCACATCATATTATTATTATTATTATTATTATTATTATTATTACTACTGCATAATTAATATTACTACTGCACCAGGCCAATTGAGGGTGCGTAAAGTGGAGTCGTCCTTGTTACAATATTTTTTAAAATTACAGAAAAGCCCAAAATTTTAAACAGTACATTAAAATAAGAACTGAAAAAATAAGGGCCCAAATTGTATTTTCTGTGGCTTCGTCCCAGTTATAGTCCATTATTTGATTTGAGATATTCGAAATTAATAGCATACTTTCTTTTTAGAATATAATTAACATATCAAGCTTATTACAACAAATAATTTTTATTTTAACTAACGACTATGATAAAATCAATGCATTCTTAAAACAAGTGTGAAAATCTAATATAGATCCTTAATTAATTCAGAACAAAAAAAAAATTAACAATAAAAAAACATATTTCCGATGTTCAATTTTGATTTTACATATTTTCGTGGTAGGCATTGAATTTCACAATGAGACATATGTCCACTTTACCTTGAGGCATCGTTTGGTTTACGTATTTGAGGATTCGGGAAAGGAAATGCTTTCTTTTCTTTTGTTTGGTAAGTACAAATTCGGGAAAAACTTTCTTGAGAGAGGGGAAAGTAGAGGATAAGATCACCCCTCTTAAAACTTATGGGATTGATTTTCTCTTGTGATTTCCTAGTATTTATTACAAAAATTTTGGACAACAATACCTCTACCTAAATACTTTCCATACTTTACTAAATATAAGAATTGATAACATTATATTTTTCATTTGCCAGATGATGTGCGGGTAAATGCATGTTACTCACCCTATGACAAGCGAGTATATGTTTACATACTCGCTCGATTACAAGTAAGGCATTTTAAAACTTTTACTCTTGAATACTTTTAAACGTTTATTTATGGCAATTATTTTTCTGCCCAGTTTTCTTATTTCTGGATATTCAATTCGAATCCTACCAAAAATGGTTTTAAATCTATTTAGGACACATTGAAGGATCTTATATAATATAAAATAAATAAAAGAAAAAAAAAATTGCTAGGGCCAGAAGGCCAGTACTTCACCTCCTTCGTCCGGCTAAATCAAATTGAAATGAGTAAAATGGTTTTTAAATTTTTTTATTTTTCTCCTCTTCAAGTCCAAAGACCAGAGTACTCCTAATACATACCCATTTTTGTTGTAAATTCTCCCACTCCGGCTCTTCCTCTTTGCAGTCTCTGTCAAGGTTTTTTATACATGGCAATACATCTAGACCAACTTTCACGCATCTTGACTAATCCTCATTTGCAGGTTAGATCAAATTCCTTGTTGGCCACGTAATTTTTTGCATCTCAGGACCTCCCAGTTAATCCCAGAGCTGAGCTTAGGCCATAACCACTGGACCAAGTTTGATGGTTTTGTTAGATCTTTGTACTATATTTTGTTTCTTGTTAGTTGATCTTTGATTAAATATCCTAATAACTTTAGCCCCAATTTTAGTTAGCCCTAATTTTGATAAATTTGGATTTAATTTTAGTTAAATCTAGTTTAATGAAACATCATATAATGTTATTGTAATTATAATTAATATTTTCATTGGTATTGTGTTGCGTTAATATATTTGCTCTATTATTAATTTAATTTTTTTTTTCATATTGTTTTAACTGTTTAAATAAATAAATATATTTATATATATATATATATTATAGGGTTAAATTTGACCCCTTTAAAATTTGAATCCCGCTCAATATTTCCTCAAACCCATACTTATGCTTGTATCCAGTGTCCAATAGCTTTTTTGATGAAAGAGTTGGATATTTAAGCCCATTTTTTCTCTTCCACGAAACTGCATAACAAAACGTTATTAGTTAGTCACTCAAATAACTATATGTTTTTTTCATTCATAAACCAAAAATCAAGAAATTAAAGAAAACTAAAAACTCACTTCGGTGTGTTGCCATCTTATATTCCGAGTATCTACCCGAAAGAAAGTTGAACATTTTATCATGTTAGAGTAATAACAAAGATGGGAGAAGGATATTTTGTGTTAAGATTGAATGATCGAAATAATACAATAGAAGACCCTTCATATATTTTTTTTTGGCTCCCCACGAGGTGTCCAGACAAACATTTACGCACCTCGACTAATCCCCATTCGCGGTTCGTGGCTAATCCCCAAGCATTATTTTGACAATACCAGGAATCGACCCTGGGAGTTCCAAGTGGACCCAAGGTTGTCCCAGTGGTAATGTTATACCACTGGGCCAAGAAGCTTGGTTTATAGGGACATGATAGACAACTATAAAGGAAAGAGAACCCTAATTCTCTATATCATAATTAATAGATTGTGAAGACTAAGTATGGTAAGCTAATATGTACACAAATCACGAAGAATAGTCTACAATATTCTAAACCTCCCCCCCCCCCCCCCCGAAGCAAACTCAAGGTGGTAAATGAGATGTCATCTTGTGTTTGGAAAGTAGATGTTGAAAGTGACTTGGCAAATGAACTTTAGTAAAGATGTCGACTGGTTGATCTGTGGAGGAGATGGAGTTAAGACAAACAGTTTTGCAAGACACATGTTGGCGGATGAAGTGACAGTCAATCTCAACATACTTCGTCCGTTTATGAAAGACATCATTGTGAGCAATCTGGATTGCACTTTGATTATCACACCCAATGACAATCGGAAGGTTTTGAGGAATTCCCATATCTGAGACGAGCCAATGTAGCCACACAAGTTCTTGAGTGGTGTCAGCAAGAACACGATATTCTACTTCTATACTTGAGCAGGAAATGAGTGATTGTTTCTTACTACGCCAAGAGATGAGTGAGTCTCCTAAGAAAATACAATAGTCGGTAGTTGAATGCCTATCAATTGGATCACCGGCCCAGTTGGAATTAGAATAGCCACAAAGCTCAAGGGAAAATGTAGATGAAAAATTCAGACCGTGAAACATTATCCGTTTGATGTATCTGAGAATGTGGAGAACAATGGTATAATGAGTGCATCTTGGAGCAGACATAAACTGACTAACGATGTGGACGGCATGCGCAATATCTGGACAAGTGACAGTGAGATAGACCAGACTGCCAACTACTTGTCGATACAAAGTAGCATCACTGAGAGGGGTGCAATACCGCTAACATCATCTCTAGTAACAATCATGTCATCTACATAAAGAATCAAAAGTGCAATACCAATATCCTTTTTTCTAATGAAGAGTCTATAATCGTGAACACTAAAGGTGAAGCCTAGTGTTTGAATAGTAGAACTAAACTTTTCGAACCAGGCACGGGGAGCTTACTGGAGACCATATAAAGCATGTCAAAGCTTGCACACTTGAGAGGCGGAATGATGAACTCTCGTAGGAGGTTTCATGTAGACTTTTTCAGAAAGATCACTATTTAGAAATGTATTCTTCATATCTATCTGAAATAGTTCCCATTTTCAAATAGCATCAACAGCAAAAAGACTTTTGATAGAGGTTAAGCGGGCAACAGGGGCAAAAGTTTCCTTGTAATCAATGTCATATTCCTAATTAAAAGCTTCTGTAACTAGTCGAGCCTTATATTGGCCAATGGAACCATCTGATATGGTTTTGATCTTGTAGACCTATTTACACCCCATTGCTGTTTTTCCTGGAGGAAGATTGACCATTTTCCAAGTTTGAGCTTTTTCTAAGGCTTGTAATTCCTCAAACATTGCTTGCTGCCATAAAATGTTAGAATTAACCTATTTATAAGAAGAATGTTCATGATGAGTGAAGATAGTGGAATAACAATGGTGGTCACGAAGATGATGAGGAAGTTATTTTACGTGGGTGGATTGGCGAGGAGGGGTAGGTTGACTGACATGATCGTTGGATGAGTCGGTGTCATTAGGATAGTTCGCTGTAGGTGCGGAAGATGCAGTACTTGATTCAGTGGATGATGAGCTAGATTCAGCGGTGACAGGAAGCTCACTGGATGGGGTGGTGTTAGTGGTGGACTCATGGGTCGTTAGTTTTATAACGTAGCAGAATTTAAACTCAAGAGTCTAACATATTTTAATTCAGAAAGCTTGTTAGATCTTGTCTAGCATGCATAAGAACACCAAACAATCAATCACAAACAATTAAGACATGATATAACAAGATACCCCTGCAATGCAGAACTAATCCACAACAAACAATTTCACTATTAAAATCACAGAGGTACAAACTTGATTAATCACTAACTAACTAGACGTACAAGTCTTGAATCGCTCAAGAATACCTCTAGAAGTAACCTCTAGTGCAGCAGCTTCCTCCTCGAATCTCTCGATTTGGAACACAGCGTATCACACGCCTCGGACTCGTTCTGATCTCCTTGACAGCTCATGCTTCAATAGTAGGTCTGGGATCTTTGTTCTTTTGAGGAAGAATAATTAGATTGGCATGAAGTGTTGATTCAAAACCCTAGGTGGTGTGACGTAAAAATTGCCATCTTAAAAATAAAACTTTTGATATGAAAAGAGCGTTAATTGATATGTCACTCTAAGAGTTAATTTACAGAGAACAAAGAGTCTATCTCCTAGTTGAAATAGGAAACATACCAAATTAACATTGTATTTACGAAAAAAAAATTGCCCAAAAAAATCCTTGCCGGTTCAGTCCAAATTGTCGAGAGCTCGACCGGTCCACAGTGTAAGAAAATTGAGGAACAGCAGAAACGCCGAACCAGTCCAACTACAGCTCCTGTACCCGTCCGAAATCCGAAATTCAATTCCTTGAGAATTTAAACACCGGACCGGTCCAAGTACAATCACTTTACCAGTCCGAAAAGCATGACATGATTTTTAAAGTTTATTTCCAAATAAACAAATCACCACCTAAGTGAATCAAACACTCTTACCAAGCTTACCATTTTAAATCTTTTGAAATCAAATCTTGGCAGCTTGACATTCTTATAGTTTTCATTTTGAATTTGAATTAACTCAATATCATACAAGAAAATTTGGTGTTTTTGATATCGAAATAATGCCAATGCTAATAGACCTTATAAACTCCCCTTTTGGCTATTTCGAAATAAAACACCATACAACCTATACAGACTCGGTGACCTAATAATCATAATGACGTGATCCCACTCATAATTACAAATACATAACACCAATCGAGTCTAAACAAACAAAACTAGATACTTGAGTCATGCCAATTCCTCAAATCTCCAGCGGTTGTATCACAATAAGTCTTGAAACATCACAAACTCAAAAACACCTTGAGAAGCTTATGCATAATAAAAAAAAAAAAAAACACTAATTTCTTAAAGAAATTCAATACACAGCATATCCAATTCATTATCTCTCCCTAAATTAAATAACCAATCTTCTCCCCCTTTTTGTAAGGGATAGCCAAACACAGGAGAAAGACAAAGATAGAATAAAGTAAGACGTGCAGTTAAAAATATCCATAGATATTATACGAAAAACGCAAATATAGTTTGATGTGACAATAACAAATATTCAAAACGAAGACAATCATCAACCAAAAGAAGAAATTGTAACTTAGAAAACAACTAGCTAAGTTCTAATAGAGTAACTAGCCATTTTTTGCCATTGTAGTCAAAATCAAAACCACCATCTTCTTTTTCTTTAAAAAGATTGCTCGGCACTTTAGGCACACCAGCTTCTTCATCAAATGGACCCACAAAACCCTCCAACTCGAGATAAGAACCAATTTGGTGAATTTGACTTCCAAATTTGACCTGATCGTGAGTCAACTTCATTGGATTGAAGCAATGTAGTCCATTTTCTTCAAAATAAGCCATAACATCCCTTTTACACCTTTTTTCGGGTTGTTTGAATGAAGGGGTGGAATGAATGCGTTGGCGAGGGGAGCCTTGAATGATCTTGCTTTTAGAGCCATGTTGTCCCAAATATTTCATTTCGAGAAACGGATCATCTTCATCATGTTCAGGAGGAATATAGACAAGTGCCTATGACAAAGACTTCTTCCAAGAAGTGAGATTATAAGTTCCTCTAGAATTATGAACCAAAGATTCGGATTTAAAGATAATAACTTTCCACAAATTTAGTATAATCCGGGTGATGAGAGAGCCTAACACAAACCCAATTTTGGACGCTTAACCCTCCTTGTGATGAGTGAGACACTCAACAATTCGAGTGAACAAAACCTCTACTAAGTCAATCAAGTGATCCCTACTAACGACATAAAGAAAAGTGGCATCACGAGGACCCGTCTCCGAATGATGAGAATCCGAAGATATGCAATAATGGAAAATAGAATGAAGCATGCAGTAATCGGGCTTAAGAAAGCTGGTGGAGACACGAATAAGATTACCCCAGGCGTGAACATTACCCATCAATTCAGACAATACATTATTCATATTGCATAGGCATTGTGGAAGCAAAGTATGGGTATTGGGGATTTTCAATGAGTGCATGCAAGGGAATACAAATCACTAATGGATTGCGCATCTATATGGACATCTATTCCACGAACCCATGACACTATCCTGTATGACTCATTTGTGGCTTGAATCATAACAGGCCAAAAATATAATTCTCGAACCATGAGCGGGTAGCAGCCATGATTAACCAAAACAGTTTCCCAATGACGGGAAGTGGTCCAATTATAAATATTTGGAGGAATGGAAGGATTGGATTGATGTGTACGAAAGGCATCAATATTGAAAATCCTTTCACATGTAACAGGAACTTTGGCAATACGATTGCCCAAAGTGTGAGATTCCTTTTCATAATGGAATCAAGGGAAAAATTGACCCGAAACTAAGTGAGATTCGGCCATGACTTAATTTTCTCTAGAAGGGTTTGAGGATTTTGACAATCTTGCCTTTTCCTTTGCCCTTGGATGGAGGTGGGGGCGATGAGTCACCACCGTGACATGGGCGTTTGACAAGGGGGTAGTAGGAGATGGGTTAGGAGGAAAGTGAAATGATTTTGAGCCTTCAGGGTTCTTCTCTGAACCCTTGGTGCTAGCCATGAAAATTAATGAAAAACAGAGCATGAAGAAACCAATTCCAAAAAATAGAGACATAATGAGAAATGGATAGAATGAGAACCCTAGAAGAGTAAGTGAGAGATTACTTGCCAAATCTTAGAGACAAGGAAGCTTTGATTAATGGTGATAGATGATGGCAATGGAAGAAGGCTAGGGTTTATGAGGGAGAGAGAAGAGATGTTGGTTTACAAAAATTAGAGAGAAAGAGGGAAGATGGGCGGTTATATTAGAAAATTTTGATTTTGGTGCAAAGTTACGATTTTGCCCGGGAGTTAGTTCGGCATTCACAGACGCTGGACCAGTACAGGATTTGATAACTTGGATTGGTCCAATGAGGGAAATTTTCTTGGAAAAGATTGCGCCGGACCAGTACAACTATTGCTAACTTGGACTGGTCCGACAATTAAAACTGCCAGCACACTTAATTTTTTGCCCTGATGTCTATGAATTTTGAATGGTCTGAATAATCATGCAGTGAGGAAATACACTTGATTGAGTATCGTAATAAAAGACAAGATATTAACATGTGTAAACCAACCGACAAGTAGTTCACATATAGATCCCATAGTGCACAAAGTTTGGATCAAACATAAAATCATTTGAAAACACTTGCTTCGGAAAAAATGTACACTCGTATGCATAGAAATTTAGAGAGCCTCTAAGACATTAGATTTTCAACTATTTCTTCCTTTTTTGCTTTCAATTTGCTCTTCCCTTCTTCTTTTTTCTCATTATTGTAGGCAACCAACAAATTGATGGAGGCTTTCACCCCTTAAGAAGGCCAGCTATACACCATTTTGGGAGCTTTCGGTCTTCTTGCCACTATGGTAGCCTTTTTCCATCCCCTCTACATTTTTCCCTCACTTTATTTGATCTTTAAATCACTCAAATGACCAGCACCATAGGTTCACAAAATTCAACCACAATACTTAGACTTTTTCTCTCTAAAAGGAATATATATGAGTCTATCAAATTTTATTTAAAGACGAAAACACATAGAGTTTAACGCATGTGATTTGTCAAAAAAAATTCATGAAGATTGTGCAATGGAAAATGAAAAGGAATTACAAGCAGACCCTTATGCGATTGAGTTAACATACTACCAGTTATAAAAATATTAGAAGATTGTGGATGGTATTTCCACAATGCATAAGGATAAACTGATCATAGATCATGGTAAGTGCACAAAAACTCTTTTTATTGTAAATATCGTATATGAAATTATGGGTAACACATTATTTTGCAAGACAAATCAAAATGTCATCAAACTAGCAAACGGTATCTAAGCAAAGAGCTAAACTGACCAATGTTAATCCTACCAAGCTTATTCTACAAGACAAATACCGAAATATTTTCAAAGATTATGAAAAGTGGTGCTATTTAGGGGTTTTGTTAGAATATCTGCAGGCTGATTTTCAGTAGGAACATATGATAAGGACACAACTTTTTCTTCGACCAACTCACGAATGAAATGTTATCGAATCTTAATAAATTTGGTCTTAGAATGCTAAACAGGATTCTCAGAAATTCGTATGGTACTCGTATTGTCACAGTAGACAATCATGGTGTCTTGACCTATCCCGTAATCACTCAGCATTTGTCTTATCCATTTAAGTTGAGTGTAATAACTTTCGGCTGCAGTGTACTCAACCTCAGCAATGGATAGAGAGATGCAATTTTTCTTCTTGCTATGCCAAGAAACAAGAGACGTCCCCATGAAAAAATAACAATTAGTTGTGCTTTTTTGATCTTTTACATTCCCGGCCCAATCGGCGTTGGAATACACAAAAAGATAAGCATTAGTATCGAAAGAGTACCATATGCTATAGTCTAGAGTACCACTAACGTATTTGATAATTCTTTTAATAGTTGTGAGATAGGGCTCTTTGGAACTAGCTTGAAATCGAGCGCATACACCCACACTGAAGGAAATATCAGGACGACTAGCAGTTTGGTAAAGAAGACTACCTATCATACTTCGAAATAAAGTTTTATTAACATTCTTGCTAATAGTATCTTTGGATAGCTTTTTGCCAACACTCATGGGAGTGATAGCTTGTTTCGTGCTCTCCAAGCCAAATTTCTTCACTAGTTCTTTTGCATATTTAGTTTGAGATATAAATATCCCATCCTTTCGTTGATGTATTTGAAGACCTAGGAAGAAAGTCTGTTCACTAACCATACTCATCTCAAATTCACTTTTCGTGACATCGGCGAATTCTTGAGTATGTTCATATATTGTGGATCCGAAGACCATATCAGCCACATAGACTTGAGCTATCAAAATTCTCTTATTTTTATATCAAACAAATAGAGTCTTATATATGCTACCCCTAGTAGACCCTTTCCCTAAGAGATAGAAAGTTAACCAATCATACCAAGCTCTAAGAGCTTGTTTCCAACCATAAAGGGCTTTTCAGGGGTGATAAACATGATCAGGGAATTTGGGATCTTGAAATCCTTTTGGTTGCCCAATGTATACTTCCTCTTGTAAGTATCTATTCAAGAAGGCACTTTTGACATCCATTTGATAAAGTTTAAACATGAGGTGGAAAGCTATAGCTAAAAGAAGTCTAATGGAATCTAACCTAGCCACAAGAGCAAAGGTCTCATCAAAATATATGCATTCTACTTGTGTATTATTAGAGTGATATACTAAAAGCCATAATTTTCTTGTTGGTTTGGATATGTTATAAACTTGGTTTTGCTATTTTAATGAGAATATGTATGGGCAATTGTTGCATTATATTATTTATTTAAATATTGTGCATGTGTGTCTGTTATTCCATATAGTAGGTGATTTGGTGTGTAGAGTATAGCTTACACACAGAAGATCATATCATCGGTTCTTATGGAATATAAGTTTAATGGTTCACAGTCTTAGATGGAATTGGACAACCATCAGTAGGATTGTAGCACAAGTTTTAGTAGTTTATCTTAACTACAGAAAACGGTATAGTTTTAACTCGTTGTGCTAGTACACTTTGTGTGTATTGAATAGGACCAGTTTGGGTTAATTATTTTTATACTGACTATATAAAACAATTTAAAATCCCATGGTTATTATGATTACTTATGCTCTTAATCTTGAAATAATTAATAGACATATATATGTAGTGTTTGTTGTTTTGACTCAATATGAGTGAGATTCATTTATGGATCAATAATCTTCGTGAATTGGATGACGACACTATATGTATGATGAATATTAATTATTGATGGAATCCACGTCCCGGTATAGGGATTGATGATAGCCCCTTGAGAAGCTTATAAGTTTTGATCATGTCAAACCCTGCAGGTGGATTATGTTAATCCGACATGTCAAATAATTTAAGTGGTAGGCTCAAGGATTAAGAAGTCATTTAAATATAATTGTCAGTAATTTAATTTAAATGACGGTTATCTGTAATCTTAACGTGGGGAGAATAATAAGTATTTAATAATAAGGAGCTCGAAATATAATTTTGAGATAAGGACGGGAGTGCAATTATAATTCATTAGTGGTGTGAATTATAATTTATGGAAGGAACTAATTCATAGTGGAATTAGGATTCCAACTTTCCATATGAAGTCCAAACACTTATTTCTCCTTAAGGTCCCTATCGTAGCCTTATATATACGTCGGCCTAATCTCTTCTCATAATAACAATAATTCTCATGAGTTAGGATTTGTTCTATGGAGAGAGGAGAAAATCTTGGTGATACCGTAGCCCACACTCGGTGCAAGATTTGATGGCGGAAGGAATACGATAGAAGATCTTTAGGTTTTTCGGCACAGCAGTCGTAAATCAATCGTAACTTTTGATCCCACCGTTGGATCGGGCTGATTTTTGGATATGTGGTTCGGAACGCAAAGTTATTATTATAGCGAGGAAAATCAGGACGATCAGAAGTCGTTTCGGTGGCGAAAAAAATTAATTTTCGCAGCCCAGCGAGAATAAAAAAAAATCTGACCAAATCGCAATCTGATGTTTTCAAACCCTAGTCTCCTCATATGGATCCTCTACATGATCCACAAAGGTGAAATCCCTTTATTCTTATAGGGTTTTAGCATAAGTTTTTTTTTTGTTCAATCTATACGCAATATCAAATGATCCTGTATTTATGTCTCCATCATGTGTAACCTTAAGCTACTAACCTCGCCTTATTTCTAGTTATGAAACCATGTTCATCTAACTTATTCTTGAAAATCCACTTGGTTCCAATGACATTCGTATATTTAGGACAAGGAACTAACTCCCACACTTGATTTTTCTCGAATTGAAGCAATTCTTCTTGCATAGCCATAATCCAATTTTCATCAAGAAGAGCTTCTTTGACGTTCTTGGGTTCAATTTGAGAAATGTAGTAATGATTAGCTACTTCATTCCTGATTTAGGCACTTGTTTTTACATTAGTAGAACGATTTTCAATGATTTTAGAAGTATCGACACCTTTTGAACCCGAGAAAGAGATACATCATCATTCGACGATGAGGTTTCTCACAAGTGAATTGATTTTAAGTGAACAGCCAGGGTTGAATCAACATCCAAGGAGGATGGTGCATTGTCATCATCATAAACTTCTGTCTCATATTTGCTTTCTGTCTCACTTTCAGATTCACTTTTGTCACTAGACTAAAATACATCTGTGAATTCTACTTGAGGCTCATTGAACTTACACACAGCTTTATCATCTACAACAATGTTAATAGATTTAACAATTTTGTGTGTATTTAGATTGAATGCCCGATAAGCTCTACTGGTAGAAGGATAGCCTGAAAATATTATGTCATCACTCATAGAATCGAATTTCCCTGCATTTCCATGATCTTTAAGGATATAGCATTTACTACCAAAGACACGAATAGGCCAAATTTGGTTTTCTTCCATTCCAAATTTCATAAGGAGTCTGATTTGTACCTGGACAAAGATAAACCCTATTCACAATGTGACATGCAGTATTGATTGCTTCAGATCAGAATCTCTTAGGAACTTGTTTTTCGAAGAGAACAGAACGAGCCATTTCTTGAATGGTTCTGCTATTTCTTTCAATAAGGCCATTTTGTTGTGGAGTGCAAGGTGCGGATAATTCATGCTTAACTCTTTGTTGATCACAAAATTCGATAAGATTTAAATTTTTGAATTATCCACCGTTGTCACTGCGAATGCAGGTGATGGTGAGTTTTTTTTTATTTTGAATCAACTAATGGCACTAATAATGGAATCACTAGCATCAGTGTTTTCCCGCCAGAATTAAACAAGGGAAAATCTGAAAAAGTCATCAACCATCACTAGTATGTATTTATTGCCACCTAGGCTTTCTGTTTACGTAGGACTCATTAGATCCATATGGATTAATTCTAAAATTCGAGAAGTAGCAAGAAATCCAAACTTCTTATGTAGACTATGGATCTATTTCCTTTTTTTGACACATTCCACATACTTCAGATGAAGGTGTTCCTAGTGATGGTAGGCCACGTACTAGACTCTTTTTAGATACATTGTTGAGATCTTTGGAATTCATATGGCCTAGACGTTAATGGCACAACTCACCCTTATTGAGTGTAACATTGTTGCAGACAGCGATTGACTAAGGTAATATGCAATAGCAATTATCAAACGATCTTTCTCCATGAAAAACACACTTTCTATCAAAATTAAAAATCACACATTTTTTTGTAGTGAAGTTTACGCGAAGATTATTGTCACACAACTAGCTTATGTTAATGAGATTAGCTTTCAAACCTTCACAAATAAAACATCATTTAAAATTCGGAAATCGAATTTGGAAATAGGTCATTTCTCAAGGACGTTTGATTTACTTTTATCCCCAAACATCAATGCACTATCTTTGTTCTCAATTATGTTAGAGAAAAGTGCTATGTCTCTAGTCATATGTCTAAAACAACCACTATCAAAATACCAAAGAGATGTATTTTGAGCTTTGAAAGCAATATGAATCACATAACACTTATTGGAGTCTTTTCTTACCAAAACTTGCTTAGATTTGGATTGACTATGTGAAGGGGGTTTGGTGTTATTGATTTTCTTGGTCTTTGTTTTATTAAGATTCTTTCTAAGGAAAGACGTCATTTCTAGATTCTTAATGAGATATTCAGATTTGTTGACCAAGTATGAAAGATGCTCCTCAAAACTAGTTAGTGGGCTATAGTTTGATTGTGTGAAGACATATGATGGACTCCTAAGTTGATAACAATACTCTTTTAGGTGACTTTCCTAATGACAATGAGTGCAAAGATATGGTTAAAAGTTTATTTTATTTTAAGTTTTCTTAGGAGTGAGTTTCTTAGCTCTAGAATTCTTTGGAATTGAATGATGCGACTTAAATGTCCTAGAATTTTGAGATTTGGGAGTAGATTTTTCTGTGCTTGAGGTTTCACAAATATAGGTTTTGTTTGGAAAGTGGAAGGATTATATTTTTCAAAGCCTATACCTGCTCTATCATTCGAGTAGTGGACTGGTCCTAGTAAAATTTTATTAAGTTTTTCTGACCTAGTCTTAAGTTCAACCTTAACAGACTTAGCCTCGTTTAATTCTCATTCAAGATTTTGAATTTTGGACTCGAGGCTTTCTTTGTCTTTACCCAAGGACGTAAGGTTGACTTTGAGCTTATCGTTCTCTTCAAGTAGCGACAGTCTTGAAGATTCAACCTTAGAAACTTTGACCAAGAGTGCTTATTTCTCAAATTTCAAAAGTCCGATTAAACTTTTGCACTTTCTTAAGAGATCTATCTTTTCATCAAAAAAATTTATCTTAATGTTCAATTTGATGTTTCTCTTATTGGTCTTAACCATCTCTTCACACAGCTGGTCATAGGCCGTTTGAAAATCAAGTTCTTCTTCATGATCATCATCGGAAGCATCGTCTGACTCGTGAGAAGAGTTAGAGTTAATAATTTGTTATTCTTTAGAATCAAAAGAAGTTAAAGATTGTCCTAGGCATGCGACAAAAGCAGTATATTGTTGCTCTTCATGGGATTGCAAACCATCCTCATCATCGCTAAGAGTCGCATTCATGGAACGGTTATGTTGGTTTGCCTTTGTAATACCCCATACCTTAATTTGTGTTAAATGGAATTATATTGGCTTATTTATAATCATATGAGTGATCGTTATGTGATTCGGGTGGTTTGAATTGATTTTGGTTAGTAAATAAGAAGTTTTGGTCTTTCGCGATTTGTTATTTCTAGCTATCTTTGAGCTATCGTAATTTCTTCTCTATTTATCGAAATGAGATTCTGTTCACAAAAGTGTCTAGTATTTGTACCATTCTACAACTTTAGTGTTTTGGCCGAAGTCCAATTCACACTCCTCGTGGGTCAAAACAAGGCGCAAAGTAGGCCCATTGCAAAATCCTGGTCATTCGGTAGTACTTCGGTAGAGCGCTATTTTCGGTGAGTTTTTGGGGAAAATCTATCCATAATTTGGAAAAACTTCCAACTAGGAAGTTGTATATCTTTGAAATACCTTTCCGTGGACATAAAGAACGCCTCAATCAGAGTTCCGAGCGAAAAGTTATGGCCGAAACAAAAACAGTGCGCCAGAACCCCAAAGTTATAGCGCGGACCGGTATGGTGTTTTTGGCATACCGGTCCAGAACCAAATTTTTGGGAAATTTGTGCTCCGCGGACCGGTATTCGGTGTTTTGCATACCGGTCCGCCAGTTAACTATTCCCACCGACTTAAGCACGTTTTTAAGCCATTTTTGGTCATTTTTCATCCAAACTTCGTGCCAAACATTTCCACACTCCTCTAGGGAGTTCTGGAGGGTTCTAGAGAGAGAAAGAGAAAGATTTCTACGCATCTTTCATCCACGATCGAAGATTCAAGCTCGAAAACATCCAAACCCATCTCTAAGGTACTATTCATCATCTTCTACCTTGGTTTTCTTCTATAGAAGCTCAGGCATGAGTTTTGGTTACCTGGGTTGGGTTTATACTCCATTAATTCGAGGATTTGGCTATGTTAGGAACGCGGTGAGACGAGAGCTTGAGGATTTTACCGAACGGGGCTTCGGTTTATAGCTTTCTTCCTTCTTTTGGTCTATATACATGAGGTAAGGGTTATATGTTTTCCAAACTTGATTATATGATTTTATTTATCTAAAGATGAGTAATTTTATACATATATGTTCGATATAAAGCACATACCTCTTGTTATTGATTATACAAGAATGATTTTATACATGTATGTTCACATGTTGGTCATATTATTGGATATACATAAGTTGTGCACGATTGAGCTATGATTCTACGATATGAAGCAATATATGCCATCTAAGCTCCATAATTACATGTTATTGATTCATACGGATGTTCTTTGGATGTATATGTGTTGGTTTAACAAGAAAATGATTAGTAAAGGGTTTTGCATACACAAAAGAACATGGACGTGAATTGGTTAGAGTTTATATGGCATATGTGGTTTCTGTTGTATCTATGATGCACTAGTTGAGACAAGATATGCCACTTGAACTTGACATCTATGTAATATAGACTTGTATGTGATGTTTCTTAGATATACATGCTTGGTTGTATTCAAGTGGATTTGTAAATAAGTTATGTATACGATAAGGAACATGGCTACATGATAAATGAAGTTTAAGTGGCATGTGTTGTTTTTAGTTGTCATAAAGAGCATATATGCATGTTCTGCGCCACTATTGTGTCAACCGCACCCTTGAAGATTCTTTGGCAAGCTCGGATTCTCTTATGGCCTATCGAATGGGCGTGTATCTCTTATTATGACGCTGAAAGCTTCATTATATATGTATATCTCCATTCGGAGACTACACGGAGGCTTATTTCTCATGGCAATTCTTGGAAGCTTCATTGTTATCTTGATATTGTCTTATTGGATACGACCGGTCGATTGATTTTTAGATAATGATTGTGCTTGGTCATGGATGACCAAGGGTGATATGAATTCTGTACGAATATATGTTTTCATGGTGCTTGCCGGGATGGGAAAATAGGCAGGGCCCGGTGCCCTTGGGTTGAAAAGCCCTAAACCCCTGGGGGATATTGTTTGGCCGCCAATAAGCCACCGGCGAAAGACCCGGGAACCTTGGCATTGGCAACGCACCATGAATTCGATTCTTTTCTAAGGAAGATGGACGGGATTGTTGTTCCACTTCCTGGGTGTGATAATATTGGTATGCCGTTTGGGGAGATAGATTATATATTGTGATGCCAGTTCGGATTCTTATTGAAGCAAACTATGGTTATATTATATTCTCTTGGAGCGGATGAATTTTATAAGGCCATGTTGGCTTGGATTCTCACTGGCGCGTATCATCAAGGTTTGGAGATGGGTTGACACAAAGGGAGGTAACCTGCATATGCATGAGCACGCATTATCATGAACTAATGGCTTATAGGATATATTACAATTAATGTTTAAATTGTACTTTGAAAGGATTTACTTTGTTTATGATAACGTATCAGGTTATGTTTTCAAAGTTGCACCATTTTCCCTTCCCCCCTACTGAGCGATATGCTCACCCCGTTTTTCTAAAACTTTACAGGTATCCAGGAGTCCAAAGAGGTCAAGGACGTGACGGGATCGGGAACGAGTTAGTGGCTCTGATACATATGTACTTTTGTTACATATATATGTTCTCACGGGCAGCCACGGCTAGCCCGAAGTGATATATATATATATATATATTAGTTTGGACTTTCTTGATTAGTTCTGTGTAACGACTTTATGCATGGATGCATGTTTATGTACAGTACTATTATCTTCAGCATGATTATGAAGTTGTTGTTTGTCGGGCATGATATTACTGTCTGAATTTCTTCGTGCATTTACAAATATACCCATTTTAGTTAATCTAAGATGGGTTAGTAACACTCTAGGTCTTATGGGATTTTGAGCATTGAAGGCAATGTTCTTGTCCTTATTTTAGGATGATGATTTTAAGAGCACATCAACTTTAAAGGTTTGAAGTGATCTTAAGAGGTCGTTTTGTTTTAGAGAATTCAGATCTTTGCTCTCTTTAATAACGATTATTTTGGGAATTAAACGATCTGGTAAAGACCTAAGTATTTTCTTAACAGCTTGATGTTCAGGGATGATTTCATCTAGGTTGTATAGAATTTACTATGTCTTTTAACTTTCTATGGAATTTGGTGATTGTTTTATTCTATTTCATCTTAATCATTTCAAATTCAGTAGTTAAACGTTGGATTTTGGAGTTTTTGACAGTGTTAGTGCCTTCATAAATCACATGTAAGATTTTTCACGCCTCTTTTGAGGTCTCACATGTGGCTATCTTTTTAAATTCATCCTCGGTAACATGATTTTGGATTGCGTTTAAACCTTTGAATTCCACTTAGTGAGTTCCAGTTCATCTTTTGACCACTGATCCATTGGTTTGGGCGTAGTCCTAACTATATTATCAACAGTTGATGTAATTGTGGGGGTTGTGTAACACCTCCGCCTTAATCTACAGGACAACACCCACAATTAAGACCTAGAGTGCTACTAACCCATCTTAAATTGACTAAAATGGGTATATATGTAAATGCATAAAGAAATACAAATAGTAATATCATGCATGTCAAACATCAACTTCATAATTCTACTGATGATGATAGTCCTGTACATAATCATGCATACATGTAACCAATATACAAAAACAAACTAAGCATGTGCAAGTCAGTAGATAACACTTCAGACTAGCCGTGGCTTCCCCAGATAACATATATACAACAAAAATGAATCCGTATTAGAGCCTTCTATATCGATCCCAAACCCGCCGTCTTATTAATGTCACATGTCCCCTGTGTACCTGTATTAGTTAAAACAAAAACGGGGTGATCTCATAGCTCAGTAGGAGAGAATATAGGGGATAATGTGTTTGGAAAGCTTAATCATCAATTTCTTAATAATTTATACTTCAACCATCAATCCAAGTAAATATATGATTTCACAAAACAATGCATGCTCATACATATGCAGGTTACCTCCCTGTGTGTCAACCATTATGTCGAATCACCATAACAGAATGTGAGCCACCTTTCCAAGAGAGGTGCCAAAGCTAAACCGAACCGTAATAATCATAACAATGGGCCTGGCCGCTCTCAATAGATACCAAAGCTAAACAACTTTATAATCATAATGACAATGTGCCTGACCGCCCCCAAGAGAAAGAATATCAAGATCATAACATATATCACCAGAATATGGCCTCTCCGTCTCAGGTGAATACCAACAGATAATTAACAATTGGACCACAGTCCGCAATATCACATCAACTCATCATTTTTATACCGATTTTCTTAACAATTGTCTAGATCTTTGGACTATTCACTGTGGGTTCTAGACGGCCAATGACTCACTAGTGTCTTGCCATTGTCTAGATTTTTGGACTATTCACCGCGGGCCCTAGACAGCCGACTACTAGAGGACCCCCCCCCCAGAGGTTTAGGATTTTTTAACCCAAGGGCACCAGGCCCTGCCTATTTTCCCCATCCCAGCAAGCACTAACCATAATCATTCCCCTTCACTGACGGAGGCCAAACAGATACAGATAATTGTGGTTAACATCCAACCATATAACACAGCCGAGAATATATCCACATGTTAATGAAGAACTCCCGAAAATAGATAATCACTTGTTTAAGAATACCACAAGAGCATAGAAAGCCATCTGCATCATATAAATGAGATATAATTCTCCCAAGAGACAATTTCCATGCCATATGCTATAAGAATGCTCTGAATTTGCCAAGATATCCTCGAGATGCCGGGTTGACACAATAATGATGCATAGCGTGCAATTCATGCTCTAAATGTAAGCTAGAAACAATATATGCCATATAAACCTCATCAAACATCATACTTGTCCCTTGGTGTATACCAAAATCATTTTCTAGTCCATTAATTTCAAATTAACACATACAAACCTGAGGGACATCCCGTAGAGATCAAATACTACGCGAGAATTGAGTTTATTTAGCATATATCGCTTCAAATCATGAAATCATAGCTTAATCATGCATGGTTTTTTAATATCAACTAACAAGGTTTTCATAGTAAGCATCCATGTATAAAAAATCCAAGTATAATCAACAACAAGGAAGTATGTGCTTCATATCCAACATATATGTATAAAATCTTTCATCTTTCTATAAATAAAATCATGTTATCATGTTTTGAAAAGATATAACCCCTACCTCATGTGTATATACCAAAAAAATGAACAAAATTATAAACCGAAGCCTCGTTCAGTCAAAAACCTCAAGCTCTCGCATCACCACGTCCTTAGAATAACAAAACCCCATAATCAATGATGTATAGACCCCAACTCGAGTAGCCAAAGCTCATGCTTGAGCTTTTTTAGAAGAAAACCAAGGTAGAAGATGATGAATAGTAAAAAAGAATGATGTTTGATTGATTTAAAGCTTTGATTCTTCGATTGGGGATGAGAAATACGTAGAAATATTTCTCTTTCTCTATCTAAAGCCCTCTAGAACTCTCTAGAGGAGTATGGAAGAGTTTGGGTTGAAGGTTGGGTGAAAAATGAACAAAAATGGCTTCAAAACGTGCTTAAGTCGGTGGAATAGTTAACTGGCGGACTGGTATGCCAAATATCGAATACCGGTCCGCAGAGCACAAATTTTCCAAAATTTGGTGCCGGGCCGGTATGCGAAAAGGCCATACCGGTCCGCACTTTAACTTTGGGCCTTGGAGCACTGTTTTTGTTTCGGCCATAACTTTTCACTCGGAACTCCGATTTAGATGATCTTTATGTTAACATAAAGGTATTTCAAATATCTACAACTTTCTAAGAGGAAGTTTTCTTAAATTTTGGATATATTTTTCTAAGAAATTCACAAAAGATAGCACTCTACCGAAGAGCTATCGAATGACCAGAATTTTGCAATAAACCTACTTTACGCTCTGTTTTGACCCATGAGGAATGTGAATTGGACTTTGGCCAAAACACAAAAGTTGTAGAATGGTACAAATACTAGACACCCAAGAGAACGGAATCTCAATCAGATAAATAGCGAAGAAATTACGATAGCTCAAAAATAACTAGAATTAACAAATCGCAAAGAACCAAAACTTCTTATTTACCAACCAAAATTGATTCAGACCACCTGAATCACCAAACGATCACTCATATAAGTATAAATAAGCTAACATAATTCAATTTAAAATAACTTAAAGTACGGGTATTACAGGCTGTCCAACCAGTTTGAATAGCTAACTATAGGCGTTCATCTTTGGATTTGAGATAACCGCACATTCTAGCTTTCCAGTAAAGATAATTAGATCCATTTAAGATAGGAGGAGAAGACTCACCTTTACCCATACTAAACTCAAAGAAATACCTAGATCAAGATCTTCCAAACAAATTAAGGAAACACCTTCTGATACCAATTAAAAAAACTACGAAAGCATGCGAATTAAATTAACCTAGGTGTATTATGCTTTGGTATATGCAAAAAATAGTTTTATTAATGTAGCATAAATTAACCTTAAGAGTCTAACATATTTTAATTCAGAAAGCTTGTTAAATCTTGTCTAGCATGCATAAGAACACCAAAAAATCAATCAAAAACAGTTAAGACAAAATATAACGAAGTATCCCTGCAATGCAGGACTAATCCTCAACAAAGAATTTCACTATTAAAATCATAAACGTACAAACTCGATTAATCACTAACCGACTAGACGTACAAGTCTTGAATCGTTCAAGAACACCTCTAGAAGTAACATATAGTGCAGCAGCTTCTTCTTTGAATCTCTCGATTTGGTACACAACGTATCACACACCTCAGACTCGTTCCGATCTCCTTGACAACCTCACGCTTCAATAGTAGGTTTGGGATCTTTGTTCTTTTGAGGAAGAACAATTAGATTGGCATGAAGTGTTAATTCAAAACCCTAGGTGGCGTGATGTAAAAATTGCTATCTTAAAAATAAAACTTTTGATATGAAAAGAGCGTTAATTGATATATAACCCTAGGAGTTAATTTATAGAGAACAAAGAGTATATCTCTTAGTTGAAATAGGAAACATACCAAATTAACATTGTATTTAGGATTAAAAAAAAAAAAGTTGCCCAGAGAAATCCTTGCCAAACCAGCCCAAGTTATTTAGAGCTGGACCGGTCCACAGTGTAAGAAAACTAAGGAATAGCAGAAACGACGGACTGGTCCAACTACAACTCGTGTACCGGCCCGAAATTCGAAATTAAATTCCTTGAGAATTTAAACGCCGGATCAGTCCAAGTACAATCACTGTACCGGTCCAGAAAGTAGGACAAGATTTTTAAAGTTTATTTCCAAATAAACACATCACCACCTAAGTGAATCAAATATTCTTACCAAGCTTACCATTTTAAATCTTTTGAAATCAAATCTTGGTAGCTTGACATTCTTGTAGTCTTCATTTTGAATTTGAATTGAATCAACAGTGTACAAGAAAATTTGGTGTTTTTGTTATCGGAATAATGCCAATACTAATAGACCTTACATGCTTCCCCCCAGATACAGCCAGGACAACCACTAGATATGAGTAGGGTTCGGACAACGTCTAGGATATGGCAGTGTTTGTGTTCAGCACAACCATTTTGGTAGGATGTACCAGGGCAAGAGTACTGAGAGATAATACCTTGGTCACGTAAGAATTTTAAAAAATTTGATTCTTTGTATTCCATGGCATTATCAACACGAAAAATTTTAATCGGTCGAGAAAATTGATTTGAATCATGTGTGCAAAGATGAAATAGATATATGGTAGTTTGGAACAATTTTTTATGAGATATATCCAAGTAAAACGAGTGTAGTCATCTACGAAAACAACAAAGTATCTAGACCCCCTATAGTGTCATAAAGAGAAGGTCCCTCATACATCAGAATGAATAAGGTCAAAAGGTGTAAAGGAAATGGAATCACTTTTATTAAAACATAATGCAGGTTGTTTTTCAAGTTGACATGACAAACATGTAATACTTTCAGACTTAACTATTCCTAATCTACCAGTATAAATAAAAGACTTAAGCATGTCAATAGACACATGACCTAACCGAGAATGCTAAAGTTCTAAATAGGAGTTGGAGATGGCGGGAGCAGCAGAGAGGGTAGGTGGTGACTTTTGATGGCTGGCGAAGGTGGACAAGCTCAAACATGCGACCAACTTTATGGCCTATCTTAATAACCTGCCTCGTATGTGGATCCTGTACGTGGAAACCATAAGAAGAAAATAATATAGTGAGGCTAAGATCACATAATTATCCAACAAATATGATATTAATATTTAATTTGGGTATATGAAAAGTAGATGAAAGAGACAAGTTAGATGTGGAGTCCAATATGGGTGACATGTAACATAGATCCATCAGCAGTTTTAATGGAGGATGAGTGTGTGGTGGTAGGATTTTTAGAAGGAAAGATAGTGGAGTCAGAAGTCATATGGATACAGCAGCCAGAATCAAAGTACTAAGTGTTACCTAGAGTTGCAAACATTACATTAAAGGAACCAAATAAAACCTATTTTAACATTTCAGCAAGATCATTATTGGTGACAGATGAGGGTGGGCTACTTAGCTGTAGATTGGTAGCGGCAGCGATGACGGATTTGCTATTGGTTTTTTTGGCAGGGTTCTTGTAACAATCAAAGCCCTAATGTTTTGGATCGCGCTTGCGACAGTACTTATACACTCGTTTGGGAAAATGGAGTAACGTGTGTGTTGTCTCATGGCAATATGTGCACTCATATGATGATTTCTCAAACTTGTGAGAGTTTGGACCAAACATTGTTTCTTCAAAATGGAGTGTTGTAATAATGTCATCAAGGGTTAGCAATGGATGGCGATGCAGGAGAGAAGCTCGAACAAGTTCAAAATGATCATGGAGGGCCATTAAAAGAGTCATTACTTGTTGTTGATCTCTGTAACTAATAAATTTAGTAGCGTCAATGGGACAAAACCGAACAGGTTCTAAAGAGGTCAATTGATCCCAAAAAAATTGCATCTCAGATAAAAATTCATCGATGGTTTGACCAGCCTATTGGCATTTGGCATGTAGAGCTGTCAACAGTTGATACTGGTGAGTAAGATCCTTGGTGGTATATCTAAGTTTTAGAAAGTCTCAAACTTCCTTTTCAGTGAAAAAGCACCCGAATGTTTTACTAATGTTAGGAATCGAGGTATTTCGGCACAAATATAATATCACAATTTGTTTTTATTCAGTTATCTTGTCTTTCTGCAAATTATTCTTCATATTCATCTCTCTTTTGAACAGGGATGGTCACTTCACCTGTCACAATACGCCAGACTCGACAAGCTTGGAGAAAACTTGTCATTGCCTGAGCCCAATGGATGTAGTTTGGGCCATTAATAATGATGGAAATAGGACGTGTGACTTCGGATCGATCCATGTTTAGGGTGATTCTGTGGGTAATTCTTGGAGAGTTTGGATTAATATGGGAGTAATTGGGAGATTAGAGGCTGGTATGGAAATAATAGGAGATTTGGGATTAATATGGAAGATTTAGGGTCAACATGTAGATATCTGGAAGTCTTGGGGTTAATATGTAAATAATCAAAAGTTTTGGGGTCAGAATGTAAGTCACTGAAAGTTTTAGGTTAATATGTAAATAATTGAAAATTTTTTGGGTCAATATATAATTATCAAAAAAGTCTAGGGTCAAAATGAAAATATCAGAGAAGTTTACCCTAGGGGTAATGTGGTGGCTAAAGTGGATAAGTCAACGTTGACGTGCTGATGACATGGCTTGTTGATGAGGCTCTAGAGGGCTTACCTGAAAGCACGTGGTCAGCACGAATAGATGATGCGCGTGGGTTTTTAGGATGGTACTCAAGATCTACTCGCCGCGCATGGGAGCGCGTGGTATATCGAATGGGCTTGGTTTTGACGGCGTTAGAATCGTCTTGGCCAGATGATCACGATAGGGGTGCGGGTTTCCATTTTGGAAGTCTGGAGATGATGATTTCGAGGCGTAAGTGGAATTCAAAGATATTTGGATATGCAATTTAGAGGTGTTTGGGATTCTGGAAAGATGATTGTAATACCCCGTGTTCCATTTTCAAGCTAATAATCTCAAGCCCGGTTAAGGCTAAATCGCCATTAGGGCATGAACTTTTGGTTTCGAATTCTTCTTAGCCAATCCAACACTTTAAGCATGTTATATTAGGTATCTTAAGTATCTGGGAACAATCTTTCTGTAATTCGAGTGGTCTGAATTAAAATCAAGATGTTAAATGTGTGTTTTTACTTTACGCAATTGCTTAATTTTAGCTAACTTTAAAAAATCATAACTTCTCCATTTCTTATCCGAATAAGTACCCATTTACGCCCATGTCTAGGTTTTCATCCATTCTAGAACTTTTGTGAAAGCCAATTCATCCTCCTCGTTGGTCAAAACAACATGCAAAGTAGTCCGATCGCTAAAATCTGATCGTATCGTAACTCGACAGCAGACTTTTGTCTTCTACAAATTTCTGGTATTAATATATCCAGAATTTGGAGAAACTTCCTCTTAGCAAGTTGTAGATCTTTGAATTAGCTTTTCGTGAATATAAAGATCACCCCAATAGGAGTTTCGAGTGAAAAGTTATGACCAAAATACGAGCAGTACACCAGAGCTCAAAAAGTTATTGTGCGGACCGGTACGGGGTTTTTCCAGACCGGTTTGGCATGTAATTTTTGGCCCACTTGACTATTATAAACAGGTATTTAGCCCCTCCTTTTCTCATATTTCGACCCACACATGCTAGAACCATCTAGAGAGAGAAAGAGAGCTCTTCTTAAAAAGAGATTGAGGGATCTTTAACCATCCATCATCCGTACACAAAATCCCCTCCAAATCATCCTTAATCCATCACTATTCATCATCTTCCTCATCCTCCATTGTTAGAGCTTGAAGCTATTTGGGAGATACTCGAGATTTGCTTTGGCTCAATCCTCCGCTCAATCTTCGAAGATAAAGCTTCAATAAGGTGGGAATACTAGTACTCAAACTTTATTTCAAATTATTATATGTTACATCTTCCTAATCAAACCAAATTTGGGGTTTTTGCCAACAATTTCTAAAATTGCATGATCATGGGGGTTTGGGTTGTTTTCTTGTGATTCTTTTTTTTATTTAGATTTCATATAACTCCAATATGATTATTATATAAGAACCCCTAATATAAATGGAATTTGATTAAGGTTAGTATAAAACTCTCATGTACGGATATGATAGCGAATAACAAAACTATGATACGCATACATATGAAGTTATATATGAAATTAAAAGTATGATTTGGCTATAATTACTTATATTTGAAGTATTATCATGGTATTTGCACTATTAGTTCATTATTTACAAGATTGCTTAGTAACTAGCCAATCCCTAACTACGCTGGACACATTTTTATATCCATTTTGAAGGAACTATGTGTTAAGAACGTACGGGGAAGATTATATTGATTTCAATGATATAAATGATGTATTAAATTTGGCTTAGCGCCAAAGTGGTGAAAGGTTATGAAACTCCCCAACGAATGAAGTTTTTAGATCAACCACTAGTTAACGGACTTGGCGAATCTAGTTTAAAGTACAAAATAAATACTATTTTATGTTATACGAAATCATGTGATTGATGGATGATTCATATTTCCGTCAGTTTTGATTGTATATATATATATATGGTATTTGTGTATAAGTATGGTTTTCCCTTGCCTTTAAATGTGTTGGCTAGTTGATGAGTTCAACAAGAACTTTTATGTTATTTTGTTTGGCACATTGTACATTTCTCGATTTAATACGGGGTCGGGTTGCCTGGATATATACACATATGGTTGCGCTAGTCCATGGTAAGGTCCCAAGTTTGGTCTCTAAAGATTGGGGCCGGAAGTTGGGACACAGTCTCCTGGGTGTAAGACCCGAAACCGTGTACGGAAACAAACAGGAGGACTTATTGCCGTGTGAGTGAAAGGCCACGAAATGCAGACCTAGTTGTACGCTTGGCTGGTTGTGGATTATTGATACGATTATCTCAGATGTGGTACACTTACTTGTTACAATTGGGGTGCCATGTTTTATAATCTAGCCAACGGCTTTCTATACATACGAGATGGAAATACATATTTTCCTAATATGATTTACTTGTATCTTGCTGTTATTTTCTTTACAATGTTTTCAGGGTTGGGATAGAACTTGGTGTGCATTGCATGCATATGATCTTCATGTTATATGAATAAGCATAACTTATATACATAAGTGGTGTATGTATATATATATATATGTGTATGGCAACGATATAAGCACATGTATATGGTTTCAAACTATGATTTACACTGCACATTGCATGCATCTTTTTGAAAATGTATTTTTATATAAAACCTTATAGTTCCCACTAAGCCCGTTTGGCTCACTTACATTTTTCAAAACAGTTTTGTAAAGGCATGACACGAGTACAAGTCTAGGACGCCTCTGATAGCTTAGAACCTCATAGTCATCCAAGGACGACTTAGTGTTTATGTAATTTATCTATTTTTGATACCTTGTATAAATGTTGTATAACTTATTAATCCTTGTTTGGGACCTCCTTGGAGGGATTTGATTGTATAAATATTTGTCACTTTATATGGTCGGATATATATTTGAATATGGAGTTTGATTGAAAAGATTGAAATTATATTCTTGTATACAGGTTTTGTATTTGTTAAATTTACAAAGTCCACATGCCAAAAATTTTCTAAATTGGGTTTTAAAACAAGGAATGTTTTTGATAATAAGTAAATTATTTTAATTCAAACCCACTGTCGCGTATGGCACCGTGATTAACTGGATCTCGAAGGTCTAAACCTCTTAACGGGATTCGGGGTGTCACAATGATGGTTGAGGATGAAGGTTGTGGGTTGTATATGGTAATGGGTAGAGTTGATGATAGTAAGTGGATTTTAAAATCCCTCTGATACCATATTAGAATAATAACAAAGATGCGAGAAGGACAATTTGTATTAAGATTGAATGATTGGAATAATACAATAGAAGGCCCTTTATATAGGGACATGACAGACAACCGTAAAGGAAAGGAAAAACCCAAATTCTCTATACCATAATTAACAGATTGTGAATACTAAGTATGGTAAGCTAATATGTACACAAAGAATAAATATACCTCCCTTTCACATTTGGATATTCGAACATGAACACGTGCGCACTTGCTACATCATCCACATGCACAAAAGGTGTGTTCAAAAGAAGTTCGTACATGTCCAAATCACATGCAAAAATAACAAAATTCATAAATGTAAACTTCGATCAGAATATTGTCCCCCACCACTACAAGAAAAATGGTCTTTTGTGACGATTCTTTTTGTAACGGTTAAAACACCGTCACAAGTTAGTACTATTCTTTTTTGACACCAACCTAAAAAGCATACCGAATAGCATTGCCAACGATCGATACGCACGCACCAAGTTAGGACATTGAGGGGTAATTAAAGGGCCATGAATATAAGTAGGAACAATGTGACAAAATCCAATCCATTTTCATTTGCAAAATCTACAGCTTCCCTTTCAGTTAATGCCTTTGAAATATAGTAGGTAGCTCCATAAGGCTTACTTGTTCTAATGAAATCTAAATCACTCCATGAACTCTCTATAGCTTCCAAAATCTAGAGCTTCCTTTCCTTTTCAGTCCCAATTCTTTTTCTTGGAACAAGATAGTAGACCCGCTAGAAGTGTACACCAGGCACTCACTGTTTTCGACTGGAAAATCGTAAAATGCCTAGTGTCCCACTTATGGCTCTGTTGGCCTTCTCATCACCTAGTTCTGTCTCCTCAAAATGTGCGGGATGCGCAACAAGGAAGACACCCACGCACCTCTCAATGGGCGCGATGAAACTGTCTGGTTTGTCGAGATCTGTGTTGAATATTTTTAGCCTTTGTAATGCACCTAGTAAATTTGTGAGAAAGCTAAGGTCTTTCTTCTTATCTGGAAACACATAATACTACCAAAAAATGACAACATACTATATCAAATAATTCGTTGACGAAGCTAGTAACAATATATTTATCCTAGTGAAGTACAATCATTTTTTCTTGGAGTTAAATGAAATATCCAATATGATAAGGGCATATGTATTTTAGAGCTCCATTATATTCTGAACACATTCTATGAAAAAAAAAATAAAAAAATTGGTGGTTGATACTTGATAGGTTAATAAGGTATTAAAAAAAATATATCTAGTACAACTCACTCTATGAAAAAGATTTATGAAGTAAATAAATAGGTTAAATAAGGTACAGCCTAATGTATATATAGGCTCGATCAGGGCGCGCGGATCCTTCAATTTTTTTTAGGTGGGATACTTATATAACACAATTGTATAAATCTTATGAGTAAATTGTCTTGCGCACAATTTTTGACATAAATTTTATGAGTGTAGCATTACTCGTACAAGTCAAAATCAATATTAGAAAGTTTTATTTAACTTTTTAAATCTCGTTTGGTTTACGGATTTGAGCATTTAAGAAAGAAAAGTCTTTCATTTTCTTTATTTGGTAATTACAAATTTCGAAAACACTCTCTTGACAGAGAGAAAACTAGGGGGATTAAGTCATTCCTCTCAAAACCCACGCGATTGATTTTCTCTTGTGATCTCCTAGTATTTATTAAAAAAAGTTTGGACAGCAATACCCCTACTTAAATACTTTTTATATTTTACCAAACACAAGAAAAACAACTTGACAAGAACTTTATTTTCCCACCTTCAGAAGAAAAATAAGGGAATTGATTTCTCTTCCGTGAACCAATTTCTTGGAGTCGGGTGGATTATTATGAGTACCAGTTTAACCTTTGTTTAAGTAGAAAAACATTGTCCCAATATTTTTTAAACAACATTGTCCCAATATTTTTTAAACAACATATCCGGCCAATTAGTAAATTAAGAACTAATTAGCAAGCAAATTAAGGACATAATTAAACCATTCATTTAAGTTTGCTCATACAATATATTAATTCCATCACCAACAAAAGAAAATATATATGTTTTCTAGCTAATACAAAATGTACGTAATTACATGGATGTGCTCAATATATATAGATAGGAGTTCATTTCTGGTGCAGACCGGTCTGCACTTGAAAATTTCCGTATAAATATATTTATCCAACAACTATTAAGCTTAAAGATATGATGATAAGAAAAGAACTTAAGCAAATTAATTAACATAAACTAGAGAATGCCCTTTTGTTTGCAGCACTCAATTGCTCCATCAAACATTTCCTCAAGCCCATACTTGTACTTGAATCCAGTGTTCAAAAGCTTCTTTGATGAGAGGGTAGAGTATTTAACCCCTTTATTCTCTTCCAAGAAACTGCATAACAAAATTTTAATACTCAATCAAATATATATGTAATTACAACTTTATTTCATTATCCAAAAATGAGGAAAAAAATCTAAAAACTCACTTAGGTGGTGGTATCTTATATTCAGGGTATCTCGCCGAAAGAAGTTCAAACAATTTATCAATCGATATTTCAGTCGTGGTACAAATGTACCTCCCTTTTGCATTGGGATATTCAAACAAGAACACGTGCGCACTTACTACATCATCTATATGCACAAAGGGTATATTCACAAGAAGTTTGTACAGTTTCAAATCACCTGCAAAAATAACACAATGCCTGCAGGTAAGTGAAAACTTCATAACAGTATCCATTGTCAAGCTTCTCTGTGTGGTACTTTTATGACATTAGTCTGAAAAAATGTACCGAATATCATCGCCAACGACACTCTCACAGAGCCAGGGCATTGAGGGCAAATAAAAGGGCCGTGAATATAAGTAGGAATTATGGTGACAAGATCCAATCCATGTTCATTTGCAAAATCTAGAGCTGCCCTTTCAGTTAATGTCTTGGAAATGTAGTAAGAAGCTCCGTAAGGCTTCTTTGCTCTAATGAAATCTACAACAGTCCAACAACTCTCATCTATTAGTGCCAATTCTTGCGAGTGGAAAGAAACAGTAGACGCGCTAGAAGTGTACACTACGCGTCTCACTGTTTTTGAGTTTAGGCATGCGCGCAAAATGCCTAGGGTTCCGTTTATTGCTCTGTTGACCTTTGTCTCTTCGGTTTCTGTGTCCTCGAAATCTATGGGATGGGCTACATGAAAAAGGCCGATGCACCCTTCAATGGGCGCATTGAAACTTTCTGGCATGTCAAGATCCGCGTCAAATATTTTTAGTCTTTCTGATGCACCCGGTAGGTTTATCAGGAAGCTAACGTCTTTCTTCTTATCTAGCAACACAAAATTTTTAAGAAGTTACAGCTTGTTAGATAAATGGGTAACACTATGCTGAGTCAACCTATTACTTATTGTAGAAACAACCGGTTGATGAAGCGGATAAGAAATTTTTTTTTTTAATATAAATAACCAATGGAGTATGATCATTATAACTATGAAGGAGAAACTTTCAATGTACGTGTTTGGAATTGGCATCGTAAATGAAAAAATGATGGTTAACCAATATACTGTTCACAACTTAAAATACATTAAGTTTTCAGCTAACCGAACAAACTCTTTTTTTTTCAAACAGTCCAAGAATTAATGAATTAATCAAGAAACAAAATAAACGGAGAGTTTTTGTTTTTTCAAAAGATACTTTAAGATAAATATATAACAAGGTGTAATATGTATCTCGAGGCTAAGCTATTTGCTCCAAAAAAGAAATATATGCAAAATTAATCCAATTATTGGATGGTTAATTCAAGTTCATATATAAAACTAAATATTCAATCATTTATCAGAGGGTGATTTAGACTTTGGGTGCCATTTGTTCTTACAATCAGACGTTTGGTGCCAAAGTTTTGCATAATAAATGTTTGGATGTCATTTTGGATGGAATTCATTAGTCAACATAGTCTATCATTAGCTCCGTTAATTTTTGACCATTTTACCTCTAAGCAAAAGTAATATGTTTTGTCTTTTTTTAAAGGTAAAATGGGTGAAAAAGTTACTATCTAAGATGGCACTCAAACCAAAACTTTGACACCTAACGTTTGTTTCTGCATAACAAACGACACCCAAAGTCTAAACAACCCTTTATCATATTATATATTTTATCCTAGTATCATATGATTACTGACCCTCACTAGCAGGAGAAGGAGTTAGTAACCTTCCTCAATACAACTATTAATTAATATATTCAAATATTTTAGTAATTGATAAATTAAAATTGAGTGATACCTGGATTAGATCTAATGGTAGTATTAACTGAGTAACCATGTTGAAGAAGCCTCATAATCAACCATGATGCTACATACCCTGTTCCCCCTGTTACACATACTCTTCCTTTCTTATTCTCTTCCATTTCTCTCTCTCTCTCTCTCTCTCTCTCTGGATATCCCTCTCTCTCTCTCTCTGTGTCTCTCTCTCTCTTACTCTCACCCTTTTATTTCTGTCCCTTTATTTATCTTAAAAACTTGATACGAGATTTTTTATTTTTTTTAAAATAGGGTAGTTTAAAATATTATTTTAATAGATAGTGTAGTTTTTAACTTATTTCCGAGAATTGAGTTAAAGCTAAAAATGTTGGGAAGATGTCACGTTTTTAATTAAAAATGTAAGAAGAGATCACGATTTAAAAATAAAAATTGTGAGAATTACTCACATTTTTAAATGTAAAATTGTAATTCCATTTCACGAGTTTATAATCTCTCCTGTACAAACCAAACCCCCTCCGCACAAACCCAAACAAAAGCACCCTCACCATCTCCAGCGGCTCATTCCTCATCGATGGATAGGGTGATTTTGTTTAAGTTTGTTTGGAGGGGTTTGGTTTGTATAGGGGAGTATGTAAAATTGTAAGATGGACGTTTTCACACTTAAAAAATTGATTTGTTCTCGAGCTTTTACAGTGAGAATTTTTTTTTATTTTTTTAAACCATGAACTCTTCTCATATTTTAACTTTAAAAAGGTAACATTTTCTCACATTTTTAATTTTAACTGTATTTCCACAAATAAGTTGAAAATTATCTGACCTATTAAAATAAGATTTTAAACTACCCTATTTTAAAAAAAAAATCTCGGACAACAATGTCACTGAATTGCAGTACGTAATGATGGAATACTGACAAATTTATCTCAACAAATTTTGTATGCTAATTTCACATACATGACACATCAACCGCATGTATCGTTGGTTATTCATAACTTCACTTAAATGTTCTAATTATTTCAATCCTCAACAAACTTTTGTTGAAATTTTGGAAAATCCTTACAGCATGTAATCTTCTATAATTCATCAAGTTTTGTGTAATGAATTTCACAAAAAGAATTCAAATATATAATTTTTATAACAATTAATTAGAATAAACGTAAATTTTGCACATTTTATACGAAACTCACTTTTATGCTATTATTCGATCAACTTTTTTTTTCACCTTAGCTAAATTTTAGAGATAATTTATTTTTACTCACAAAATACAAATTTACCATTTTCTTGATTCAAAATCAAATAAATTTATCATTATGAATAACACTATTATCACATGAGTTCGTTTTTGGTATGGACCGGTCCATACAAACCGGGTCTTTTTGTAACGAAAAAACGTCGTAAAAACATTTGGGGCTGTTTTTTACAACGAAAAAATGTCATAAAAAAGTCCGGTCCACACTTAAAAAATTTCAATTATCACATTACATTATATCACATATGTCCACAGGAACAGCACCATAGTGCCCTTGCATTATATCACATATGTCCACAGGACCACAACACCATAGTGCCCTTGCATTATATCACATATGTCCACAGGACCACAACACCATAGTGACCTTGCATTGCCTCACTTTTTGTGGTCTTTGGAGAAACAAGTGTCTAAAGAGACAATGAAGCCTTTCAATTTTAGTAGATAGTGGTGGGTTATATCTCCACCAACTCCATCTCTCTTGTTTTGGGCTGCTATAATTCACCAGAATTTTTGTGATAAATAAATACTGGAAAGGAAAATTAATTGTTAACGTGGGTGGGACATAATGGAATTATATAAAACTTTTATACATGATAAAATATACAAGAAAAATAATAATATAAAGTGGAAATAATTTTTGAATTAAATTAAAAAAGAAAAAGAAAATTAGTCTAGGCTATGTTATAAAAATTCACTCTATCGCCCGAATGGGTAATAGAGACGGTGTTATATCCTCAAACCTTCGAAAAATAGAAAAAATATATTATACTCTCTTTAAGAAATTACATAATCAAACACAACTAGAAATAGAAACCTCAAAGCAAGGTTTCATTTGAATAGTTCTAGGAAGTCACTTAAATATATTTCTTTTTTAATTAAAAAACACCCGTCAACAATTCGCTTTACTTAATTTTTATTTTTTTTGCTTTTTTAATATTTACTCATTTCAAATTAAGAAATTTTTTTTTGACAAGTCAAGGGATGAGAGTTTTTTTATTTTTTTTAACATAATTAAGGGACAGATTGGAGCTCTTACTCAACTTGCAGAAACACTTTTGAATGATGAAACAAATTCTTACAACAAGATTTTCAGAGAAAAATTGAGCTTACAATGGGAATGACATAAGTTTTAACACAATTATTCACTTAAATTTGTTACAACAAGAAGTAGTTAATGGGCTTGGCTGGACTAAAAAGGCTTGGGCTGTTTGTTGTTGTTTAATAATAGTTCTTTATATCAAACCACTGCGTTTACCAAAACCTATAATATTTTGAAATAGGCCTGATTAAACAAGTTATTTTATACATACCCGAACTCGGGGCTAATGAGTTGTACTTTGAAAAAGCTAAACCAAACCCGACCCAAAGCACGGTTTACTTTGAAAAGGCCGAATCCCACCACGGGCAGGTTTTGTTTTGAAAAATCCTAGCCCAACCCGATAAAAAAAAAAACCTGCCCCAAACCTACCTCAATCGGATTGGGCAGGGTTTAAAACCCGCGGGTCAAACCATTTTAATATCCCTATTCGGGTCAGATCAAAGCCCTGTAAATCCTACAAATAGTTTCGTATCTATATATATATAGTTGTCAAATTTGTAATCAAGCATATTGTAAAATGACGACCGGAGTTAGTGATGAAACCAAAAAAAAAGGCCCAAAGAGTTTATAATAACAAACCTCGTAGTAGTAGTAGTAGTAATAATAATATTATTATTATTATTATTATTATTATTGTAATAAGAACATGGACTTGGCCATCACGTTTTATGTCCCTTTAGAAATATTTAGTGTTGTGTTTTTTTAGTCATTATACTATACATACGATATTATACTATTCATATATATTTAATTAAAACAAAAAATGTATAAAAGATGTTCATTTGCTGAGTGGTCTCCCAATGTCCTAGGTTTAAATCCGGTTGCTTTTAATTAATTTTTTTGCAGTGTAAAAGGAAACTACAAGAGTAAAATAAGCAATACAAATAAAGTCGACACAACTTCACTAGATTGAAATTCATCTTGACTTTATATAATAGTACATTTATATTTTTTTAGTTATTTTATTTGGTTCAGATTTCAAATTTATTGCCTATACAAGAAGGCATATGTCATGGGGTGCCCTTTGATGGCACAGAGGTCTTATCTTAGCTAAGTTTACTTGAATTTTATTTACAACTGATAGTGATCATGCAAAATAATAATTTAAAGAGTGTTACAAATTTACAACTGCAAAAAGATAATCTCATTAGTTTCGCAAAATGATAATTCTAACTACAAATAAGTAATCAAAAATTACAAAACCATGTATTGTTTTGGTTACCATCCAAACCATTTTATTGCAAATACACTGTAAATGAAGTATCTCTCTTTAAGGCGTCTTGCAACTCTGCCACTCTTCGTGAAAACAGTTCATCATGGCATGCGGCCCCTATGATAAAAAAAACAATCAGATATTCCCCTTATGTCTCGACCTTCTTTGCACCAAAGAAAGGCCGGTAATGTAATACAAATATAGGTGCAACCTTCATGTTCGGATACAAATTTGGGAGTTCTTGAAATGAAACAAGTAGAGAAGAATGTTGAGCCAAGTATATATTTATTCTTCTCTTTCAAGATGGAAAATTAATAGAACGTTGAGACTTGAGACATCTAGTTTCATCTTCAAAAACCATTTTTTTATAAAATGGGGAGTAAGGAAATGTTTGCATGGAAAATTATTTGATAGGAAAAAGTGATTTATTTGTGTATGGAGAAAAAGGAAAAGTGCATTACATGTGGTACACTTGATGTGTGTGCAATGTTATATCTAATATTTTCTTAGAATTAAAACTTGTGATTATATCAATTGGCAAAAACATTATATTTTTGCCCTTGAAATCATGTGTTCATTCCTTATTATCAACATTTTTAACACAGTAAAGTGTAAATTTAACAAATTCACCTTTTAAATAAATTAAAAGGGAAAGAACATTACGTGAAGGGCATTTAACTAATTAAATAGGGATATCAAAAGGGTGATTCACGCTTAAAACATAGCAACATAACATATATATGTATATAGTACTCACTGCCTAAGGAGGGAATTTAGGCGACCTATCATCTCAGTCGTCTAAGAGATTTTTTCACGTCACCTTATCTTAGGCGACGTAAATTAAATCACTTTAGATACGTCACCTAATTCCAGTCGCCCCAGGTCTTAAGTGACTTATTTTATTACTGTGTCGTCTTAGTTTCCACTTAGGCCACACGTCTGTTATCCTCCGTCGTAGAAGATTGTATACTTAGGCCATGTATCTGTTATCCTCGGTCGTAAAAAATGGTACACTTAGGCAACAAAAGTGTGATCTTATGTCGCCTCAGAGGTACACAGATGCAACGTTAGTATTATCTTATGTCTGCTAAGAAGGAAAGCTAGGAGACGTTGGTATTTTTACTCTGTCTCCTAAGAGGTACACCTAGGCCACGTTGGTATTATACTACCTCGCTTAAGAGGTACACCTAGGCCACGTATTTATTATCCTCTGTCTCTTAAGGTGTAAACCTAAGCTACGAACTTATTATCCTTCATCTCTTAAGAGGTACCAAGGCCACGTATGTATTATAGTAGGTGTGAGAACCCGCGTTCTCGATGCCCAGGGGTCCTCGTGGGCGGCAATTCCGTTGTTGCTTTGAAAATCAATTTTGAAAAAAATAAGAGTCAACAGTTTGTTTTACTAAACAAATAAAAAAGGTTTGTGTAAAAGAGACGTATTTATGGACTAAATATCCTCTTATACACAATGTATGCGAAACCAGTTGATTCGAAGGTTCAGGATTTAAGTTACGAATTGGGAAGGTGTTAGGCACCCAATTCACCCTTTCGGTCTCTTGAGTGGGATATGAACATGTTATAATTCAGTTCTTGCATGCTATTGCTATTACTTTACAGCTTTCTGTGCTTGCCTTAAAAATTGGGATTTTGGGGTTGGGATGAAAACGATGTGTTTCCTAGTTTGCCCAGGATTTTAAAAATAAGTGTGTGTGTGTGTGTGTGATTTGAAAAGGAGAGTTTGATAATAGTAGATGCAATGAAACAAGTGATTTTGTAAAACTTTGGGCTGTCGAAAACTTATTCAATTTGGAATCATATATTTGATGTAATATAAGGCGATTTGACCGATCGCATACTAAAGTCTATTTATTAAACCGGTATAGATGACAATAGTGCTTTCATAATCGAGTATTTATTGCATACACACCGCCATCTATGAGTTAGATTGGACATATAGCGATTATCGATTCCTTCGTATAACAATACCGCTAATTCGGGCTTTTGAAAAGGTAAGAAAGTAATAATACTATTTTAGAATTGGATTAAGATTTGTTATACACCTTTGGTTTCGAAAAACAATTTGCAAAATGGGTTTTGAAAAGCTATCAAGTGAGAGAAATTATGCAGACAAGAATATGAATTACAAAACTGACGAATAAATGAAAGAAGAGAGAGAAAATTATACCCGAGCCTCCTTGGAGAGAGAAAATAATGGTATCTTGGTGTGTACCACGAAATACCCTTGATTGTTTATGAAAAATATGAATGGAGGGGGGTCTATTTATATTTCAAAAAATACTTGGAGAGCAAGAAAAGAGATTGCAACCAGGATTCTTGGAGCTTATCGCGAACCCTTTCCACTGTTGGATCATCCTGATTTTTGGATATGTGTTGGGAATAAAAGTCTTCTATATTGTGTCAAAATTTAAGGTCAATCAGATTTTGGGAAGGTTCCCTTTTTCGCTGATTGGTACGAAGAGTTTGTTTCCGCGAAGGAAAGGTACTTGTTGTAGACAAGGTCACTTGTTTGTATAAAATATCAAGTTCTAACTGTTAGATCATGCTGATATTTTGATATGTATTGCCAATATAAGTCTTCTAGACTCTGTAAAACATTGGAGACGATTGGAGTTCGGGAAGGACTCGGTCTACTTTTCTTGGTACAAAGAGTTCGTTCCCGTGTAGGAAACGCACTTGCGTACAACAACCTCGAAATTGAACTTCTAGCTGTTGCATTTTCCTGAATTTTGGATATATTTTCCCTCCAAATATTTTTTAGCTTGTGTACAAATTTGAGGTCGATCAGAATTCGTGAAGGCCTACATTTATTTTAATTTTCTACGAAAGACATTTTGACTAGAACTGCAAGATAGACAAATTAATTCTTGAGGATTCCATGTCCGACAAAGATGACCTTTCAATATGTTCTTCCCCATGATAATACCTATCTGCTGACCAAACTTCAAATCATTTTAACTTAGAGAAAGCCTCCATTTGATCACCCGAAATAAACTCATGATTTTATGAATTTTCGAAGATCTTATCGTCGGATTGAGCTAATTTTCGAGTATGCTACTCCTTGTGGTAATATATAACAACTCTCAAAGTTTCAGGATGATCCGAAATGCGTAACTCTCCTTTCACAAGTTTCCAAGAGTTTTGACAGTTTTCAGTTTCGGCAATATTCGATAATTTTGTAACTTCTCATCCGGGGTCCTTTCGACTTTCTTCTTTGACATGTATCACATGTAAAAAGTATGTGTGCTTCTAATAATGTTCATGCATGCATGCGTGTTCATTTCTTTGGAAATAAGGATTCTTGCGAGGGTCGCAAAATAAGGTGTTCACAAACCCTCTCGGCCTGAGTTCTTTGTGAAGCAAAGATACCAGGACGATAAAGAGAACATCATTTTGCGGCACTCGCATAAATCACATATGATATTTTGAAAATAATGTAATGCAGATGATGGCATGCTTCGCTGCATAGCTCTCTTTTTGCAATGGATGAACGATTTCTGGACTTGGTGTTGAGTTGTTGTACTCCCATCGATAAGGACGGTTCTGTCAACAATTTTGGTTGGGGTATTGAGTTGATGTACTCCCATCGGTAGGGACGGTTCTGTCAATAATTTGATTCGGGGGTTGATCTGATGTACTCCCATCGGTAGGGACAGTTTTGTCAACGATTTGATTAGGATGTTGAGATGATGTACTCCCATCGGTAGGGACAGTTCTGTCAACAATTTGATTGGGGTGTTGATCTGATGTACTCCCATCGTTAGTAGGCATGTCAACGGATCGGATATGGACCAGATCATACTATATCCAAATCCTATCCGAAAACTAATTCACTAAATCCGATCCGATCCATTAATCCGATATCTAAATCACTATCCATATCTGATTTGTTATCAAACGGATATCCTATCCATATCCGATCCGATACAAAATTCAAAGAATTATTCCTTTCAACAAAAAAAAATTAAGACAAATAAAAATACTTATAATATAAAATGAAGACATTTAAATTCATATATTCATATGATTTTGGAAGATAACCACACATGAATTGTTGAAGGAAATAGATTGCCTGGAATAATTGATTTGTTATGGTCTACGGAGTGGAATTTGTACATATACATAAATATATATATATATATATTTATGTATATGTCGGTTCGGGTTGTAAACGGATCGGATTGGGATATATCCATATCCGATTTGTTAAACAAAGGCTAAACGGATTCGGGTCGGATTTGGATAATAGGATCCAAAATTCCTTACCATATCTGAATAAATGGATCGGATTCAGATCGAGATCCGATCCATTGACAGGCCTAATCGTTAGGGACAGTTCTGTCAACAATTTGATTGGAGTGTTGAGCTAATGTACTCCCATCGATAGGGACGGTTCTGTCAACAATTTGATTGGGCGTTGAGCTAATGTACTCCTATCGGTAAGGACGGTTCTGTCAATGATTTGATTAGACGTTGAGCTAATGTACTCCCATCAGTAGGGACGGTTGAGTCAACAATTTGATGGGGCGTTGAGCTGATGTACACCCATTGATAGGGACGGTTCTGTCAATAATTTGATTGGGACATTGAGCTGATGTACTCCCATCGATAGGGACAGTTCTGTCAATGATTTGATTGGAACGTTGAGCTAATGTACTCCCATCAGTAAGGATGGTTCTATCAACTATTTGATTGGGGTGTTGAGTTGATGTACTCCCATCGGTAGGGACGGTTCTGTCAAAAATTTGATTGGGATGTTGAGCTGATGTACTCCCATCGGTAGGGACAGTTCTGTCAACAATTTGATTGGGGTGTTGAGCTGATGTACTCCCATCGGTAGGGACGTTCCTGTTAACGATTTGATTGGGGTGTTAAGCTGATGTACTCCCATCGGTAGGGACGGTTCTGTCAACGATTTGATTGGGTGTTGAGTTGATGTACTTCCATCAGTAGGGACGGTTCTGTCAACAATTTGATTGGGGCATTGAGCTGATGTACTCCCATCGATAGGGACGGTTCTGTCAACGATTTGATTGGGTGTTGAGCTGATATACTCCCATCGATAGGGATAGTTCTGTCAACAATTTGATTGGTGCATTGAGCTGATGTACTCCCATCAGTAGGGACGATTCTGTTAACGATTTGATTGGGGCGTTGAGCTGATATACTCCCATTGGTAGGGACGGTTCTGTCAACTATTTGATTGGGTGTTGAGCTAATGTACTCTTATCGGTAGGGACGGTTCTGTCAACAATTTGATTGGGATTTGGTTCTTTTAAAAGGGTGAGGGCAGATGGTCTATTAGGGACATTGCTTTGGGTTTGAGAGGCTAGGGCAGATGGTCTGCTGGGGACGTTTGATGGTCTGCTAGAGACAGTACTTTGGTGTTGGTGATTTAGGATAAAGGCTGCTGGTGGAATAAGAATTGATGGTATGCTGGGAAAAATGAGGATTTCTACCGGTTAAGATAAAGGCTGAAGGTTGATGATCTGCTAGAAATAGGATGATTGGTGGTCTATTAAGGATATGATGAATCCTACTAGTTTGGATAAAGGCTGAGGGTTGGTGATCTGCTAGGGTTATGATGAATGGTGGTCTGCTGAGGATATGCTGAATTCTACTAGTTAGGATTAAGGCTGAGGGTTGAAGATCTGCTGGGGATATGATGATGCGGGGCTAAGATGTTGGTGATTGATGATATGTTGAGGTGACAAAAGTTGATGATTTGTTGAGGGAGTGAGAGTCTCTGAGCAAACATATAGAGATAAAGAGAGAAAGTTCTGGTGTGATATCTTTTTTTTACTGGCTTCTTTCTTCTTGAGAAACGATCAAGTCACATTCTCTCAATTCTGGAACCTCGTGCATGAATTTTGGACTTTGCCTCTTGCTTTGCTTCTATGGCATTTTTCTCGTGTCTCCGGGGTACGATTTTGCTGACTTCGTGAGAGGAGAAACTTTTGTGTGCCTGCATCATTTTCTGTTTTTCGATGCCTTTATTCCTCCTTAATTGCTTGAAAGCTTTTTTGATGCAGCTCATTCATTCTGTTTTTCATGGTCAGTAGCCTTCCTCACCCAAGATGTAGCCCTAGACCTTTTGGCCTAGCTGTCATTCTCGGTGTGGCTCTCACTACCATCTTTTCCTTTTCTGTTTTTTCAATATTGTTTTGGCATTATGGGATTTATCCTTTTTTCTACTCTTTCAATTTTTTCTTGTACCTACTTTATTCCTTCTCACTTTGTTAGGTTTTTTGAGCATCATCGTCCTTGCGATTTGAAAATGTTTGCTTTAGAAGTTCGCATTTGACATTGTCATGTTGTGTTTGTAATTTTTGGTTCGAAAACTTTTGAAAGCGTATCTTGAAAACTTCTTTAGAATAGAAGAAGCTAGGCCAAAAGCCCTTTTTATGGGGTTTGCTCCCCATGTATCAACTGTAAGATTTTGATATTACAATCTTTCTCTCTTTAACTTTCTCATATATCTCTTTAGAGAGGGCTTTTTTGGTTCGTGGAGATGGCCTGGGATTTGCCGTATAAAGGGCTTTGGGATTATATATGATTCGACTCTCTGAAAGGAATTATGATGAGGTGGCGAAGCCCGTTTGGCAGGTCACGGAGCCTAGTGCTTATGTAAATGCTCATGCCATGCACCATTATTTTGAAAACTTGGTTTTGAAAAGGTCGTGAATCTTGAGTTTCCTGATTTATGAAGCATGATATGCTACTCGAAAATGCCCTATGTGCAAAATGCATGCAATGCTGACTCTTTTTCGAGAATATGTCAACTTATTTAAGAAAGTATCATTTATCATTTTGTCTTGTAGACAAAAGCAGACCTTCTGTCTTGTGGACAAAAGAATGTCCTTTTGTCTAGCAGATAAGAGGTTATGTCCCTCACGTCACTCATTTTTTCATTTCTCCCATCATGTTTTCTTTTTTGAAATTCATTTTGTTTTTTGTAAAAAGTAAGGTTTATTTTTTATTTTTATTTTTAAATTAGACTGGGCCTGAAGTCACTTCTCAGGTTGCCTACGTTCCCCTGGTTCTACTATCTCAAATCTTGGTTGTGGGGCTCAAGTCTACGTAGTTCTTAGGGATGTCGGCTTAGGTCCTTTATTGATAATATTTTTTCAAACGGTCCAGATTAACTAGAGAATTGAACTGTTGCCCATCTATATATATGAGTATGACTGCTCCCCGGAAAGGATTTCTTTGACAATGTATGGCCCAGTCCATTTTTGTGCGAATTTACACCTCGGATCTCTGGCTGGTTCTCTGATTTCTTTCAGTACCAAATCATTTACTTGTATTCCTCTTACTTTCACCCTTTGATTGAATGCTCTAGCGACTCTTTTCTGATATCCCTGTTGATGATAGGCGGCTTTCAGTAGTTTCTCATCAAGTAGTGCCAGTTCCTCATAACGGCTTTGGACGCAGTCTAATTCGAACACCGAGCTCTCTAGTATCACCCTCAGTGATGGAATCTCCATTTCTACTGGCATTACCGCTTTCATTCCATATGTTAGTGAGAATGGTGTCGCATTTATAGAGACCCTTTCGGTAGTGCGGTATCCCCGTAGCGCATACAGTAATTTGTTGGCCCAGTCTCAACCACTTTTTACCATTTTACTAACCACATTCTTCAGGTTTTTATTTGCTGCCTCTACCGCGCCATGGTCTGGGGTCTATAGGGGGGTAATTTGTGTCTCTGTATCCCGTATTCTTCCATTACATCATTGGCTTCCCCTCAAAGTGGGTTCCATTATCTAACACTATTTTATGCGGTATTTCGTATCTGCAAATGATGTTTCTTCGAATAAATTTTGCGATTTTTCTTGCATCGAGCTTCGCATATGATTCAGCTTTTACCCATTTTGTGAAATAGTCTTTTACTACCAGTATATATTCGTGTCCATTACTTGCTGCCGGTGATATTTTTCATATGACATCTATACCCTAAACTGAAAAGGGCCAGGGGCTGTCATAATATATAATTCTTTTGGAGGAAGCTTCTGAGATTTCGCATGAAACTGACATAAGTGACATCTTCTTACATGATCGATGCAATCTTATCGCATGGTGGTCCAGTAATACCCTTCTAGAACAATCTTGCTGGCCAAGGCGTGCCCACTCATGTGGGGCCCACACTCACCCCCATGAATCTCGTCTATAACTGGTTGGAATTCTTCCTGTTTTAGGCACCGGAGGTGTATCCCATCGTGACTCCTTTTATACAATTTTTCGGAGCAAATAATGAACTGAGCGGCTAATCTTCGGAGTGCTACCCAAGTTTTCTTGTCAGCATCCTCAGGGTATTTTCCTTCTTTTAAGATTCTCCAAATGTCATAATACCATATTGATTGGTCCAACGTTTCCTCATTTTCGCTTTCGATGACTAGACACTATGCAAGAATCTCCCTATGCTCAATGGCTATCTGTATTATTTGCATGTCTTCAGGAATTTCTACCATTGATGCCAGAGTTGTTAGCGCATCAGCAAAGTTGTTTGGGTAGCGGGGTACATGGTGAAACCTAACTCTTTCGAACATGTTGGCCACGTCGTGCAATCGATCTAAGTAGGGGATGAGTTTTTCTTCTTTGATTTTCCACTTTCGTAGAATCTGATGAATGATAAGAGCTGAATCCCCAAATACTTGTATCTTTGTTACCCCCTTTTCAAGCGTGATTTCCAAACCCACGATGCAAGCTTCATATTCAGTAATATTATCGGTGCAATCAAATTGGAGCCGAAAAAACAATGGCGAGTGAATCTGGTCTGGTGATATTAGGAGGATCCCTATCCCGTAACCGTTCTTGTTTACAGCCCCATCAAAATACAATTGCCATTCACCCTCTATATCTGTGACCATAACCATTTTATTCGAAAATTTAGATTTTTCCTCTTCTTCCCTTTCCAACATAGGGTTACCCGCCAAGAAATCTGCTATAATCTGCCCTTTAATCGCCTTCTGAGTGACGTAAGTGATATCAAACTCGGATAGTAAGAAAACCCACTTGGCCATGCAGTTAGTCAACGCCGATTTTTCGAACAAGTACTTCCGCGGGTCTAGTCGGGCTATAAGGGTGACTGAAAACACAAGCATATAGTGGCACAATTTCTGAGTGGCCCAGATTAAGGCTGCACATGATCTCTTAAGAGGCGAATAATTCCTTTCATAAGGTGATAACTTCTTGCTGATGTAATAAATCGCTAGCTCTCTCTGACTCTGGGCTATGTGTTGGGCTAGCATGGCCCCTGCAACAGTTTCATTGTCCGTGAGATATAACAATAAGGGAAATCCAGGTTGTGGCGGAGCGAGGATTGGTGGATTCGACAAATATTCTTTGATCTTATCGAATGCTGCCTGACATTGTTCATTCCATTGGCCATCTGATGACTTCTACAACAACTTGAATATGGGTTCACATTTCTGCGTGAGATTGGATATGAATCGGCTGATATACTGTAGCTTACCCAAGAACCCTCTGATTTCTTTCTCGGTGCGTGGCGTGGGCATTCCTATGATTGCCTTTATTTTAGCGGGATCTGCCTTGATTCCCTTCTTACTAACCATATACCCTAGTAGCTTGCCTTTGGTTACCCCGAATACACACTTCTGTGGATTTAACTTCATCTGGACTTGCCTGAGCCTATCAAAGAAGACTTTGAGGGCGGGAATATGCCCTTCCCTCTCTTTAGACTTAATGATTATGTCATCCACATTAACTTATACTTCTTTATGGATCATATCATGGAACAAAGTGTTTGCATCCCTTTGGTATGTTGCCCCGGCATTTTTTAATTCGAATGGCATAACTGTATAATAGTATGTTCCCCATGGAGTTATGAAGGCAGTCTTATCCTAGTGGTGAGGGTGCATCTTTATTTGATTATAACCAGCAAACCCATCAACAAATGACTTCAGGGCGTGGTTGGCGGTGTTATCCACAATGAGATCAATGTTAGGTAATGGGAAATCATCTTTTGGGCTGGCCTTGTTGAGATCTCAATAATCTACACACACCCTTACCTTCTCGTTTGGCTTCGGCACTGGCACCACGTTAGCCAACTACGTCGGATAATCTACTACTCGAATAAACCCCACTTTCAGTTATTTCTCTACTTCTTCCTTAACTTTGAGTGACCATTCTGGTATTAACTTTCTGAGTTTCTGTTTGATTGGCCGGCATTCCGGCTTAGTGTGGATTTCATGCATTACTATATCCATGCTTAATCCCGGCATGTTTACATAAGACCAAGCAAAGACATCGGCATATTCTTTCAACAGCTCATGTAAGTCTTTACCCTCGGCTTTACTCAATTCAGCCCCAATCTTTACTTCTTTCCTATCCTCATCAGTCCCTAGGTTAACTGTAATAGTTTCACCCTCCTCGATTTGTATCTTTGTTCCTGTTTTTCTGGAATATCATTCATGGATTCGATTTCTCCTGAGGTAATATGAGACACATTTGGATACTGAGGAATTGATACTATCCTATTAATGACAACACTATCAAAAATATTAATAAATTCTCCTAAGATCTTATAATTGCTCGTTCTACCCATAATTTTATCCCTTACAATTTCACTCCCTTTCTCACTCAAATTCTTCACCTCTTTAACTAGACGGATCAGTGTGACCGGCTTCGATATTTGCTTTTCCTCAGTAATTGCCATGATTTGCGTCTCTTCAATGAACAGATTTTGCATCATACTTGCTATATCTTCCAACTCATTTTTCTCATCCTCAAGCTTTATGTCATGACCCCGACCCTCGGTATCGTGCATCTGGCTTTCTTTGTAGTATGGATCTTCAATAAAAAAGATTTCAAAACTTGGCACTCGGTTACCTTCTAAATTGACCCATGGTTCTTGGAAACCACAAAATAGAAAATCTTCCCCCTCTTTTACAAAAAACCCATTAAGAGATGTATTGATCATTTCGCAACCCGAATCATCCATGATTTCACCCTTTGTGTCGCATAGGAAACTCAACCCCGAGCATTTTGTTTCTTGCATATAGGGTTCGATTGGCTCAGCTATCCCGACCTATCTATCCCCAATCCTCGACCTGGCATATAGCCCATAGTATGCATCATTGCTACTACTTGATCATTCAAAAACGGTACTGTTTCGGGTGGTAGGTATGTAATCTTCTGTGAGGTCAAGGCCTATACCCTCGGTTCATATTAGAAAACCCCCAACTGTACATCTTGGCATCCTATGCCTAAGACTGGCGTGTCTTTAAACATTATGATTATGTCACAATTACCATGTATCACGATAATTTCAACTCCTACTGGGATCTTGATTTTCTAGTGCAGAGATGACGGTAATGCTCCCACAGCATGTATCCAGGCGCGCCCAAGTAGAAGGTTAAAGCTTGATAGTATGTCAATGACCTGAAATTCCACCAAAAACTCGATTGGACCAATCAACAAGCTTAATTCCATATACCCCAAAACCAACCTTTTGGTATTGTCATAGGCCCTTACTGTCACTGGCGATTCTTCCAGGCTATCTTCATCAAGTCCCAAAGCCTTGAAGGCTTTGAGTGGGCAGACATTTATGGTTTCCCCATTATCAATAAGCACTTTCGAAACTATCCTTCCCATAGTTTCAACCGATATATGGAGAGCCTGGTCATGATTTCTCCCTAAAGGCGACAAGTCTTCATTTGAAAAAGACAAACTGTTTTGTAAACCCAAAGTCCCAATCATGGCTGTTAACTGTTCTGGAGTTGATTCTATAAGGACTATGGCTTCATTCATGAGCTTAAGGAATGCTGCTCGATGGGGTTTGGAAGATACTAACAACCCCCAAATGGAGATTTGAGCTTGCGTTTCTTTCAACTATTCAACAACTTGGCTTTTTTCGGGCTGAGCTGCTTCGTTCTTGCCTTCTTCCTTTCCCTTTTCTTGGGTTTGATAAACCTTCCCTGGTCGGATGAGCTGCTGTATCCATTTAGCCAATTTTTTGTTCTCAACCATATCAGATTCTGCGGCTATCTTTGACCAGTCAAAGCTGATCGTATCAACGTGTGCTTGGGTGATCTTTCTTGAGATGGACCATTTCCTACTAGGTGCATCTTGCCCGATCTTCACTTTTCTTTCCTGGTAACCCAAACCTTGCCAATGTAGTTGGGTTTTTACAATAATGGGTTCGGCCATGCCCTGATTATTCTTGCCCAACCCCTGTCCGGACAGTATTTTCATTTCTTGCATCCACTTGCTAACGTGAGAATCATATACTGGTTCCTTTGCAACTTGCGGAGCTTCTTTCATCATATTTCGGAACATAATTTCCATGTTTTCTTCATCCTCTTTTACCCAGCCTTGGCCTACACAGCCTTCAACGCGGTAAACTGTTATAGCCTGTCTTCTGTTTTCCCTTACTGGCTTAATCAAGGAGATGGGATCACATTATTCTTTTTCAATTAATACGGCATTAATGACCCCTCCATGGTTAGGGAGCAGATTCTTCACAACATTTGGTGGCTCTGGGTCAGGGATTCTTCCTGACTCGATTAGATCCTGGATGGTGTGTCTTAGGGCCATGCATCAGTCAGTGTTGTGTCCTGTGCCTTGGTGATATTCACAACGTTCGTTGGCCCTCCATCCATTAGGGAGTGGGTCGGGGGGAGCCCGGGGGGGGGCAGTGGTTGTATAATTCCACTTTCTTGTAGTGCGGCCAGGGTTTTACTTAGTGAGGCTGGCAGACGTGCAAAATTTCGGTCCTTGCTTTTTCTCTCGGGCCCTTGGCCTTGGGCAGGTTCCTGTTCTCGTGAATATTGGAAATTACTTTTTGATAAGACCCTAGATTGTGCTGAGACCACACTTGATTAATGGTAGAAGCAGTTTTCTTGTACTGAGACGAGGCTTTCTTAACCTCAGCAGCCTTTGCCAGTTCTTCCTCAGTTTCGTTGGCCACATGCATCAAAGCTTTTTATTTTTTGAAGTACTGTCGCCCCATGCCATTTTTTATTTCGAGCTTAAAATTTTTTACTATCAACCCTAATTGCTCTACTTCAGGGACCCGATCGATAATTTGGGATGCCAACTCTCTCCATCGTATGATGAAATCACTGACACTTTTGGTTTCCCGCTGCTTAGCCATTTTAAGATGTTTATGAGTAACTTTTAGCTTTTCGTTTGACTTGTGGTGCTCCATGAATTCCTTTACTATACTCTTCCAATCAGCCACCCTGTGTTTTTTCAATCCCAGAAACCAATTGTGTGCGAGCCCTATTAAAGTTTGATGGAAACCCTGGGCCAAGTAAGCCTTGTTCAACCCATATAATAGTACGAATATAGGCCTTAAGATGTAGGTGTGGTGGACTGTTTCAAGAGAATTTTTCCACGCTGGGAAGCTTAAAGCCCACTGGCAACCTGGCTTCGGGGAAGAGAGACATGTTTTTTAGATTGGCCACGTCATCTAATTTATCAGTTACCTTTTGGTTCAATGCTTTCACTTGTTCCTTCAATAGGGTGATGGACTTATTTTCCTTGGCCTGTTCGACTACTGACTCAGCATACTGTCTCATATACGGATCTGTTTCGTGCCCTTCGAAGAGCGGATTATGGTGTTGTCAAGGTTGATTATGTTGAGGATGGAGCCACATATTGATGGCATCTGGTGCTAGTGGGCCTTGGTGAGGCGGGGCAACGGGTAAGACATTTTATTAGGGTAGAATATTCTGCTGCGGTGTGGGAATTGGTTCAGCAGGTGCCCGAGCGGCAAGTAAGGTATCTAGACGAGCCTGAGTGGTTTTCTGCATATTGGTCATGGTGTTCATAAATTGGGCCATACCTTGTATTATTTGGTACAGTTATTCTGGAGATAGGGCTTCGGGGTTGATGGGTAAAACGGGATCGAGCGGCAGATCTGTTGCATGACGTTGACCCTCAGTATCATTACCCCCTCATTCGTTATCCTCAACCTGGTCATTGTGAAAATCGAGAGCACGTCGTGGCGGCATTGTGAGAAGTGAGTCTGGTCTAGTAAGTCTACATGTACGATCCCTACCAGCCCAGCCGGCTAGTGTGGTAAGAAAACCTGAGAGTAGTGGAAAAAATTGGGACATAAGAGTGGCAAGAATTTTCTAGATAAATGATACTTTCTGCCAATTGATTGCATAATTCTCAGAAAAGAGTATGACGATGAAATGCAAATCAAAAACCATTTTTTGGTGTTTAAACGAAAACATACCATCAGCGACAACTTAAGAGCCTCGTGGATAGGTTTAGGGTAGGAATACGAATTCCTAGGGTGCTTTTATAACCTTTCGATTTTAAAATTTTATTTTTGAAAAATTTATTTTTGGAAAATGACTCTGTTTTTTAAAAAATATTTTTTGAAAATCGGGAATTTCTCTCCTCGTAGAGTTGCTTTTCATGGAAATAGTGACATGAAAATTCTCACTAATTGATTTTAGTAAGGGATTTTTACGGACGGGGTTGGACAGCCTCCGGCTGTACTTGCCAAACCAAGAGTTGGTATGTATGACAAGGCCTTTTGTTCACTAATCTCACGACCGACGGTCAAGAAAACATGCAAAAATTCGTGTTTATTAGGCTGACGCATCCTATATGCAAGCGTGGTTGAAAGTGGTATGGTTTAAAGCTCCCTCCTATTTAGCTAGGTCTTGCTATATACCCCAAGGGCGACTACATGCAAGGACCTTTTGATATACATTCTGGGTACGTGAGTGTTCTCGTCACTCGATATACCTCAGTTTGGTACTTGGCCAAAAAGCGTGGTTCGATGCGCTTTTTGCTAGTGTAGACCCGCAAGTCCACGGCCTAGTCATAACTTTGGTCCCAAGGTTGAAAGGGTAAATTCACACTCGCGATAATTCATGATGATAGTAAGTGCGTGCAAAATAACAATTATGGAGGTATATTATAAAGAACGCTTTATGGTTTGTTCGAGTACTTTTAATTTTTATTTATGAAAAGATTTTCCTCAAACAATTATTACAAACAAAAAGGGAATCAAGGTATCCACCTAAATCGCATCTATGTTATCCTAAGATTAAGGCCGAAAAGAAAAAAAACATGCAAAAATAAACAATTATCCACGCATATTCTACTCTTATTTAGAGTCTAATCCTCCTAAAAGTCCCCAGCAGAGTCGCCACTGTGAGAACCCGCGTTCTCGACGCCCGGGGGTCCTCGTGGGCGGCGATTCCGTTGTTGCTTTGAAAATCAATTTTGAAAAGAATAAGAATCGCCAGTTTGTTTTACTAAACAAACAAAAATGGTTTGTGTAAAAAAGACGTATTTATGGACTAAATATCCTCTTATACACAATGTATGTCAAACCAGTTGATTCGAATGTTCGGGGATTAAGTTACGAATTGGGAAAGTGTTAGGCACACAATTTGCCCTTTCGGTCTCTTGAGTAGGATATGCACGTGTTGCAATTCAGTTCTTGCATGCTATTGCTATTACTTTACAGCTTTCCGTGCTTGCCTTAGAAACCGGGGTTTTGGGGTTAGGATGAAAATGATGTCTTTCCTAGTTCGCCCAGGATTTTGAAAATAAGTTTGTGTGTGTGATTTGAAAAAGAGAGTTTGACAATAGTAGATGCAATGAAACAAGTGATTTTGTAAAACTTTGGGCTTTTCGGAAACTTATTCGATGTGGAATCTTATATTCGATGTAATATGAGGCGAGTTGACCGATCGCATACCAAAGTCTATTGATTAAACCGGTATAGTGATGTGCCAAGAAAGTGGTACAATTTAGGGCGATAATATATATCTTGAAGAGCATATATTACTACATTTGTTGTGTTTTTGGAGCTTTTCAGGTATTTGGAATTAAATCGAGAAGTTTGCAATTGAAGGAAAAAATGGCTGAAGGAAGATTTGAGTTTAATAAATTTCTGGCACTAATCTGTACGGAATTTGAAGAAATCTCCAGAGACAAAAGTTCTAGACCTTTGAGTTAGCTACGCGTGGGCAAAAATCTTGCGTCAATCGGAGTTCGGAACCCGAAGTTATAGCCGAAATACAATTAGTACGCCAATAGAATTAATTCCAGCGGACCAATTAAAATAGAAAGCCCAATGCATTAGTTAAGCAACCCACTTGCCCAGCCCACTCTGCAGCAGCCCATTCATTAATAAAGCCCAGCAAGCTCATTTATCATCATCAATTATAAATAGAGCCGCAGCAATCAAATTGAAAGAGCCCTTACTTTTATTTTTTTTCCTTTCTTTCCTTTCTTGCTTTTCGATAAACAGGAGCATCCACAATTTATTTTTTCCTCTAGCACGATTTTCGATAATTGTATACATAGCTGCAAATTTATTCTTCCTTTCATGTACACGTTAATCGAGGAGCAGTCTTTATTTTATTTTTATTTTTTTCCGTTCTTTCTTTTGGATTACACAATAGCCTCAATTAGTATTTTTATTCCTTCTTTTTCCTATTCTTCATTAACCGTGCACAGTAACTTTTTGGAGAAAGATTTATTTTATTAAAGTTTTAATTTTCTTCTTCTTTTCTTTTCTTTTGATTAATTAAAGAGCAGCACTTTTATTTATTTTAAAGTGGACTATCTTATGCTATTAATTTAAAATTGGTCTTCTCCGATTAATTTGCACATATCCAAGTAAGTACCTAATTTATTTATTTATGTGTTTTTTAATTATTTGTTGCGTTATATTTATAAGCATGCTAGGCTAGATTATTTTCTAGGGTTGAGGATGAGTATATTTGATTGATTCTATTGCACGTATTCATACCAATTAACTCTACCAATTTAATACTTTAATGTTAAAAATATTTTTTCCTATTGGATACCTATTTTAATTGATAAAAAATAAAATTGGATTCTCACTATTTTTTGTTAGATTCACCTTATGATTTGTTGAAAACGGATATAGGGTGTGTTTTGATGGATATAGTGAGTTTTTTTAATTTTATACATTTGTTTGGCTGTCAAAGAATTAACACTTGGATTTTATAATTTAATTGGGCTTAATTGAATTTATTTTTCACATCTAATAGAGTCGAAAGACCAAATTAGTGCGAGACGGAGAGTAGAGTTTGCTGGATACGAATACTAGGAACATGATATCAAATATATGATTCCGCCACCTTAGTATTTTATTAATTGATTATTTCATTAGTATTTTTATTATTTTATTTGTATTTTTAGTTGATAAATCATCACATTTAATTTCTAAGCTAGATTAGGAATTAATTAGAATTAGTGAGAGAGATACGTACGTTCCATCCGTCAAGTTCCTAGGGTTCGACCTCGCTCTTGCCTAAGCTATACCAGTATTCGATTCATGCACTTGTGAGTAATTAAAACATCCACAACATATAGATGGCAATAGTGCTTTCATAATCGAGTATTTATCACATACACACCGCAATCTATGAGTTAGATTGGACATATAGAGATTATCGATTCCTTCTTATAACAATACCACTAAGAAAGTAATAATACTATTTGAGAATTGGATTAAGGTTTGTTATACACCTTTGGTTTTGAAAAACAATTTGAAAAAAGGGTTTTGAAAAGCTATCAAGTGAGAGAAATTATGCAGACAAGAATATGAATTATAAAACTGACGAATAATTAAAAGAAGAAAGAGAAAATTATACCTGAGCCTCCTTGGAGGGAGAGAATAAGGGTCTCTAAATTAATTCTGATAGACAAATTAATTCTTGAGGATTTCATGTCCGAAAAAGCTGACCTTTGAATATGTTCTTCCCCATGATAAGACCTATCTAATGACCAAACTTCAATTCATTTTAACTTCGAGAAAGCCTCCATTTGATCACCCGAAACAAACTCATGATTTTCGGAATTTTTGGAGATCCGGCCGTCGGATCGGGCTAATTTTTGAGTATGCTACTTCTTCTGGTAATGTCTAACAACTCTCAGTTTGAGGATGATCCGAAATGCGTAACTCTCCTTTCACAAGTTTCTAGGAGTTTTGACCATTTTCGATTCCAACACTTTTCGATAATTCTGTAACTTCTTATCCGAGGTCCTTTCGGCTTTCTTCTTTGACCTGTATCACATGTACAAAGTATGTGTGCATCTAAGAATTCTCGTGCATGCATGCGTGTTCATTTCTTTGAAAATCAGGATTCTTGCGGGGGTCGCAAAATGAGGTGTTCACAGTAGGTCTCCTAAGTGTACGCCTAAGCCATGCACTTATGTCTCCTAAAACCTAGTCACAATAATAATAAAAAATCTGCATAGGCATTAATCGAGATTACTGGGGCCAGTAATCCAAGTTTATGGGCATCCAATTTGCTGGGACCAGTAGTAATCTAGATTAATCCTAGTTTTTGTGTGCAGCTGCACCTGCGCATATACAACCTGCACGCAATATTCAATAGCAAATACAGCCTGCCCAATTTATCATTGAATAAATATATGTCAAATAAACTATCAAAACTTATTCAATTCTATTCAATAATATTAACAGTTCAAAGGGAAATTGTTTTAACACTAAATAAAACCTAGGGGGAAGAGCCATCCGAGGGGGGAATCGTAGGTTGAATCCCGGCCGCTCTGATCACATACTTTAATTGAGCTTACATCTTGCGCTCAAAATTTACACTCTCCCTCTCTCACTCGACCCTCTCCCTATAAAGTTGCTCTTTTATCGCAGCTTGATTTGCCCTAAGCTGGGCGACCTTAACCTCGAGCTCCGTGGAACTGCCTCTATTCGTTTGCAATGATGGGTCTCTTTTCCGCGACAGCTTCGTGGAGCCACTCCTTAAGCTACTGACCCTCGTCCCTCTTGAAGAAACCACTATTGTCTCAATGACAGAGACATGGATCTCAAAAGATAGGACCAGGGCCAGTGCCAGGGCATCAACCGGCAATGTACCGTCCGACGCTTCATCAATCGGAGGTAGATCGGCCATCATCTTCTCCACCTCGACAGTCCTCACGGACTGAATGGCCACCTGCAAATAATTATAAGTGTTGTATAAGTTATTATAATTAAATACTAACTAAATAATAATAATATGAAAAAAATAATTAAAGTGTTGTATAAAAAACATTTACCACATGGTCGAGGTCGTACTTCTTGTACGCCTCGACATAAGTAGTGAGGTGAGGCACCTGGTCTCCCTTCTACTTCAGGTCATGAGCCCGAAGGACAAAGGCCTTGCCCCCCCCCCCCCCCCGTTATGGGCCTTCTTATTCTCCGAGGCCCGGATTTGGGCCATTTGCGTGCCCAATTCCTGTAAGATATAAACAATTGTATTTATTTAAGCATTTATAAACATATAAATTAAATAAAACAAAATAAAACAAATGAAAAATTACCTTAAAATCCTCGGCCTTAAAGTGGTTGCATAACCACTCCCACTAGTTCAGGCGATGTATGAACTCCACTAGAATGGGAACATCGCCTTACGTCTGCCAATTCGTGTGGATCTTATACTTCCAATCTTTGAAACGATCCACAACCTTCTTCTGTATCCATGTGACGAGTACCTTATCAGCGGGATCGATGTCATAACTCTCCTACAAAACAAACAGGAAGAAACATTAGTACAAATAAAAAAAATTAACTAGAATAAGAAACAAGTACTTACCGACAGGTAGTCAAAGAGCATCATCCACTTCAATAGAGGCGTTTCCCCAAACGTCGAGTACAACATTAGTGCTCGATCTTTTAAGAACACTGACATGTCACTGACGAGTCGGGAATGAACCTCCTTTGGTGGCCCAGACACCGCAGGGTCGTGTGTCACCGGGGACTTTCCGAACGTACGGATGATCACCGCCGTCTTTTTCCCAGTGACGACTCCTCTCTTCTTATTACTAGAGGAGGCATGTGTACCTACTAATAAAAGTATGTAAATTAATTAGTCAATCACAAAGAACAAGAATTGTGATTTATAATTAAAGAAATCTAAGGGTATTACCTTATATGGTGACTTCCGCTACAGTATGCCTGGAGCGAATGTTGCATACAGGGAGGTCGGCACTGGTGGTGATGCCGGTAGTCGAATTTGTAGACGGGCTAGGGAGCACCAGCGACAACGCCGGTGACTATGATGGTTGGGTGGAGGGCTACTCGGCGGAGGCTGAGAGGCCACGCGCAACAAGGCATGTTGCAGCTCATCGTACTGCACCTCTGGACGCAACTTCTTCTTGGTCGCATACGCTCTCGGAGGCATCCTGACTTGAATCTCAAATTTTAGTTTCAATATCAGTTTTGCCTTAATTGATTTGAATTGAATTGAAATTGAAGTTTAGGGTTTCAATTGAGATTCAATCGTGAGCAACATCACGACTTGAATCTCAATTGCCCTAATCTCAATTTCACCCCAATTTCAGTTTCTATTTATGTTTTGCCCAAATTGAATGGAATTTGATATTGAAGAATTGAAAACTCTAATTCTCCAACATATTTCACATTGCGGCTCATCAAATTATAGTCCACACAAAACAAATGGTATTAAATCACAATTCAATTTAACTAAACTACCAAATGCTTGAATATGAACCTACTGACATGTTAATATGAAGGTTCATATTATGAGGCTATTATATAACAAATTAAGACAAATAGTAAAGCGAAGCTCATACATGCCAAAAATAAAAGCAAATAGGATAATATCTCGTGTTCATGCTTAAAATAAATGAAAAATATATGTTGATAATTGTGGAAATAAGTTATTTAATTTGTTGAATTTATGGGCATACTAAAAGGTGTTTCTTAAAGGCTGTTTCAATTCTTTGTCCTTTTAGTTATGTGTTTGGGTTTGGATGATTCGCCGGAATAGGAAACTTAAAACAAAACAAACACACATACATACATTAGTGGGACCAGTAATTCATTACTGGGGCCAATAATCCATTACGCAGTCAATATTGCTCTGAGCATTAAGGGGAAATGGAGCACAATTAATAAGTTTATATTGGTGTTTGGACCAATTCATACAGCGGATAATACAATTATGGTAACAGGCACATAGGAACAATTACTTGAATACAAGCCACACTATCTAATTTCACGCAATAACGCCTATTCAAGCTACATAATTGCAAACTAATAGAAATGGAGAATGAGAAACTTACCAAATTGAAATAGGCTATGTGGGAGATATATATATATATATATATATATGGAGATGGGGGGTTGTGTAGGAGGTGTAGAAGAGAAGAAAGAGAAGATCTCGTGTGTGGGGAGAGAGTGAAGGGTGGGGGATGGAGGAGGGTGCCTGAGGTGGTGGTGTTAGAGAGAGAGAGAGAAGAAAAGGGTTCGTAAAGAATGGGAAGGAGGGAAGATTCAATTTATAACCACACTCTTAGGAGATATAAGTATACTACAAATTATTTAAAAACTACGTCGCCTAAGTTAATTTGAAAATTTTAAATTATTTAAAGTTTTCGTGAAAATTTGTGGGGGAATACTTTTGGGCGACGTAATATGTCCGTGCGTCTCCTAGGAGTAACTTGAGAGACGTATTTATAACTCATACGTCACCTAAGATATTTTTAAGAAAATTAGTACGGCAATTTTAGTTGAAATCTTTGACCAAAAATTTTATCCAAAAAGTATAAAAATCTAATGGTTAATGATATACATGTTATGGTGTGCATTATTTATACACCGTTGATAAGTTTTATACAGATAAAGAACTATGATATACTAATAATTTTGTCTACATTAAAAATGTCATAACTTAAAATAAAATTTTCAAAATTTAATCTTTAATATTTAAAATCTACTAATCAAGATCAATTAAACAAAATCTATCATTACTATATAAATATGCAAAACAAATCAAGAAAAATTATTGTGTAACATTTAAGGACGTACATTATGTGTTCATTTATTATTCGCCATCTTAATCTATCATTTTTAGAACGTACGTTACATGGTTGTATTATGATTAAAAGACTCTTTAAAAAATTAAAAACACATCTAATACAGTATACTTTTAGTTTTTTCAGCATGAACATATATATTGAACTTAAGTTTCAATTGTTCACAACGTTAGATTAGACTAGGCAATGGGGTCAAAATAGACAAATTGATTTTCTCGATTTAAATTCATCACACGTTAATTTTTTTATCCTATTATTAGAATTTTTGTATTTCATTGTGTTGGATTAGCGTTGAGCGATTGATGCCAGTATATTGTCTTCTGGAACATACGAGGATAAAACAAATGGATATGATATGTAAAAGGAGAGCCGAGTCTGTGTTGGGGACAACCAAACTCACATCGAAAATGGGGGGAAATCTGGACCTCGAGATGAAGATGTCTCACAGATTCAGTGTTCATAATTCATCTCCTGGTGTGTATGAGGTGAGATCTGAATTTTCATATTTAGTAGACCTGAATACACACACATGTCCCTGCTTTAAATGGAAGATCAACTGCTTCCCTTGCCCTCATGCTCTTACTGCGATTTTAAGCTTTATCCGAATGGGGATGTTTACAACTTTCGTTGACGTCGTATTTGATACTGATTCATCCAGAAAAACGTACAGGTTTCCCATTCACCCAATAAGGAATATGGATAAGTCTTCCTCAGAGGTTAAAGGCGGCTACATATTTCCTCCCATTGCAAAGCAAAGAAGCCACCGGGCAGGCGTAAGAACAAGAGGATGAAGTCAAGCAGAGAGTCTAAGAATAAGTCGATTACTTGCGGCTAGTGTCATAAGAAGTGCAGCCACAACAGGCTTACTTGTATAGAGGCTATTGACTGGCAACATCATATTAAATTTTTATTAAATTTTAAATTTATTATTTTAAGTAATAAAATTTTTAATATAGAGAAAATTAGTATGTGTGTGAGTTTATTATGTATATTATTGGTCTGAGTATTTTAACTTTGATGTGATATCTTTATTTGTGTATAAAACTTACCTACCTAGGTATTTCTCTTGCCGAACAGCACGGCGACGTAAAAAAATTTAACAGTTAAAAAATAGTAAAATTTAGCCAAAAAATGCGTAATATCTAAATAGTGTGCAATCCAAAAACATATATTAAGAAAAATGTATACGAATAAAATTTTTTTTTATAGTTATCGATTAATAATGTATCTTATTTTATAGTTATCAATTAATAAATTTTAAATATACAAATTTTAATAATTGCTAATTTTTGTATTTAAAGTGAATGTGTTTTAAATTTTAAAAAGAAGTTAATGAGAGAGAGAAAGAGAGAGAGAGAGAGAGAGAGAGAGAGAGAGAGAGAGAGAGAGAGATGAATGGTATAATAAGGATAAAGTTATTGACTATTTTGATTTGATGCTTTGAAAACACATCTAATAGCCCAAAAATTATCTTATTTATTGTAATTAAATGTCAGCCGTCGATTTGATAAAATGATGATGTGATGTTTCCTTCCCTTGAAATATAGTAAATTATCTTATTTATTGTAATTAAATGTGAGCTGTCGATTTGATAAATTGATGATGTGATGTTTCCTTCCCTTATAATATAGATGGTGTAGAATTAATGCGCACTATAACATGTGTATTTTTAACAATTAGATCCTTATAATTTTTATAGAAATTTTTTGGTGTGACTTTACATGTGCGTACCGTCATTTCGGGTCGTCAGGTTATTAATTGGCGGTTGAGGGTTTAGCCACGTGACAGTGCGGGACGCGCGGGTAACATTTATAGCATGGGACGCAAGTTATAAGTAACCCATTTCATTCCATTAAGTTTACATCTTTCTCATCATATTTCTAATACCATTACCAATGGATAATGTTTCAAAGGCTAACAGTTCTTATAGGCCTCATGTGACTCCTAGTGCAGTTGATAAACTTTCCGGAGGGTGGAAAGACTTGAAAGAGAGGTTCAGAAGATGGAAAATCTGATCCGGACTATTAAAGACCTGGAGCAACGTCTTACCGCCGTGACCGCAGAGAGGGACCAATTGCGTGAGTGATTAGGGTAGGGGAAAGCGAGAAGGTCAGGTGATGAAAAAACTTACCTTAATCAATCGAAAATAACATGTTTACCTATGTATCTCTATAAATCAAGGATTTGCCACCCGAAAAACATGTGGTTTCTTTCCCATCATCTAGTCTTTTCCTTAGTTGTGCAGTCCCAGTCCCCCTTCTTTTGTTCCTTCTCTTGAAGGTCTTTTTGGATGACTCCTTTAAGTTGATCTGGGATTCCTAGGGAGTTTCACTTTTTGGGGCTCGTTGACAAGTTGCCCTTAGTAGCGCAGTCACCTGCCCATTAATCACGTAGATTTTCTCCGGTTAGAGAGAACCTACTGTTTTGTGGGGGGTTAACTTCATAAGACCACTCTCTTTTATTATTTGTTGAACACTTGGTGCTATATTTCCCATCTTCTTGTTTTAAACTTTTTGGGGCTCGTTTATTTCTTACTTTGAATATGTAATCAGTTGGATCTCACAGTCCCTCCTTTGTAATTCTACTATCATCAATGGGAAAGAAGTTGTTTCTCTGTATCTCATCTTGTACACCATTTATTTTCATTTGTCACTGTTGTAAGAATGCTTATGTTTAAGTCATTGTCGCAAATTGGTGGAATATGAAAATCTAAATAAATCAGCTATTTTAAACTTGCTCTAACGGATTACTGGGGCCAATAAGCTGGATTACTGGGGCTAGTAATACTCATTCCTGGGGCCGGTAATCCTCATTACTTGGGCTCGTTTATTTCTAACATTTTCCTATTCAGTTAAAAGTTCAAAGTTTAACCATGTATTGCATAAGTGGAGAAAATTAATATGTTAAGTTGTGACTGAACTCAGAAAAAATATTAAAATATTAATTAGTAATTTTCATTATAAATAAAAAAAAAGAACAATATGTTAAAAAACAAAAAAAATCAATTTTTCTTCTTTTTCTTCTTCTTCTTCTTCTCCTTCTCCTTATTCTTCTTCTTCTTTTGTCTCTCCTCGGCTTCTACCATCTCACGATTTCTCTTCCTCGCTTCCTCAAGCATCCCTCACATCCTCTTCAAGCTCTCTTCAACTTTTGCCGATTCAGTATCCCAATCCTTCTTCATTTCATCAAGAATAATAAGATTTTGAATGCACATCGCAGTGAAGTTGAATGGAGAGTGGAGGAGATGACGTGTGTGACCCCCCGAATCCCGTTATGAGGTTTGAACCTCCGTGACCCAGTTAATCACGGTGTCGTGTGCGACGGCAGGTTGGAATGCATAACTTAGAATTGATATAATAGAAAATTTCAAATAAGGCCGCATTTTTTAGAAAATTTTGGCATGTGGAGTCTGTAATTTCAATAAAACTAACCTATAAATTATAAATAAAGTTTAAATATAAACAGAACTCCACACTTTTGAATTCATAAATCATCAAGTAGTTCAATAAATAACAATTCCTCCAACGAGGTCCCAATAGTTTATAGAAGGCCTTGTACATCACTTACATATAAAATTGAATACAAAAATGATACAAAGTGTACAACTTATATTAATTTATATATATATATGACTCATGAGATGTAAGTCGTCCATGGAAGACCACAACTTATACGGTCACCAGAGGTTTTCTATCGCGTTCTCGTGCTACCCCACAGAAGTACCTACAAATCTGGTGTTTGGAAAATGGGAGTGAGCTAAACACGGGCTCAGTGGGAACTATAAGGTTTTTATAAGCAGAATACATTTGTAAAACCATGCATATGTGTATATATACCATTTTATATGAAGTGTATGTCAAATACTATCATGGCCCCGATATTATAATAAGAATTTATCAACAAGGTACAAAAATGTTACTATAACAAAGTATCATAAGGAAATATAATCGTAGGACAATTGTAGGCACCAATCTAGTAACCGTCAATCTCGTCTCACATCTGACATCTAAGATTTACTCAACTGTGTACAGTGATCGTGATCTAAGCCCCCAAGGCTAGGGTATGCATCCCCCATAGCTGGGTCCCCCCATGGACCACCTAGTGGTGTAGGGCATGCCGCCTCGCGGGGTCCCCCTACGGACCATAGAGTATGCCGCTATGAAAGCGGGATCCCTCTACACGGATCAGGATATGTAGCCGCCAAGGCTAAGTCAACCCCATGGACCATTAATACCTTTCAAAGCCGAGAAATCAATACAAAATATTCTCCCAAAGAATATACTTATTTATAATACACACGCAAACACACACATATATATATATATACATATACATCTATCTCTCAAGTATAACTTTAATTACCAAGAGCTTATCCCAACTCATATAAGCCATCCATACCGGTGCAAGGTACACATGATTAATGACCACAATAACCACCTCGACTCAGGGTGTGTTTAATATACATATGCCATTAGAAAATCAATATCACCACTTGGTTACATCCATGTAATACTTAAATCATTCTAAAAAGAGAGTTAGTAGTTTATTTGAAATAAACACTTGGTTTGTTAATACACTATCCATAATGTACTTAGTCCACTGAATAGCATAAGTACATCATGAATATAATCACCATATCATCTAGTAGAGAAAGTATGCATTGACCCATCTTTTACTAAGTATGTAACTAAGTTCAAAAAATAAGGTTATTAGTAAAATAGTGGTTTCCTACCAAAGTTATGATATTAATTATCCAATGGCATATTTATACATCGTTTACACCATACAACATGATGCATACACAACCCATCTCGTATGCTAAATAGGAATATAAATACATAACTCTTCATAGCCATATACACTTACTAACTAAGCTTAATATTGTAAATATGGAGTTTCTTGTGTATTTATCATATTAATTCCCCAATGACTTGAAAACCTAAGGAAATTATATATATATATAGTCCAAAGTACTAGATTTATGTCTAGACCCAATATAAGCCATAACTAGTATTGCTCCTCATTCTTAGTTCACATATAAGTACGTAAGTGTGAATCCCAATGCAACCTCAACAAACTACATAAGAGTTGGAAATGTCAAAATATAGCGTAGTATAACTCGCATCATGCTTAACATCTCATATTTAGCGCGTATCTAAGCTTTATTGTTCACGGTCAGCTTATACGCACTTGCGCGCTGGTGACCAGTAACACTAGTTTGTGATAAATCAATGAAATATAGGATTTTCCCGTAGAATCATGAAATACTAACAATAAAAATTGATAATCAACCATTATAATCATAAATCATAGACCCAAAATCCATAAATGTGTAGAAACTTCATTCGTGTAGAAAAAAACCCAATTTGTGGAAAATATGGTGATTGAATGCGTAATCTTTGAAAATAAACTTTAATACTATTGTTCCCACCTCAATCAAGCAGATCTTCGAGGTTAAGAGCGGTGGATCGAGCCGTAGTCCAAGCAATTACAAAATCCCCAAAATTGAATTTGAAACCCTCATTAATGGAGGAAAGGAATTGAAGAGGAAGATGATGATGGTGATGATTCCAATGATGAATCATATGTAGGGGTGATCAAACCTTCTCAAATTATCCCAAAATAACCCCCCAATCACCCTCTCAAAGCTCTCAAGGTTGGTGTATAAGTTGGGGACGAAATGTGCTATGTTTTACCTTTATAATCGGGATCAAGACCCCTTCAGTCGACTGATCAATCCCATCAGTCGACTGATGGGTAAATTCTGGTGTACTGTTAGTATTTTGGCCATAACTTCTTGTCCAGAACTCTAATTGAGGTGATCTTTATGTCCACGGAAAGATAATTCAAAGGCCTACAACTTCTTAAGAGGAAGGTTCCTTAAATTCTGGATGGATCATACCCAAAAATCCACCGAAGACAGCGCTCTGCCAAACTGTTCCGAACAACCAGATTTCAACAATTTGCTTACTTTGCAAACTGATTCGACCACCGAGGAGTGTGATTTGGCTTTTGGTCAAAACATGAAAGTTTTAGAGGGTATTGAGATAAAGACATGTCCATAAACGGAGATTCATTTGGACCTTAGATGAAAAAGTTATGGCCTCCCAAAGTTGGCCAAAAATTAACTTTTTTGAAAAGTTCAAAATATGCGATCACTTCCCGTTTTTGATTCGGGCCACCCGAATAATGAAACGATTGATCTTACAAACCTAATATACTAATATGACATGCTGGATGTGTCAGTTCAAATACAAGAGGCTCAAAACCCAATGTTCATGATCTAACGGCAATAAAGCCTTAATTGGGCTGAAAAAGAGAATTGGCTCGAAAACGAAATACGAGACGTTACAATGTGAATGAATATTTTGGAGGAGATGACATTGATGGATATTTTGGAGGAGTTGACATTGATGGATATTTTGGAGGAGTTGACATAGTGAAGCAAGAAAGTGAAAGTAGATAAGAATATAAGATATTTGATGGTAGGTTTGATTTGTGAATGCCAATCATGTTTATATAATATTCTCTTGGAATATGAAGGGTTATCACTTTGGATCACATGCGTGCATTCCAATTTTTATTATGATAGTTTTAATAAAGGCTGCGGCAACTTTAGAAATCGAATAGATGCATGCATTCAAATTACTGCACCAACTTTGAAAAGCGAAGAGATTACTGGGGCCTTCTCTAATCATGATTACTGGGCACAGTACTCCAGGTTGCAGAAGAAGTAATGGATAATTACTGGCACCAGTAATTAATAATTACTGGTATCAGTAACGAGTAATGACTCCAGTAATTCATTACTACAGTAGCAACTTGGATTACTAGCCCTAGTAATCCAGTTTACTTAGCAACCAACTTGGATTACTGGGGTTAGCAATCTGGATTACTGGTTTCGGAAATGGATAACTGTGATCAGTAATCTGGCCCCATAAATTAATTACTGGGGCCAGTAATCTGTTACTTCACTTGCAATATAGATTACTGCAGCCAATAATCTGAATTACTGGGGCAAGTAATATGGATTACTTGCACCAGCAATCTGGATTATTGGCCTCGGTAATTCTAGAATTGCCTTGTTTCAGATTTCAGATATGGAAAATAACATGCAAAAATTGAAAATAATAAAAAAAAGCATGGAAATAAATATAAATTGCAAACCAAAATTCATTTTCGACCCCCATCTTCATCTTATTTATAAGAACACATAGAACATCAATCAGAGTCATCATCATCATCATCATCCTGATCCTTATCTTCATTTTCATCCTCATCACCACTTAAGAGATCATTGTTATACCCTTCTGCATTGTCTAAGTCGTAATCCTTGTCATAATCGTCATCCTCGTCAAAGTCATCATCATCGGGAATATCTATCTGCGGTACTAAACTGAAGTTGATATATAAAGTAGATATGAGAATACATATCGCATCAGGTTCTTGATAGGGTTCTTGTACTTCATACAGTGGAGTGGCGGTTGCGTCCTTTGCAAGTGTGGTCTCACTGTACATACCTATATATGACATCAAGTGGACGACTTTTCATCCCTCATCGGTCGACGGATCATCTATATAAAACACTTGGCTTGCCGTCTTGGAAAGAATAAATGGAAGGTCGTCGTACCAACTGGTATTCGTGTTAACAGATAAAAGCCCAGGATCATACTTTGCGTTGCCGGGAACATCAAGGTCGGTGTTATACCACTTACACATGAAAAACACAATCGGCATGCCTTCCGCAAATCTTAGTTGGACAACAGCCTGCAGAATCCCGTAATATGTGATGTCACTGGCCATTACTTGACACCGTTTACGTCACACCGTGAATAAATGGTGTAACACATAGGCCTAGATGCTAAAATCTGTACCTCCCGGTTGTATTTAGAAGCACCTTTACTATACAGATCGTGCATCTGCATAACAAAATATATGGAACATAAGTCAAATGCATGCAAGAAATATAAGTTAGTTAAGGTTGAATGTTTACCCATTTAGGAAAATGGTCAATAAACGATGCAATACGTTCCTCATCAGTCCCGTTTGGAGCTAGATCAGCAAATTAATCTTGGTGAATGTCTATATACCGTTGTGCTTCGGTACAGCTTTTCATCACACACCAGTGAGCCGTCGCGATTTGTGCTCTTCTCAGGCTGGCGGTCCTGACGCAACTGCTTGGCTTCACGAGATCAAAAACAACTTATATATATAGTTTAAATAAAATTTTAGGATTACTATAAGCTTTTTAAAAGGTTGGGTGTCTTTTTATAATAAATAAAAGAAAACAAAATTGTTAGGGCTAGTACATCGCCTCCTTCATCCGGCTAAATCAAATTGAAACGAGTTAAATGGTTTTTATTTTTTTCTTTTTGTGACTTTTGAGTCTTTTGACTACTCTCACACTCCGGCTCTCCCTCTTTGCAGTCTCTGTCAAGGTTTTTTGCAACTTCAAATGATCAAATTTCCAACATTGGCTAAATAATTTTTAGCAACTGCTCGGATTCAATCTCAGAACCTCCCAGTTAATCCCAGAGCTTAGCACATGCAATAATCACTGGACCAAGTTTGATGATTTTGTTAGGGTTGAGCACACACTTCCTTTATCCTCTTCCCCTCCCCCTTATATACACGCATATTGTGTACAGCCTAATGTATATATAGGCTCAATGCGCTTGGATAGAGCCAGACCTGAAGAGACCCGCAACAGACTCTTGCCTCAATTTTTTAGAGTGTATAGTTTGGGGAAGTTCATTGATTAAAAAATCTTATATATTTTCATTGATCAAAAACTAAGTAGTAATCATTTATGTAGATTTATTTTATTTTATTTTTATTTTTTGAATTTGGATGCTTAAGAAAAAAAAAGATCTAAAAATTTGAGGACGGAAGATCTCATTGATAAATTTCGCTTTAGGCTTCCAAATTCTCAAGTCCGACCATGCGCTTGGATCCATAAAAAAATTTAAGTGGAGTACTTGGATAAAACAATTGTATAAATCTTATGAGTAAATTATCTTGAGCACATTTTTTAACATAAATCTTATGAATGTAGCATTAATCGTATATGCGAAAGCCAATATTGGAAGGTTTTATTTAGCCTTTTGTACAAAAGTTTAAATTTTGAACGAATTGTTTTGCGGATTTTTCAGTTGAAATTTATAGGTAGCAGGAAAGAATGGCAAAAGATTCATTATTGGAAATAAATTAACAAGGTAATCAAAGAATAATCTAATGTCAAAAGTGTTGAACATGTGGAGAATTTTTTTAAAAATTATATATTAAAAGAAGAAGAAGAAGAAGATATTCATAAATTTTAAGATACATTAATGTACCGGTTGAACAATTAGGTCTATTTAAGCCTAAATCGAAGTTGGCTGTCAAAACTTTTTTACTATTAAATGTGAGTAATTAGCAAAAATGATTCCTAAAGTTTGACCTAAATCTCTTGCTTGTTCTTAAAGTTCAATTTTTTGTTGAAACATCCTTGTCACGGGCCATTATTTTAAGAGGTATTTTTGGATACTTAAACTGAAATTAAAAACTTTAAGGATGCTTAAACTGAAATTAAAAACTTTAAGGATGGTTCAACTAAAGTTAAAAACTTTAAGGATACTTCAACCGAAAATTAAATTTTAGGGACGAGTGAGGGATTTGGGCCAAACTTTATGGTTATTTTTTATAATTACCCGTTAAAAGTTATGGTTAATAAATAATATTGAATTAATTTATTTTCTTGGGGGCAGGGTGGATTATTATGAGTACCAGTTTCACCTTTGTTTAAGTAGAAAAACATTGTCCCAATATTTTTTAAACAACATGAACCCATTTGGTTATCCTCTAATTTACGAATTAAACAATTTAAAATTGTTCAATTCATGAATTATCTAATTTTAGCATTTGTTTGCAAAAATAAACTAGTATATAAAGTCATAAACTTAAATTAATATTTAAGAAATTAAATAAGTAAATGTAGAGATACAATTGAAATTTCATAATTTATAACTATTACACAAGTTCATACAGAAAAAAAATATCGTATCACAATTTTTTTTGTTGAAATTAAAAATTTACAATGAAATAATTATAAATGAGATAATTTACGCTAGCAAACAAGCCCATATCTCTCCGGTCAATTCGTAAATTAAGAACTAATTAGCAAGCAAAATAAGGACATAATAAAACCATTCATTTAAGTTTGCTCATACAATATATTAATTCCCATCACCAACAAAAGAAAATATATATTTTTTCTAGCTAAAACAAAACGTATGTACATATATTGACGTGCTCAGCATATATAAATAGATAGTGTTTCTAGTACGGACCGAGCCTTTTTCAATGTTTTTTCGTAGTAAAGTTATTGGGAATAGCATAATGTTTTTGTTCAAACCTTGTTATTAACATTTTAACACAATAATTGTCAATTTACAAATTTACCCTTTAAGGAATAAAATGGAAAAGAACATTATGTGAATGGCACTTAAGTAATTAAGATAGGAATACCAAAAGGGTGTTTCACACTTAAAATATGGCATATATATAGTGTCATCAACTTTCCCGAAATATGTTACAAGATATTACAAGGATCGTACATGGTTTGAAACTTATAAATAAATAAAACATTAATAGATAAATATTAACATTTTATTTTCTATAATCTTCCAATAAAATCCACTTGTGATTTTTATTTTATTTTGAAAATATGCTCAAGTTTTAAGAAATAGGACACAAGTATAGATGAAAATTACTTCATTGCAAAGAAAATTAATTACAATGAAAGCTATTGCAACTTGAAAAGAAGTAAATGCTAAAAATGAAGCATTAAACAAGCGCACTTCAAAGCAATTTGGATATGGGGTAGTAATCTTTATAATATATATAACCAACATAACTAATGACCAAATCAAAGTGGTAGCAGTATACATTCACTTACAAAAGTTACGAGAGAACTATTACAAAGAAAAAGTAAACGATTGCGAAGAAAATTCATATACTTATTTACAAAGAGACAACATTCTATATGAGAACGAACTCCTCCAAAAACTAGCCAAGGTACATGGCTAGAACTCCTAGTTAACGCTGGATGGCATGCTACTAGTGCGGGATGACATGCTTCTAGTGCTGGTTGTTGTGTTGCGGCCGTTGGACTGTGCTACACTCAAGCGTATACAAGACGAGGTGGAATGGAGCGCTTGGCCGAGTCCCATACCCGAATTGCCTACATGATGTCTAGCATTTTTTTGTTTACTCTAATTTTCTATTTGTAATTGAAACACCATTGTGATCATTAATTTTCATTTTCATGCAAATATGTCATCATGAGATTACTTATTCTGCTGCAAATTTGACTTGGCAGAGGTGAAACCCGTTTTTGCACGCGGCCTCCTTTGTGCCATTGAAAGCCACCTCATGCCGGTAGGAGTGCAGTCAAATCACAGGTGTTATTAGGAGGCACCCTGTGACACTAAGGAATAAATGTAGGACTCTATTATCCCGCAAGATACAACTTATACATGTATAAAATCTAAACAGTTTTACATCCAATCACAGTTTTTCTCTAAGTTCATAATCTATTAATTAAACCGCGCTTCAGAAGTATTAATTAAACTGTTAGATAAAACATTTTGTTTGTTACTCGTATCCATAATATCTCCCAACTTTTAAGGGACACAAGACACAGTTCAGTTTAAAGCATCATCGTAACAAAGGAATTATAAATCTCCATGAAATTATTTCATTTCGTTCTTATATGGATGCATTTTCCAAATTTCGCAATAAATTTTTTTATCATGAGTTCATCACCCAGAGAGAGAGAGAGAAACAACCTTCACAAAGAAAATATTTAAGTGCTCTGGAATTTCTGGGAGACTAGTAGAGAAATTTTCAGAAATGAGCCAAAATTCATTTCATCACCCAGAGAGAGAGAGAGAGAGAGAGAGAGACAACCTTCACAAAGAAAATATTTAAGTGCTCTGTAATTTCTGGGAGACTAGTAGATAAATTTTCAGAAATGAGCCAAAATTCATGGTAGAACCTTCATTCACAAGATGTTTTTACATGCACAAATCACAATAAACTGGTGACCTTCGGATTACATCGCGCAACGTACCAAAAGAGAAATCAAACAGCGCAAAGGTTTTCAACAACTCGAACCGAGTAACATTATCTCCATAGGATAAATTGTATTCATAACTGATGTAGAACAAGTAGCGGACCTGTATTTAACGGCACTGGATCGTCGTAAACCTGGCTGGCCCAAAAAGTGACGAGACCAGAAATCAAGTCACTGCCTTTGGCGGTGATGCACGTCGTTTTTTGGCCAAAATCCTTCATTTAGGCCCCCGAATCCGCATATTTACTATTTAAGGCAGGTCTTAATTGCGCAATAAGTTGAGTTTGGAAAATCAGATTTGACTTCCGTCAAATCCCGCGCGATCCCTGACATCAGCGCTGCAGAATCCCATAATTTCTGCGATTTCCTATTTTTGGCAGTTTTTTTGAATTATTTCAAATTTGTTTCCTTTTCTTTCATTTTGTAATCTCTTATAAGAGAATCTCTTTGTAATCGTTTAGGCAGATCATCTTTAATAAAATTTTGAGTGTTTTTCTCTATATTGTGAGATTATATCCCATTTCATAGCTTTCCGCTACGTCAATAACAATATAATACAACACCAAATGTCACTAATCGTTTGTCTGGGAAGAAGAAAAAAGTGGAGGGATGGAAAGGAAAGGAAACAAATAAGAGAGAAGGATTATTTCTCCTGCTCATGGAAAGATGACCGGTCCTCTGTTTCCTTCCTTCCATTTTTCTTTCCTTTCTTCCAAACGGATTACGAGAACAAGAACTAAAACAAATACATATATATATAACAAATTAAATACAGTGTGGCAGATTGTGCGACTCCTAAAACCACTTGCCTTTTGTAACTGCGCAATCTGCATAATGAAAAGGACAAAATATATTAGATAATGATAAATACATAATATTGTAAATTATATGATGAGCTGAGTGTTAAAAATACTAAGAATATGTATTAACGATTTTAAATCCTTCTACAAGTTTCTTTTATTTGAGTAAGAAGTAACCAAAAAGCTTCTAATGTTTCATTGAGCAGGAGATTTGGGACGTCATAAAAAGAAAGGAGAACTCCTCAATTGGAATGGATATATATACTTATATATATGTAAATGTAATTTACAATTCTCCCGTTCACTGGTCGAAATTAAATAAATAAAGTATCAAAGGAGTAAAGAATGATGTTTATCAGGATTTAGAGCTCAACAAGGGAGTATACACCCAAAAAGGCAATATAGGTATTAGCCAACCGGACTGCTTTTGATTCACCACCATGGAAAAGAATGAAATTCCACAAATTGTTTATACAGAACAAATTTCAATGGAAGAGAAAAACCTAAAGGTGGTGTCTTCTTTACATGGAATATGATTAGGCAATATTGAGAGAAAATATAGTAGGACTAATATTGAGAGCATTTAAGCTTATTGGCTTGGCAAAAAGAGTGACCCTTTCTTTTTCTTTTCCTTTTTTTTTTTTTTTTTTTTTGATGACTATGGGTATCAGGACTATGTGGGTAGGCGCACGGTCACAGGTTCGATTCCCCGCTGCGTGAAACCTTTCTTGGGTCAGTGGGAGCGTCTCCCGGTCTAGCAACCAAGCCCTCATGGGAGCGAGATAATACCCTGACAATGTAACTACTAACTATTACAGAAATATACTCTTTTAACCTTGGCCCACGTACACCCAATATCTTACAAGGAAATCACAAGTTTACGCAATAAACTCTCTCACAGCCACATTCTCTCACTACACTACACTACATTTTCTCACTGCATCTCATACCATACTTATACACAACTTTACATAACAATGGGGACATATGGTGTATAAAAGTAACCCATAACTAGGGACAAGGAGCCGTGAGCAAAAGAGGAAAAAGGAAATGAGAAAACAAAGCAAGTGGGAGCAAAATTTTAGCTCCTTGTTTTATTTAAAACTGTCCCAATGCAATGAACTACAATTAAGCCTTAAGCCACCAACTTTTGTTTCATCCAAAATACAAGCCAATCTAAGAATCTCCACCTTGGCTTATATTTTGTAAAGCCCACAAGACTACTGCCTGCAAATCCACAAATGGTCCATTCTGCCTTTAAGATTCCAACTACACAGAATTTGAATTAATTACAATACAAACTCTACCTAAATTCACATCCTCACTCAACTCTGAAAGAGGATATGGAGACTACCTCTTTTCAAGCATGAATTTTTATCTCACCCTTGTCTATACCAAAAGATATACCACATGTTTTCAATAAATCAAATGAAACACATCTCAAGGCCTTTTTAACATGTGCATCCAATTTTCTTCCCACAGACAAGGTACAATTACTATTTGCAATACCCACTAAACGGTCCACTATCCTTTCCTTTCATTAATACCATGCAGTCCCTGGTAATTTTTATGACTCCCCCTGCATTGGAGCACTTTCAGCCCATAAAGTCCAACTGGCTCAAGGAAATTAGACTACACCGCAAACTGCGCATGTAAGCAAAGTCTCCCAAAGTGCATACCACACCATCAAGCATTTTTGAATTACCCTTCACATGCTCTCAATGGAACATGTCACCATTAGGCAGTTTCAAAGAACTCAGGTCAAGTTCTTAGAATGAATCAAAATATTCTTTTATGGAGGAAATATGATTTGACGAACCTGAATACTAATGTTGAGTAGGAGATTTACATTTGGAAATTGTGGGAGACATCTCCAAAGTTAATTTCAGAAGCAATTGCAACAAATCCATCTTTTTTTTTATCGGAAACAAAAACGCTTTTATTAATCAAATAAACAAAGCAAAAAGTACATCATTGGTGAACCAGCAGTCCACCAAACCCCTTAAGATACAAATATACTCCGCAAAAAATTAACAATCTACAATCAAGACCAAACTCAAAAGACAGCTACATCACTGGATAGCTGCACCCCAATTCGAACAAAGATCAGAGATGGAGAGATTACCAAAAAGATTAGAAGAGCTAGCCCAAATTGAAGATAACAATTTGATTTTGTGCCAAACTACTGCGTCTTCATTGGATTTATCTTCAAATACCCTAGAGTTTCTCTCTTGCCAAATACTCTATGATATTGCCAAACAACAACATCTCCACAGCAAATTAACCTTTTTCTTAACCCCTATGAACTGCCATTCCATTCCCACCAAATCATGCCATGAATTAGGCAAAGCACCAATTATACCAAGTTCCTCCCCCACCTTGTTCCACATGTAGGTAGTATAATTGCAATGCAGGAGAATATGGTCAATGGTTTCTCCTTTTTGTTTACACAGAATACACCAAGAAGGGGAAATCGCTAAATTAGGCCTTCTTTTTTGAAGAATATCACATGTGTTTACTCTCTTCCAAGAGGCCAACCAAGCAAAAACTTTCACCTTCTGAGGGATACCAGTTTTACAAATAAATTTGTGAGGCACAAAGGTAGGATCCTGAGAAGAGTTGATAAGCAAATGAAAAAAAGATTTGCAAAAGAAAATTCCCGATTTTTCCCCCACCCAAGATCTAGTATCCAGCTCTGTTCTAGACATATTTGAATGAGAGACCAAGTCTAGCAATACCCAAAATTCCCCAATTTCTCTATCATTTAGATTCCTACGGAATTCTAAATCCCATGAGAAAGACTCATGATGGTGCCAACGAATAATTGATGCGACCAAATTGTTTATATTACGAGAGATACTGTACAACCGAGGGAAAAGAGTAGCAAGAGGAGAAATCCCAACCCATTTGTCTTCCCAAAATCTTATTGCATTGCCCATGCCCACCTTAAGTCGCGTAAATGATTTAAATATATCAATGCCGTTAGCAATAGCTTTCCAAGGGTTTCTGTGAGTGCCTCTAGTGACCATGTTTGAATCCCATCCATTTTCGTGAATACCATACTTACTTTTGATGATTGAGCACCAAAACAAATTTTGTTCAAGAGGAAATCTCCAAAGCCATTTCCCTAACAAAGCCGCATTTTTATAAGCAAGGTTACCAATACCCAACCCACCCTTTTCTTTACTCTTGGATACGTTGACCCAACTCACTAAATGCTCCCCCACACTCTCACCGTACCCTTCCCAAAAGAAATCTCTCATTAGTTTTTCAATGGCATTACATACCGAAATCGGCATTTTGAAAAGAGATAGGTAATATATGGGAATGCTCTCTAAAACCGATTGAATTAAAGTTAACCTACCTCCCTTCGACAAACAACCTTTAAGCCAACCCTCTAACCTCTTAGAGATCTTTTCAATTACCGACGTCCAAAACCCTACTTGATAAGGGTTGTCTCCTAATGGCATCCCAAGGTAAGACATAGGCCATGAACCCAACTCACAACCCGACATACTTGCTAACGACACCAAATCTTCCTCCTTCAAATTAATGCCAACTAGCATGCTTTTGGATATATTGATGTTAAGCCCCGAGGCTAACCCAAAAATATCGAAGATGTTTATCAAATTTTTCAGCTTAATCACGTCTTTTGATAAAAAGAAGATGGTGTCATCGGCAAATTGTAAGTGAGACAATACTATTTTGTCCCTCCCTATCTCGAACCCATCAATAAGGCCTACCTCTCTTGCTCTCACCACCAATCTATTAAGGACGTCTGTCACAAGAACAAAAAGGAAAGGTGAGAGCGGATCCCCTTGCCTAATACCCCTCGAGGCATTAAAAATACCCCTTGGTTTCCCATTGACCATAACCGAAAAATTGGAGGAAGAAAGACAACCCTTAATCCACTTCCTCCATCGAGGCCCAAAACCTTTATTCTCAAGCACGTGATCAATGAAATCCCATTCCACATGATCATATGCTTTTTCAAAATCAATTTTAAATACCACTCCTTTCTTTTTATCCCGATACTCCTCTACACTTTCATTAGCAATTAAAACAAGATCTAGAATTTGACGTCCTTTTACAAACGCCCCTTGCGCTAACCCCACTGTTTCACCCATTACCTCTCTTATTCTCAGTGCTAAGACTTTGGCCAATATCTTATATAAACTAGTGACAAGGCTAATAGGTCTATAGTCTTTGAGTTTAAGCGAAGATAATTTCTTTGGAATTAAGCAAATGTATGTAGAATTCGTACAGGCATTAACAACTCCATTATTATAAAATTCATTAAAAACTCCCATGATGTCCCTTTTAATGATTTCCCATCCCTTCTTAAAGGCCTTAATAGTGAAACCATCCGGACCCGGTGCTTTATCCCCCTCACAAGAATCAATTGCTGCCTTAATCTCCCTTTCTTCGAATGGTCTTTCAAGCCACCCTTTGCTTTCGGGACCAATTGGGCCCCATTCAAGACCTTCAAAACCCACACTACGTCTTTCTCTCTTAGAATACAATTTTTTGAAGTAATTAAGAATTTCATTCACAATCTCACTTTCGGAATTCACAATTGAGCCATCTTCTTTTTCAAGTTTAGAGATCATTTTATTTGTTTTTTTTGTGATTGACCACTCTGTGGAAAAGTTTAGAGTTGCCATCCCACTCCCTAACCCCTCGCACCTTGGCTTTTTGATTCCAAGAAATTTCCTCCCTTAAGACTAATTCCCTGAATTTTTCTCTCAATACCTTTCTTTCCCTTTTTAAATCTTCCCCTAGAACCCCCCTGGACTCTAACTCGTCAATTTTTTGAATCCTCTCTAAAATTCTTCCTTTCGCCACTCTTACGTCCCCAAAAATGTCAAAATTCCACTTTTTTAATTTAAGTTTCACTTGTTCAAGTTTTTTCATGAATTTGAATCCTTCCCATCCGCTCACCTCACTTTCCTCCCACCATTTCCTAAAATTTCCTAGGAAATCCTTGTGGGTAAACCACATATTCTCAAATCTAAATGGCGAGGGCCCCCATTTAAATGGATTAGTATCAAGAACTATCGGAAAATGATCTAATTCAATTCTAATTAAGGCCTCTTGCCTCACCGATGTGTTTAAATCCTCCCATCCTACTGTAAAAAGAAACCTATCCAATCTAGAGTGTGATCGCCCATTAGACCATGTGAATTGAACATTGTTGATGTTCAGGTCTCTCAAATTTGTTTCATTGATGAACGCATCAAAGTTCCTCATACTCCTTGTCATTCTACTACCCCTTACCCCTAATTTTTCCGAGGGAAATCTAACTACATTAAAATCCCCTCCTAGGCACCATCTATCCCCACAAAGACCGTATAAACTTGCCAATTCTTCCCAAAAATCTCTTCGCTCTCTATACCTGCATGGACCGTACACCCCCATAAGCCACCAGCTATCCCCAATACCTGATGAGAACCTAATAGACAATGAAAAATTCCCCGAGATAGATTCCTCCGCTTTTAATGTTCTTACATCCCAGATGATTAAAATTCCTCCCGATTTACCTACCGATGGAAGATACGCCCAATCTTTGAATCTAACTCCCCATACCGCCCCCACTGTTGCCCAATTAATTATTTCTCTTTTTGTTTCTTGAAAAATTATCACATCTGGCTTTTCTCTACACACACTATCTTTTATATTCCTTCTCTTATTTCTCGACCCCAACCCCCGCACATTCCATGAAATTATTTTCATTTATGACCTATCGACCCCCTTCTTTTGTTACTCGCTCCTATCCCCTTCTCATAATTAATTTCCCATTTCAGATTTTTTAATTCCCTCACTCCCTTTTTACTAGAACTTTTCGCTCCCAATTTCCTAGACTTAGTCTTTTGGTTAATGGGTATTAATGCCATACCCATTCGACCAAGTAGATCATTGAATTTCTCCAAGTCCTCCACACTAATACCCAACAAACTTGCTTGCTCTGAGGCTTTATTAAGTGCTGAATTTAGAGTAGTGCAGTCCCCAAAATTAAGCCTAAGCAATTCATTTTGGTGCTCAATAATTGCTACATGTTGTGTATTCGGTATTTCATATGGAATGAGTTGCAAATTATAATTACTATGGCTCTCCACCTTATTCTTACGGATTGATTTATTTATGCATGATTTCGACTTAGGTGGTTCTTGGGCTGCCATAATTGTTCCAGGAAGTGACGCCTTTTTTCGTTGAGATACTGCCAAATTACCCGACCCCAAAGATTGAGAAGAATGTGTGGAAGTAGAAGAATTAGATGGGACATCTTGAATAGGTGACCTGGACGACAAGAGATGTATAGGATGAGATTGTAAATTGTGTACCTTTGTGCCCTGCAAATTAACTTTGAAATTCTCGTATACCTCCATTTGATTTTTGAGTGTGGTCTCAATGATCGGTTTACATTGTGCCGAGGCCCCTTGATTGATCCTTCCTGCTTCTTTGAATAAATTTGCTAGCCATTCATTCGTTCTATCATCTTTTGCAAAGTCATAGCAGTCTTCTAATTCATCTTCAGACGGTATTGGGTCATCCGACATTTCTTCTACTCCCATCTCCCAAACAAATCGCAGCTTCCTCCCTTATTTCATGCCATGTTTTATTCTATTCCCATACCCCTTCCTCACTGTCGATATCTTCTTCGCCCGCCATGAGTGATGCTTTACCTTTCCTTTTATATTAAGCCACATTCACTGCCTCGTCTGTAGTCACTGCACTTGTTTCTTCAAATCTGAGAATGCATTTATCTAGATTAGTAACAGGCTCATTTGTGTGCGGAACCAATTGTGGGATCCATTCAAACCTTCTCATACCATGATATTCCTTCAAAAACCATTTTGACAATTTCTTAGGTCTATACAAGGCCAGCTGCTTGTTATTGTTCTCCCCAGGAACACCCAAATCTCTTTTCAGTTTATCAAAGACCCTTCTCACCCCAATTAAATCAGAGACCTCCCCATTTGGCACCTCCTCTTCGACCCCCCCTAAAATTTCTACTTCTTCTTGTATCTTCCCGCCCTCTTCCGACATTTTCTCAGGAATAACATTATCTTCCTCTTCACCCACCACATTATCTTCGTATTCGAATTCATCGTCTTCTCCACAAATTCCTGTATATGCAAAGTCTGTAACTGAGATGGGTTTTTGGAGCAAAAATCTTCTACTTCCTAGTTCTAACTTCGAAGAATTTCTCAACCTCAATGAGAATAAACTTCCTTTCTTGCCAATTTGAAAACCGGCTGGTATGAACCCATTGAGATTACCCTTGGCCTTAATCTTTGCTTCAAAACAGTTTTTCATGGACATTATATCTTGATGAATTTCAATTAAACCCCCACAATACTATGCTATGTTCTCGAAATTCCTCTTATTCCACATGCTAACTGGTAGCCCCGCAATTGATACCCAACCCCTTGTAAATGTGATCATCCCGCATTTACATCCTTCATCTTCTTCCCAACTTCTGAATCTGACCGCAACTGATCTTTTGAGGAAAGCAAAATTTCTGTTTTTGAAAATTTTCATCTCTTTATCATTTTTGCACATGAAGAAAGCCCTATCTGCTTGGAAAGGATGGAGTCGTATATGACAATCAAAGAACTCATTAATAGCTTCTTCAATGTTTCTCCATGTGTCTTCTACCTTCTCTCTAATGCATACGAAAGCCTTCTCCCTATCAAACCCTGGTTCAATCCCCAGTTTCTCTAGTTCTCTATTTTGGGCAGATTCATTAAGCTGTTTGGGAGTGAAACTGCTATTCTTCTTTAATGTTTCAGCATATGAGACTGTTCGTTGTGTTTTGTTGCTTTGATAAACCCCCTGCATGTAACTTGATTCAGGATCCACTGTGGCACTCTTCTTCCTCTCGAGACGATTGTTGATATTTAGACTGTTGGCCTTTCTCCTCCTTTCTTTCAATCCGTCATTCAGTATTAACTCGATGGATTCTGCAATCTCTATCCATTTTTTGCCTTTATCCCCTGATGGTATTACTATGTTCTCTCCGACACCGTTTGTATTCTTATAAACCTCCATGTATTGTCCCTTCATATTCCTGTGTTTATTGACCCAGATAATCTGATCTACCACCTTACTCTTTTTAAAAAACGCTTGATGTTCCATCTTTTTGGCTGCCTCCTTCAGTCAAGCAGCCACCCAAAAAGCTCCTTCAAAGGTTAGAGAAATAACATATCTACCTTTTCTATGCTTCTCGCTGATCAGAATATTTCTAGCTTTCCTAACATCAACCCTCAGTTGAAAGATCTTCTGTTCTATTCTCAAAGTGACAGAATCAAAACTTTGGTGTGGCACCATTTAATCAAACGAAGGCTGGAACAATGTGAGGTACAGTGAGACGACTCGATCTGGAGATTTTGGTCCTGGTCGGAGCAGCCACGCGCCTTCACGCGCCGTGGTCGTCGACGGCGAGTGAGATCCACGCGCCGAAGAAGGTGGCACATACAGGCGCGTGCGTGGTCGTTTTCCGGCTTTGCTTTCGGGGGTCGGGTCGTCTGTGGATTCCGACCTACACTATGTGGTCGGTTTCTGGTAGGGTTAGGTATTGGGTACTGTAAGTAGAAGATGACGACATTTAGGGTTTAAGTTACACCCTTCATCAATCTTCGGGTTTTTTCAAATGCTACAAATCCATCTTCAACGTACCATTATCCTTCCACTTTCCAACTGGACAGTTCCTCCTGATATGACCCATTAATTGTATCTAACGAGGCATACGGTCATATCTGAACAATGAATGCACTGGGTATCTCAAAGTGTAACCCACGAACGCAGATTCCATTTGTTGATTACTAGGAAGAAGAAAGGGACCTTTTCTCTGCAAGGAGGTTGTCATCAAGGAGGCTCATCAGTTCTCTCACACCTCTTCTTCGCAGACGACTCGATTGTTTTTTAGAAAGCTTCTAAAATTGTGGTTAGGGACTTTAAATGATTCAATCTAGCTCTCCTTGTTATGTAAAAAGCTTGGAGAACCCTTACTAAGCCTCGTGCTACGGGGTAGAAATCGCCATATGGAATTTAGTTCCCAATCTGTTCCTTTTTTCAAGCTAAAAAAGGTCCGAGGTCGTCTTGGGTATCATCAAGTACCCTTGAAGGCAGAGAGCTATTGTTAACTGTCCCTTCTTACATGCTAACAGTTCATTACAACCTCATCATCAACGACAGATTATGTTCGAACTCTTCGCTTATTAGACATTGCAGCTTAGAAGGGGGAAGCGCGTGCCTTGTAATTGACGCTATTCCATTAGTAGTAGAGGGCTCCATGCCTCCATCTAAGGCGTCATCCCCTCTGAAATGTCCTCCCCAAGGAAGTAGCCCTCTCCTATAGGCTCTCTGTGCTTGAATCAAGTAGGAATCTACTGAGCACTTGCTTTTCAGGCGTAAGATGGCATCTGAGGTATCGAAACTTAGTGGCTTGCTGGACTAAAGAGATTTTTGTTAAATCCATATCTATTTCAATGTCTACTACTGATCTTGCTCTAATAGCATGTGTCAGTTGGATTATTTGGTGCGCTACAAGTCAAATTCTATTTAATTTTGAACCACAGCACCCCACCCCCTTAATACGCAGTTCAAAATTTAGGACACGACATGGCAGGGGGACACTGTAATAAATTAATATTTTTAATTTTTTTTTATATAATCATATGATATGCAATTCAGAAATTATGAGATTAAGTCAAAATGCATCATAAAAACACTTAACCACTCTTAGAAACCATCTCTTCCAAATGCTTAAACCGTTAGGAGGTGGGCCAACAATGGATATCAATGCTTCGCAACAAGCACAAACCAAAACACGTTTCCATTCCTATATAATTAAGGCCTGAAGTATTTTTCACAAATATGTTTTATCCACAAACATATTTTAAGTAAATGAAGTTAAAACATAAAATCTTTTAATTTGATCCATTGAGACAAATCTAGGGAAGAAACTAAACAACTACTGCCTTGCTGTCAATTATTAAAACTTTATCTTCTTCTATCTCTATTTTACATTAGTATCTGTCTTTGGACTGGATGTCCCAAGTTTCTACTTCTTCTTAGGGAGTTGGTTTTGGCCTGTTTGGCCTGTTCTTGGTAAAAAGAAAATTCCGGTATAATACAGTGAAAAAGAGGTTAACAGCATATATAGTTGCAGAAATATCAACACAATGAAGAAAGCAAGTAAACTGTAGATGTTAATGGTTGAAAGAGAAAGGGAAGGCAAATTTACTTATTTGATTGTGCTAAGTCGGCTCTCTCCTCAAGCTTTCGCAGTGCTGTAAATCGCATAAAAAATGGTATACAATTCTTAGTTTCCAGAAATAACATTTTGCACAGAACAGATATATAGCTCCATCCCAGTTGTACAGAATTATTATTTTTTCTCATTTTTTCAATACACAAAAGTTTTTAAGTAGGCCAATAATAAGACTCAAATATCCCATCTGAAGCATAGGTGAGATTCCTTACCACTACACCACTTTTTGTCCTTTTTCGTGCCAGTTACTATAGAACACAAAATGATATCAGATATCAGATTGTTTTAGTTTTTAATGTGCATGTAAAACGTCAAAGTGTCTGAATGTGTTTATCTCCTACACTCATTAAAAATGCCATCTCAGCGTGTTGGTCTTATGCGTGTCCATGCTTCATAGGAACAGAGACATCGCTTCCGTAATTTTTTTTTCTCAAATATCCCTTCATCCCAAATTATGAGTATCACCTTGTTTGGGGACGTCTCAAATTAAGCGTCCATCTCCATCATCAATGTAGCAAATTTTATGATAGGTAAAAATAAAATTGTCACTTGACCATTAATTACGATGAGTCGAAGAGAATAATTCTCTTAAAAATGAAAGTCCAACAGTTACTATTAATTTTGGGTGGTGATATTGACACCCCACAAAACACTTGCTAACACTCTCACTCTTACTAACACTTCCACTTTTACACTTTTATCTTAAAAACACTCCCACTTATTTTTGGGAATTAATCTCCTATTTAATTAATTAACAACATCATTAAGTAATTAACTACATAATAATATATAACAAATGACCCTAAACTAACCCCAAAATTTCTCCACCATCTCTACCATCTTCTCAAACAAGCAAAACTATATAATAACTTAATTTTGGAATGAGGAAAAGAAAACAATAAAGAAAGAGTTATGAAAGAGAGACATACGTGTTTTTATTTTATGTCATTGTTTATATTATTTTCATAACATACACATCAAATATATAAACAAAAAACACAATTTTATGTTTGAAGCACGAAAAAGGTTTACTCGGTTCTCCGTAACCGAATTACAGGCTTGTACACTCGGCTGCTCTGAACCGAATGAGGTCCCAAGAGCATATCAATGTGACATTTATGGAATTTCATACTCAGTTGAGAGCAGCCGAGTGTACAAGCCTACAATTCAGTTACAGAGAACCGAGTAAACCTTTTTCGTGCTTCAAATAGAAAATTGTGCTTTTTGTTTATATATTTGATGTGTATGTTATGAAAATAATATAAACAATGAAATAAAATAAAAACATGTATGTCTTTCTTTCATTAACTTTTTCTTACTTATTTTCATTTCCTTATTTCAAATAACTAAACAGGATACTTTGATGCAAACTACAGAGAATATCCAACCACATTCATCCCCTTATTCCATGCTTGCTTTGAAGTTGTGCAAATGCCGCGTAATACTTCTCAATCCCAAAGAGAAAACACATGCAATAACTGATAGTCCGCTACTTTATAAAAAAAAATATATATATATAATGCTCATACCATTGAACAGAGGATTTACAAGTTTCCATAAGAGCTCAAAGCAATAAAAGTAAAACAAAGAACGGAAATTCCAATATAATTCGACTTTGACTCAATATAGGCAAAAGAAATCAATCACCACACAATTACTTTAGGACTACACACATTCTTAAAAACTGCTTTGGTCCAAACACAGTTTCAATGTGCTTAACAGTTGAAAGAGAGATAAAAATCTCAAGATGCTATACAAAATTTTTGAGAACAAAGATCATCATCGCATATTCGCATACAATATCATGAATGCAGAACCAAAAACCCTAAAAATAGATTATAAACAGGCATTGAAATGGAAAACAAGCATTAAACATAAAAATATTGCAATATATCATCAAAAAATAATTCAAATATTACCTTTCATTTCCTTTGCTATTGCTGTTGCCTTTCGTCCCCAGCGCAAATGTTGGGAGAAACAAGGCTCTCAACATAAGCATGTGCTTCAAGACAGGCAACAAAGTTATGAAGCTGAAGACCAATGAACATATCATCTTTCGAATTATAAAGAATTAGATGCGACCCATGTTCCACTAAAACTTCACCAGTCTTTGCAATGCACAACGGTATCAAATACTGCTTTATCGGTCTATCTATTTGATTCGGAATGCTAACCAACTTAGTCCAAGACTCTCTCTCACCGTATTCCTTCATTACCCATATATCGGCACGAGTTCCGGGGTAGTTACAAAGTACACAAAGTGATTCCCCCAAAACCCCTAATGTCAAATCGAATTTACCTTCCCCATAACTAGGTTGCAACACTTCCCTATAAGCCTCGTTTGCTAAATCAAGAGCAACGATTCTCCAAGAATACACAGAATCAGAATTAAAATCGCTACTAGCAGCCCAATGTAGGGCCCCACTTGCAAATTTACCCGAATCATCCGAAGGAATACCATAAGGAAAATCTTGCATCCTTCTCCAAGAATCTCTCCTTGACCTATAAACCTTCACTTCAGTATATGTAGCCCCATTACGAAAAGCACAAAAGATTCCAACTACTGTGTAATCATCAGTAGACTCATCATAACCAAATCCATATATTATATAACATGCAAATCCCAAACTAATACCCGAATTCGGCAATCTCCTGGACTCTCTAGTAGATGGGTTCCACAAAAATACAGTAACTTCCTCGATAGCTAAACAAAGTAACCCATTACAAGAACCAACAATACAAACAGAAACATAAGGGTTTTTCATAGGAGAATCGAGCTCAACAGCATCAATAGAGTGTTCATACATTACAGAGTAAAGAGAACATGTCCTGAGCTCAAAATGAGGATGAGTGGAGCTTAAAATGAGTCTATGGTGAGCATATTCATTGTTCTTAGTTGATATATTGAGGTGGGTTTTGGCGAATTGGGGACTGGAAATCAGAGAGCACCATAATTTTGAGACCGACCTGCATTGTAGGAGAGATTTGACCGGGAGCCTAGAGATGATTTCGACGATGATTTCTTGTGGCAAATTAGGGTTTGGCTTAGAATCTTCAACAAAATCGGTAGGGTTTGGCTGGGTACTTTTAGTTCTCTTTGGTTCTTGTTGGGTTGTGTCACTCTCGCTCGCCATTGTGCACTTCAATTTAGGGTTATGTACCGGCAAATTTTGTTGCTGGGAGAATGTTATAATCAAAATTGTAGGTAAAACTTACACTACAATTGACTAGTGGCTAAACTGTAGGAACCGGCCGCAATTCCTGCAATTACACAATCAATGCGTGAACACAAACTAGAATATAAGCTATCCACCAACAAAAAGCTACTGCAAACCCACATTGAAAATTGATAATAAGCAAAATATTAGACTAGTAAACATCAACAGGATCATACCCATGTGCAATGTCATTTGAAAAAGTCTAACAAACCAAATTTGTCTCCAGCTACAATGCCAACATAGTTAACGGATATGCGCAAGTTATTCAATTTATACATCAATGTATTATGCTACTTTAACATGCTAACAAAGGTAGAACCAATACCCAGTCAATTAAAATAGGTAAATCACATTTCAAAATAATAAACATGAAGACATAATAATACTTGAGATTTGTGACATTTCAAAATATCATGTTAAAGAGAAGAAAAAGAGAAGAGATATCAGGTATTTAAACCTAACGCAGAACCAGCAAATTAGGGTTTATTATGGAAGCATATAAAGTTAATAAATTAGATCAAGAAAGGATCTTACGAGAACCGGGCGATGGTGGAGGTGCGGCAATTGTTGAGCAGAGAGAGAGGGGCTGAAGGTGAGGAGCGATCGGTGCTCGATGGTGGAAGAATGGAGTGGTGGGTGTGGGTGAGAGAGATGAGTTTCGCCTTCGGAATCTTATTCCAGGGGAACTTTATTTTTTCCTTTTTTCTTTTTACCGTTTTTGGAGCCAAATTTCTTGCACCTTAACTAATACCGCTCGTCCAGACAGTGGCTACTCTTGCAGAACAGTGGCTGATCATTGGATACAATAATATTGTCGCTGCCCTCCAAAATTTATGACGGTGTTATTTATGGGAATTTTTGTATGCACCCAACAAATTATTTTGAGTAAATGACACTACAAGTTCCTAAATTATGTTTTAAGTTTCAATTAAGTCTTTAAATTCAATTTTGAATCAATTAAACTCTTAAACTATTCAAATTGAACACTAATGGCCCTTTCATCCAATTCATCCGTTAAATCAAACGGATTGATGATTTTTTTAGTCATTAATAAAGTTAATTGAAAAAAAAGGAAAGAAAATTAGAAGAAGAAAGATTAAGAAGCAAAATAATTTAGAAAATCATAACTTATAAAATCCAAAATAAGATATTTATGTACAAATTTACACATATATAAATACATATCTATATTATAAAACATCATGTTTGACCAAAATTTTTCCAAAAAGTATAAGAATTTAATGGTTAAAAATACATGTGTTATGGTGTGCATTAGTTTTATACCGTTGGATGAGTTTTATACACACATCAAGATGTCACATCAAAGTTAAAACACTCACACCAATAATATACATACAATAAACTCTCACATACTAATAATTTTGTCTATATTAAAAATGCCATAACTTAACATAAAAAATTTTAAATTTAATAAAAAATTAATATTTAAAATCTACTAATCAAGATCAATTAAACAAGATCCATCATGACTATATAATTATGCAAAAAAAAATCAAGAAAAATTACTATGTAACATTTAAGGACGTACGTTACGTTGTTTGATTATGATTAAAAGACTTTTTAGAAAATTAAAAATAAGTCGGTCCAACTTGGTATACTTTTAGTTTTTTCAGCATGAAGATATGTTGAACTTATGTTTCAGTTGTTTACAACGTTAGACTAAACTAGACAATGAGCTTAAAATAGACAGATTGATTTTGTTGTTACATGGTTGGATTATGATTAAAAGACTCTTTAAAAAAATAAAAACAAGTATGTCAAATCCGGTATACTTTTAGTTTTTTCAGTATAAAAATATATTCAACTTACGTTTCAGTTGTTCACAACGTTAGACTAGACTAGACAATGAGTTCAAAATAGACTAATTGATTTTGTCGATTTCAATTTTTCACATGTTAATTTTTTTATCTTATTATTAGATTTTTTTTTTATTTCACCGTGCCGGATGGCACAGGTATACCCTAGTATATATATATATAAATAGATGGTTCATATATAAGTGTATTAATTAAATGAGTTGGGGGGGTTGATATATATGTGTGTGTGTGTGTGTGTGTGTATCATTGAAATAAAACTCATTTAATTGATACACTTATCTATGTAAATATGTGCATAAATTTCTTATTTTGGGTATTCTAAGTTATGATTTTTGTTGGTTGTACAAAAAAAAATTAAAGATGGAAGAAGTAAGATAGCGGAGGCGGGAAGAAGTGATACAGCAACATTAATTATTTTGTCAAAATGTCAAGCCAATTCTTCCTGCCTCCGCTATCTTACTTCTTCCATCTTTAATTTATTTTTTTGTACAAATAACAAAAATCATAACTTAGAAAACCCAAAATAAGAAATTTATGCATATATTTACATAGATAACTGTATCAATTAAATGAGTTTTATTTCATTGATACATATATATATATATATATATATGGGTTCACATATATATCAACCCCCCCCCCCCCCCCCAAACCAAATAATATGAATTGACAATTCATCCGCACCAATTAATTTTGGTCACTTGTACATGTGTATATATATATATATATATGTGAACCATATATATATTGAAATAAAACTCATTTAATTAATACACTTATATATGAACCATCTATTTATATATATATATGTATTTATATATGTGTAAATTTGTACATAAATCTCTTATTTTGGATTTCCTAAGTTATGATTTTCTAAATTATTTTGCTTCTTTCTCTTTCTTCTTCTAATTTTCTTCCCTTTTTTTCAATTAACTTTATTAATGACAAAAAAAAATCATCAATCTGTTTGATTTAACGGATGAATTGGATGGAAGGACCATTAGTGTTTAATTTGAATAGTTTAAGGATTCAATTGATTCAAAATTGAGTTTAAGGGCTTAAATGAAACTTAGGACATAGTTTAAGGACTTGTAGTGTCATTTACTCAATTATTTTTCCTACCTTAGTTATGAGAAACTTGAAACTTACCTTATTGAAAATTTTGAATTTCTTTCAACTCACTCCAGTTATTTTTAAAAGCCAAACAAAGACTTAAAATCTTTTCATTCCTAACTATTTGTTCAATTCCCGGACTCATAATAACGACGCTAAAGAAATTACATTGTTCATCTTGATCAGAAACCTCTTTTCTCCGCTCATTACTTAGTAATTTATACCATCTAAAATGAAGTGAAAACAGAGTTTGATTTTGCGATAAGATTAAAGAAGAAAGAGAATCTACTGCGGAGGGAAAAAATATATGTGTTGTGCTCTCTCTGCTTTTAGAAAGAGAAAGCATATAAGCTATCTTCCATCCATAACACAAACATACATATATATATAATTATTACAAATCAGAGAATCCAAAATTATAATTTCAATTCAACATAAAATCAAAATAATTTACATGTGTTGTGCTCTCTCTGCTTTTAGAGAGAGAAAGCATATAATCTATCTTCCATCCATAACACAAACATACATATATATATATATATGTATATATATAATTATTACTAATAAGAGAATCCAAAATTATAATTTCAATTCAACATAAAATCAAAATAACTTCGGTGCCTATGGGTTTTATTGATTTCATAAACTCATATCTCTTCGTTCTTGATCCGGCAATCTCCATCTTTCTACTATTGGCCAAGCATTCATTCTTGATTGGGCAATCTCGAATCTCTCTACTATTGGCCATAAAATGCCTTATCAATCGCCGAAGATAAAAAAAAAAAAAAAAATCAACAAAGTAGTAAGGGTTTGTTTGGTGAAAAATAGAGTTTTTTATTAAGTTTCTAAAAATTTAGGTGGGGTGAGAAGACAAATCTCGTGGGTGCAAACAAGATTTCCCTTATTTATTATTACCTTTAAAATTTGTCATAAGTATTCTATTTAAAATTTAATTAAAAATATATTTTAATAATATCTTATTTATCACAGCACCTTGTTGACCTAAGGTCTTAATCTTATTTTGATAATAACAATAAATTAGTCATGTGTAATTTAACATATTTCTTGATATAAGTATACAGTTCATTTAGTTGAAAAATTCAAGAAAAACATGACAAGGATCAAACTTTCACTATTCGATCATTGGTTAAGACAAGGAAGATCAAATCTCTCAATGCAAATCATGAAGTACAAAGGATTAAAAGACTATATGAAAAGTTTTAAGGAAAAAGCTTCAAATGAAGATCAATCCGAAGAAACAAATCAAAGCATTCGAAGACTCGTTAATTCAGTAATTGAGTGAGTGCTTAAGATTTATGTAAAGTTACTTTATTGATCAAATCCTTATAGCTCAAAAATATTTATGCATCTTTTAAAAAATTGATTCAAACAAGCTTGAAATTGAATTTATTTGAAAAATATCATTTTACAAAGACCGAGTTTCAAAATAAATTCATATTAATTTTAAATGATCATATTTTAAGTTATAATAAAAATAGATATCTTAAAAACATATCTTTGATGTTCAAAAATCATTAGAATTTTATTTGGAACTAAATTGTTAAATTGCAAAAATATTTTTATTTTACATTTAAAATTCGCTCAATTTTTGCCCAGTTTTGATCTAATGGTAAGATGGAGGTCTTCCCGAACTCCGATCATTTTGAAATTTTTACAGTAGTTAGACAACATCTCTTGGCACGTTTGACTAAAATTTGAGCATGATCCAATGGTCTAATTGGGAGAAAATGTATAACTTTGACCCAAAACCTTTCTTAATCATCCCCAACGGCCATATGATTTTGCAAGCTATATATATGATGTCTTAGACATGTTTTAACATAACTTGAATCATTCTAATACTCTATTATTCATATATTCAAATATACAAAGATTCAAGAACACATTTTGATAAATTTTTCATCTTTTGAGCTATATAAATTTTGATCAATCTTGATAACTCTAGTGTGAGCTTCATTTGTAATCTTCAAATACACTTGAGAGTTATTGTATTGGTGTGTATCACCACAAATAATTCATTCTTCATTTCAAAAGAGAGTTTGTCTCTTTGTAGAGCAAGAGAGCATATCTTGTGAGAAGTGTAGTGTGTATAACTACATTGTGAGTGTTGTGTGCATAACAACATTTGTATTGAGGTTTGATCTTCACCCGAAGAAGATTGAATAGTGAAAGTTCTCGGGAAACTAACTGAGCACGGACGTATGGTTGAGAAAACCGAACCGTGAGGACAAAAAGTCTCGAGTTTCAAATTGGTTTAATCTCTCTAAACTCAAGCTCTCTTTTTATTGCTATATCATTACTTGTATTTTGAGATTGCATATTTGCTTGTCTTGGGATTGATTACTTGAAATTTATTATTTCCTTGATATTGTTGCTTAGCTAAGTTGCTTTGCTTAAATATTTAAAAAAACGTTTTAATTCCGCATTAAATTTTTTAAACCATATTCACCCCCCCTCTAAGGTCATTATCCGATTAACACACCTTTTTTTTATTGCGTGATATTTGGTTAGTGTTTAGCAGCACACTCTCCACATGTAAGTCGAGTTTATGTATTTGCGCTTACTTTTCATTAGATTAACCCTATTTGAAAAACATTTCAGTAATCCATTATCTGATATTAAGCGAGTTATTACAAATAAACTCTCTCCAAGTGGGGCGAATGTGTGCATCTGCACTCACTTCTCATTAGGCGAGTTTTAAGGGAGTGTTAGTAATTAAAAATTTACATTTGAGAGGTGTTTATGACAGAAATAATGGGTGTAAATAATATCGCCCAAAATTTATCTTAAAAGTAATTTACAAATAGTATACAAGAGATTGTGGGAAAAAATTCCAAATTAAAAGAGAATGGGAGGGAAAATTTAGACTTTGTATTTCATATTTTAACACTATAATTTGAGTTTTCACCCCATATGTTCTTTTACTTTTCATTCCGCCTTCAGTGGGATTCGTTAGTTAACATTAAGACATTTTTATCTTTATTGACATACATTTATAGCATCATTATAGCCTCTTTATAACTTCTCAACCTATATTTAATTTTTATGTGTTTTCACCCCACATTTAAAAAGATTAGTCATAGTGCATGTGATGACTATGCAACGACTAATAAATTTAAGAATTATATTAATTCTAATTTTATATATGTTAAAAAGTAATTATATAAATTAAATTGTTTTTCAAAAATATTAATTAGAAACAATTATACATGAAGGTTATGAAATGAAGAAAAAAAGTTTAAGGTACATAAAAAACTACAAATGAAATCGTGAAAAATATTATTTTTGACCTTAGATATATTAATACTTCTTGTTTTCTTTGTATTGCCACTTTGAATTTATCATGTTGGCATGTATATTTATTTAAACAAAATATTGTTGTTATCAATTTTGGCTTTTGCTAAAGCAAATAATGTATCAAATGATTGTACATATGCCTTTTTTGTAACAATTTTTTATGGTTGAACCCCAATCTATTTTAACAAATATAATTATCCCCTAGTTCTTGTAATATTTTAGCATTCAATTTTAGTTTATTTTGGTTTATTCATGTCATCGAGTAGATGATTACTTCATTTCTTTTCTTGAGATGTTTTTAACTTTGTCCCCTTAATTTAATGCAAAGCTAGACTTAATCACATATTTATATGATAATTTCACTTTGTCCCATGATATCTCAAAATTTTGTGTATAACTAAGAGTTCGGCAACATCATTATTTTTATCTAACATTTTGCCTTATCCCCTTGCTTTACGTAAAGTCCATAATATGCCCATGCATGCAGGGCAAAGTGAAATTATTATTAAAACAAGGACCAAATCTAATTTCGTATTAAAATTTAAAAGCAAAAGGAATGATCGCACATTGTTTATTTAGTATGGAACAAGTTTGTCTAGATTGTTTATTTCTCATAACAAGGAACACATAATGTGCTTCTAGGGGTGTAAATGAATATTCGAAAATTCGAATCCGTTCAAAATTCGAATTCGTATTTTATAGATATTTATCTGAATGGATATTTGAAAACAAGGATTTGGATAGTGTTTATAAATATCCGAGAAAATATATATGGATATGGATAATGATAGTACTTGTAATACAACGTGTTCTTTTTTTCGCATTGACATTCTCTTAAGCCCAGTTAAGGCTTAATCTCCATTAGAACGCGAGTATTGTGTTTCGAGCCCTTCATACTTGACCCGATACCTCTACTATGTCATATTAGACATATTAAGTTTGGGGGAACAATCTTTATGTTATTCGGCTGGTTTGGATTGAAATCGAGGTGTAAATCACGTATTTCGACCTTTCGTGATTCGTCAGTTTTCGGCCAACTTTGAGAGTTCATAACTTCTTCATCCGATATCCAAACGAATCTCCATTTGTGGCCACGTCTTCATTTCTTTTTCCTATACAACTTTTGTGTTTAGGGCGAGTCAAGATTCAGCCATTTCGAGGTCCATTTCGAGCTCAGAAAGTTATTTACTGCTGTAGTGACTTCCATGATCGATCATGGAAGGCCATGATCGATCATGGTCCTCCAGAGGGGTTCCAGAAGAGTTCATGATCGATCATGATTCACCTGAATGTCGATTTTGAGCATATTTTACCCGTTTTTCTTCATTTAAACACCCCTATACCCCCATTTTTGTGCACACAACAACATGGGGGGGGGGTGAGGGAGAAACTTGAGAGATATCTAAAGAGAGAGAGACTAGAGATTCCACACATCTCTCACCCCTTCCAAGATTTGAGTTTCAAAACACCTCCTTTGTCACTATTCATCGTCTTCCACCTTCATCTTCGCCGCAAGAGCTTGAAGCAAGATATAGGGTTTTAGCGATTCGATGTCTACGCATCATTGACTCGAGGATTCGACTTCTTTAAGGTGGGAACACTAGTATTCAAACTTTATTTCAAATTATTAAGTATTGTATGCTTCAAATAAAACTAAACTTGAGATTTTACCTAAAGTCGCATGTTCGTGGGGTTTGGGCTAGATTAAGCTTTGATTAAGAGTTGATAGTGATGGGTTATCACTTTAGTTGCATAATTTAACAAAGATAACTATGTTTTAGCTTATGTATGTAAAGATTCATCAAAGACCCATCATACACACATGTTAAACCTAGAATTGGGGGTTTTGGATTTCGCTTGTACAAAGTGGTTGGTTACGGGTTGTAAATGATATATATAATTGTAGAACGCTATTAATGGTATTTACACTTACAATCCATTCGGATGGAGCGATACACAATAACTCCTACATCTAGAGTCTTGTACAAACGTGATAGACACTAATAACGAGGATATGATATAAATACTCCATAATGATATAGTGAACATAGTCGATGGGACTTAGGTTGCCTCAACCTTGATTATAGGGAGCTAGGCGAACTATATGAACACCAATGGGATCAAATGCGATAAACGATACTTGACTTAAGAAATATAATTAGAGAGTTGTCATAAGTCACTAATAACCTTGGTTTTACACACTGGACGTGTTAGATAATACTAAAGGTCGATAATGAACTAGACAACCATGATGTGTGAATGACCTTGTAATGATGAACCAATTGGCTATTGAGTGAATAGCGACGAAACGACAAGTTATGAAATATAAACGTGGAAATGACGCCTATGATAGCGATAAATGTTGAATGAATGATGATTATTATATGATTATATATATGTTGATAGCCATACGTGTAATGGTTGATTTAATGATTTTATACATTATTAAGTGAGGAATTGATATATTCCTGTTGTTACGATCACACGTATAGGCTAGATATGATGGACCGAGCACCGGCTAGCTCCCGCGTGGCTCGAAGACGGGCCGCCTATTGCCGCCCATGGGTGAAAATTCCTAAACCGTGCACGAAAAAAATAAAGTCGATGACTTTGCTGGTAGTTGTGGTGCCCACAAAGGAGAGCCCACTCTATGTATTTTGCCTTCCCACAGGACTATATGTTCTGGGTTAGATGAGTTTTCCTGGCAGCAGAGTAGGTCCCGTGTGCCACAACTTTTCCAATGGTGAGTTCCCCGAGAAATAGTTGGGCTACTAATGGTCATTACCCTACTAAGGTATCACCTGATGTAGTTCTTTTCAGAGTATTGATGTGGCTTGTATTAGGCGTTCTCCTCGTCAACTATTCAGATTGTTGTTTCCAGGAAAATATCTTGAGGGTTATCTTCGAATGACTTACTTGGAGATCTAAGTCCCTGAGCCACTCTCCACTCGGAGGAGACGTGAATAAGATTCTGGGCCTGAATGTACTGACCGCGGGGTGAAACTAAGGCATTATGCTGGAGACGTGATACAAGAGTTGTTGTGAGATTGTGATTACGCTGTTATTACTATTGTATTGTATTGGGACGCCCTGAATTCCGTTAAGAGGTTTAGACCTACGAAACCTAGTTAATCACGGTATCGTGCGCGACAGCGGGTTTGAAATACATGATTTAAAACTTATATATCAGTAATTTACACGTAAGGCCTTAATTTTAAAAAAAAAATGGCATTTGGAGTTCGTAAATTTAACAAATCTGAACCTGTAAAATTATAAAATAAACCTGAGCTCTATAAACTCCACATTTGTAAAGTCTAAAATCAATAAAGGAGATCACACAGTTTCGTGTATCAAACAAATCCTCCAACGAGGTCCCAATCAACCAAAAGGCTTTACATTACTAAGAGTAGAATTTAATACATGTTTAATTACACAAAATACACAATTCAACTAAATATATAAAAGCTGAGTCATGTACGAACAACTACAAGTAGTCTAGGGTCATCAGAGGTGTCTATACTTTGTATTCGTACCACCCCCAAAAAGAATCACCTGCAAAACTGGTTTGAAAAATGGGAGTGAGCCAAATGCAGGCTCAGTGGAAATTATAAGATTTTGGATAAGAAAATACTTTTAGAAATGCATATGCATCGTGAGATTATAAAAGTAATTTGAACAATGTGTATGTATATATATACTTATACTGTTTCCAAATATATATATATATATATATAGATAGTGCTCTATGAAAAAAACTTGGAAACGATGTTGTATGCAATGCACATTAAGCACTGCCCCAAACCCCGAAAATACATTAAAGAATATACCGTCAGAAGCTAAGTAAAGCATAATAATAGAAATACATCATAAGAGAAGCGTAAGCACTAATCTCATAACCGTCAATCACATCTCACATCAGACATCTACGATTTACTCTACTGTGCACAGTGATCGCAATCTAAGCCCCTAAGGCTGGGTCCCCCCGTGGACTACCTAGATTGTGTAGGGTATGCTGATTCGCGGGGTCCTCCTATGAACCATAGAGTATGCCACTCTCAAAACGGGGTCCCTCTACGTGGACCATGGTATGTAGCCACTAAGGCTAAGTCGACCCTATGGACCATTAATGCCTGTCCGAAATCAAATTACATCAATCATGTAAATTGTTCAAACTATCAAATATATAAGCCTCATAATAACTAGGGTACCCAATAGCCTTAAAAATATTATAATTATAATCCATAAAGATCAAAACATATCCACCAAATGATATACTCAAACATAATACACACACATATACAAATACATATATAACTCAATCCATATTGTATATGATATTATTATTTTACTTTGAAATAAGCTCCCCACGTCCGTAACTAGTGGTTCGATTAAAATCATGTTTACTAATCCTTATAGCAGGAAGTTTTTAGATTGATTCATTATTCAAGCTCCAAGCCTCATATAAAACATAATTTGTAACAGTTAAGGTTCATATAAAAACCCCCACACGGTCTCTATGTCTATTTAGAATTAAAAGTATCTTAAAAGTCTGACCAGTGTAGTTACGGACTGGTTGGTTAACTAAATAGACTCATGAGAATCAATTTGGTAGTTCATGTACAACAATAATGTCATATACAATATAATTTCGCTCAATTCACACCTTAAATTCAATGATATATCCATACGTGTGTATATTTACAACCTTTATCAACTATCATATCCATATAGGTGAGTTTTGCATCCACAATTGTAAATCTTAACATATAATTGGGGGTTCTTGTTTAATAACCTATCTATAATGATATTAAGTGCAAAACAACCAAACAAACAAAAGAAATCAAACCCAAACCCCATGATAATGCATGATTTCAAAATTATACTAACAACTCCCAATTTGGTTTGAAATCAAAGATTCAATACATAATAATTTTAAAAAGGGTTTAAGTATTAGTGTTCCCACCTCTATTGGAGCTTTAAACCAAGATTGGAGTGTTGGAATGATGGATTAAAGTGTAAATGGCAAGAATTCCTCAAGCCCTAGCTCTCCTCAAGCTCACAAGGAGGAATGGTGGTGAAAGAGATGATGAATAGTGATCTTTACAAGCATAAATCTTGTAATGTCTTGAATCAATTAAAGAAAGCTATCACAATCTCTCAAAATCTCTTACTATGACTTTCTTGAGGGGTTTTAGAGGTGGTGGCTCGAAATGGGGAAGAGAGGAGGTTTTGGTTGTATAAAAATTGGGTCAAAATGCTAGAAGCTTTGAGTTTTGACCTCTCAGCAGCTCATTAGTCGACTGAGCACAGTCCATCAGCCGACTGATGAGCATTGATGCCCATTGATGTTGTTTTTTGGCAGTTTGGTCACTTCGCGCTCAGTTTTGGCCACTATAGATTTGGAATTGGGTATCGGCCAAAACACAAAAGTTTTAGATAATTGAATTACCTTTCTAATGGAATAAACGAGGAAGCATTTGGACTTCGGATGAAAAAGTTATGGATTTCACAAGCTAGAAAGGTCAGTTTTCAGGAAAAGCAATTTAGACGGCAAATTTTCGAATTTCGCCCGGACCACCCGAAATGGGTTACGACCTATTAGGTGAGTGTAATAATAGATAAATGAATTGTGGAAAAGGTATAAACCACTCAAGGATCACCTAAACCAACTCTTGCCTCTTGAACCAAAATTTGCGTTATTAGAAGTTATAAGAAGGAACTAGCAGAGAAATCACATAGAGGGTGTTACAGTCTGCCCTCCTTAAGAAATTTCGTCCTCGAAATTTTTAATATATATACAAATGAGATCCAAGTTAAGTCAAACAATCATCAAGACTTGCTCAGTCTCCCCTCCTTAAGGGGTCTTCACGGTCTCAAATTGTGAAACTCTCAGAAAGAACATCTGAATTGTTACAATTCTACAAGGTACACAAAGCCATCCCTCCGAGCTTTGTATCAGGAAATGGAGAAAAATGATTCTAAACACGTTTCCCATTATTAAAGTACCTAAGAATACTAAACGACCAGCTTAGGAGTTCACAAAAATCAAGTCACTCCCTATATAGCATCCACAGACAAAATGAAAAGGGTCCCTGAAGTCATACTTCACACAACGCGACATATAATGCTTGAGGTTATAGAACGAACCAACAATTCAAAACTTAAGTCGGCCTAAGGCAAGATAAGGTTTAAAGGTAATTCTTTATGGTTAAATCAATTACAATACACTCGCTGCACCACATGGCCGATAAGTGGAAGGTTCTACTTAAGTTTAAGGACATCGAATCAAGTTTGAGGTTTGGATCATGGTCTAACCTCGCCATGGAGTAATAACTTACCAAGGATTCAAGTGATGAAGTGACAGGTGACTAAATGGAGGAGTTATATGTATTACAGAATTCGCTAAACTCTATTAGTCGAGTGAAATCAGCTCAGCTGATTTACGTTTAGGCTTTCACATGATTCGCCCAAATCACAATATGATTATAACAATGACTGCAACTTTCCCAAAGGGACTCGTTAGAGATGTTCAAATTACAGAACTTGAAACAAAATCGAAATCGAACATCACTAATCCATATAGAATACTTAAATTATAATCTAAGATGGGACTGCTCAAACTTATAAACAAAGGGATAATGATTTTTTTTTCGAAATTGAATATAAACACCATGATTATACAAGAGTTACCAACCCATATTCTCGACCACTATACAAGTGTCACTCGAATCAAATTAGGCCAATTCGAAATGTGAAGGCCATAGTACACAAGCACTAACTAGTTATCAAATGCAGATAATGTAATTCATCCTCAAATGAACCCTTTAAAGCTTGAACTCAATTAGGGTAGCACCATTCGAGGAAATATCTACTTATCCCTTAGTAGTTAGTCTAAATGATTAGTAGAATGCTTCTTCATCCATCATCCCAAGTGATGGTAATGAAAGGACTCGGTTATGCATAACGCTTACATGTAAATGAACCCGAAGTAGTCACTAATCAAGAATTCCTCTACGCATCGAATACTTATATAGCATGGATGGCCATCATACGCATGTAAAACACAGTCTCATGCCATTCTATTCGCAGTAGTTCTTAATCCCACATACATAGCTTAAGAGTATGTCACATTAAAAGTTAGAGCTCAAGACTGATCATGTACTATAGATAAATCAAAATTGCTCCTGAAAACTACCAAGAGAGTTTTATCTCGATCTAGATGACCGCGGGTCAGAAGTTCTACCACTCCATTAGCAAGAGTTCATGGCGAGGCTTTGAATTTCTTGCATCTGTCTATTATCTGACATGGTAAAACACCCTAACTTTCCTCTTTAAAGATTTGTCTACCCATTTGCACAACAAAAGCCTAAAACTTGGAGTATTAACATGATCTTTTTACTTGTACTCGAAGGAAATTGGAGTATTTCATTTGAATCCTCATATCGGTTTCATGATTTAAACTTAGAGATACTTAGCTCTTAAGGATATTATATATATACATTACTCCACTCCAATAGGGTTTTACTATCCTACTGATTCCACGCTGCCAAATTGGGCATCTATGTAGGAGGGGTCATGATAATTCTCCAATATCGTAAATTTTGAAGTCGTTATTCACAAGGATCAACCAATGATCCACCGAGTGCTTGGAGATACCATACAACTCGCTCATCAAAAGGGTTCTAAGCCACATCTTACTAAGTTATTAACTAGTAAACCAACACCACCGTCAACTATGGCTTAAATAGCTAGCATTCTTCCAAATGATTTAGGCTTTCTACGAACTGAGCCATACATACGTACAATCGCAAAAGTTAATTAACACCCATACTAATGACTAAGAGAATGTCTTGTTCCGTATAGGAGGCTATCAGCGGTTAGCTTCTCTTAATAATCAAATCTACCTTCCCCGCTGCTTAAGGCATTCATATACCCATGACTTGACTCCATGTCATGTCATATCATTAGCCAAGTATTCTTAGACAAATCTCCTTAACCGAAAGGACTAGGAATCATGCTCTTACTAGAATTATCACTTTAACCCCTAACCAATGGAAAATACAAAATGAACATACAAAACCTCAGAGAGTAACATACCAAGCGAATTCCATTAAAGGTTTCAATCTCTTACTCTAAAAGATAAGGGAAATCTTCTATACTTTAGATGTAAGGATCGATAAGGACATTCACATCTACTCATAGTCCAAGTTCTGAAGATTAAGATGCGTAACTAAGATTTATCATTCCTAACGATTATCAATCTGGCACCACTGGAATCCATAGATTCTGCAAGAGTGAGGATATAAGTACAAATCATATATTCCATCGCAATAAGCGGTTTCTAAGAGTTCTATTACTCAACCACGTATTATTACTCGAATAAAATCAGTCGCCAAAGCTCTCTCTTAAATACAATATAAGTACTCAGGTACGAAGGTTCCAAGGATTACAAAGATAGTCACACGTGAGGTTCACTCCTTGTAAGAATCAAAAGATGAAATGGAGTGGACACAAGGAATGGGACTTTAATGGCCACTCATCTAAGAGTATACCACGTTCTAACTCTTGTTGATGACATTAAACTGATGATTTATAAGATAGTCAACCGTTGGCCGGCGGATGACTATATTATAATCCAACAGTCTCCTGTTCTCATCTAGTAGTAGAAATAATCCCGAGTACAAAACGCATGTATGAAATAAGAGATATAAGAGCCAAGGATTTAATTAGTTACCAAAATAGGCGAACAATTTACGTAAAACAGAACTTTGTGAACAGATGTAGCCAAGACGAGCTAATCATCTTACTTCACAATTCTCCCATTTTCTAAGTTGCCTAATGGTAGGAAATCCTATTGCACGACAGCGAGATAATGAAAAGGGTTATCACCTCATTATACTAGGAACTACCCATGAAGCCTGCGTAGAAATATCGAACATATACCTTTGATACCAACTTGTGACGCTCTGAATTTCGTTAAGAGGTTTAGACCTCCGGAACCCAATTAATCACGGTGCCATGCGCAACAGCGAGTTTGAAATACATGATTTAAAACTTATATATCAGTAATTTACACATAAGACCTTAATTTCAGAAAATTTTGGCATATGGAGTTCGTAAATTTAACAAATTTGAACTTGTAAAATTATAAAATAAACCTGAACTCTATAAATTCCACATTTGTAAAGTCTAAAATAAATAAAGGAGATCACACAGTTTCGTTTATCAAACAAATCCTCCAACAAGGTCCCAATCAACCAAAAGGCTTTACGTTACTAAGAGTAGAATTTAATACATTTTTAATTAAACAAAATATACAATTCAGCTAAATATACAAAAGTTGAGTCGTCTACAAACGACTACAAGTAGTCTAGGGTCATCAGAGGTGTCTATACTTCGTATTTGTACCGCCCCCGAAGAGAATTACCAGCAAAACTGGTTTAAAAAATGAGAGTGAGCCAAACACGGGCTCAGAGGGAACTATAAGATTTTGGATAAGAAAATACTTTGAGAAATGCACATGCATCATGAGATTATGAAAGTAATTTGAACAATGTGTATGTATATATATACTTATACTGTTTCTAAATATATATATATATAGATAATGCTCTATGAAAATAACTTGGAAACCATGTTGTATGCAATGCACATTAAACACTGCCCCAAACCCCGAAAATACATTAAAAAATATACCGTCAGAAGCTAAGTAAAGCATAATAATAGAAATACATCATAAGAGAATCGTAGGCACTAATCTTATAACCGCCAATCTCATCTCACATCAGACATATAGAATTTACTCTACTGTGCACAGCGATCGCGATCTAAGTCCCCCAAGGCTAGGATATGCAGCTCCCAGGCTGGGTCCCCCCGTGGACCACCTAGATGGTGTAGGGTATGCCGCTTCGCGGGGTCCCCCTACGAACCATAGAGTATGCCGGTCTCAAAGCGGGGTCCCTCTACGCGAACCAGGGTATGTAGCCACCAAGGCTAGGTCGACCCCATGGACCATTAGTGCATGTCCAAAATCTAATTACATCAATCATGTAAATTGTTCAAACTATCAAATATCTAAGCCTCATAATAATTAGGGTACCCAATAGCCTTAAAAATATTATAATTCTAAACCATAGAGATTAAAAGATATCCACCAAATGATATACTCAAACATAATACACACACATATACATATATAACCTTTTACTTTGAAATAAGCTCGCCACGTCCGTAACTAGTGGTTCGATTAAAATCTCGTTTACTAATCCTTTTAGCATGAAGTTTTTAGATTGATTCATTATTCAAGCTCCAAGTCTCATATAAAACATAATTTGTAACAGTTGAGGTTAATATAAACACCCCCACACAGTCTCTATGTATATTTAGAATCAAAAGTATCTTAACAGTTTGACCAGTGTAGTTACGGACTGGTTGGTTAACTAAATAGACTCAAGAGAATCAATTTGGTAGTTCATGTACAACAATAATGTCATATACAATATAATCTCGCTTAATTCACACCTTAAATTCAGTGATTGTAGACACCCCGATCCGTGACCCCCGCAAGAACCCTAACGACCTCCGAGAACTACTATTTTGGGTCCGGGACCCACCCGAGGACCCGGTACTACACTAGGAGGGTTTGTCGCCCGACAAACTTGTTCTTTAGAGAGATTGTCGCACGACATATCACATTGTCGCGCGACAATCCCTGATATGTCGCGCGACAATTCCACTATGTCGCACGACATTCCCCCTCTGCACCAGACCAACCACTTTCTGACACATCAATCTGTCAGAACCATCACTTCAGCCGTTTGTCGCGCGACATTCCCGTATGTCGCGCGACATATCACAATGTCGCGCGACATTCTCCTTTTTTAAGGAAATGTCGCGCGACAATCTCTCCCGAGCAGTATAAATAGGCCAACACCCCCAAGGGTTCAGGGGCAGCAATTGGAATCTGAGAATTTGGAGCTTTAGATTTGATTTTTATCAAGCACTTTTCTATTATTATCTTATTTCTGAAGAATTATCGAATCTATCCTCGACACTCGACGTGTCCCGTCTCCGGAATCGATTTCTCGGAAATATCTGAAGAAAGAGAAGATTATTATCGCCGGAGATCCCTCTGCCGTATTATATTTTCTTTCTTATTATTATTCTCGTCGGGAAGGTAAAGAAAGTCCCTTCTAGTATTTAAGATTAGATATCTGTGTACTTGTTTTACTTCTGTTATTCTGTCCACGTTTTATTTGAATAAACTTATTGTCAAGTTACCAATAGTCTACCGTTTTCAAAACAAAAGACCCTGATAAAACTACTTTCAAAACCAGAAGAGTAAGTACATTATCGTCCGGATAAACCCTGTTTTCAAACCCCGGACCGATAAAGACTTATCTAGGAATTAAAATCCACATATCTTGTCTTTTCCATAGACTGCGACGTGTCTGATAAACTCTCCTCAAAGAGTTCAAATTCCATATTGAATTAGTCCCGACATAAAGATCCGAACCTTTTTCAAAATAATCACAACTCGAGAAAACCGTCATTATCTGAGGAAATAATACGGAATACTCTTTCAAAAATAAAAGGTTTTTGTCATTTGTCATTTCATCTTTTAAATATAAAAACATCGGATCTCGGAACACAAAGGTTTTCATCCCTTTCCCCGTTTTCCCAAATTAGGGTTTTTTTTATTATTTATTTAGAAAGTAGTAGACTGTCGGTAAAAGCATCCAAGTTTTTCAATATAGAATAAACTTATAAGACCACTAGAGACCGAAAGGGCGGAATGGGTGCTTAACACCTTCCCAAACCGTAATATAGTTTCCGAACCCTATAAGAATCCCGGTTTCGCAGACAAACGTGTAAAGAAAGGCTTGTCTATAGCCTTTCCTCTTACACGACCTTTTTTGTCCGTTTTCTCGTAAAAACGTACTGGCGACTCTGAATGAACCCCCCTTGCATCTAGAAATAGAACGTAGGGACACTTGATATGAATCAACGAAAACGCTCCAGCAAATGGAACGACGGAATCAGTTCCGACGTCCCATGACCCCCACCACCAACGGGGACGAGACCCGGGGGGTCGCATTTGCGGATTCTCACAGTGGCGACTCTGCTGGGGACATCATTAGAAAACTAGACTCTTATATGTGGACCTTTGTTTATCTGTTGAAAACTTGCTTTTACTGCTTTCCCTACTCATGTTAATTGATTGAGAAGAAACCTTTTTCTAAAAAATGGGAGTTTTTCGAAAAGACGTAATAAAGATAAAGATATTTGTGAAACCAACCTTTCGAACTTTACACGCACTATCACAAATCATGCATTGGTTCTACGAGTGTGAATTTACCCCAAACCCTCGGAAGTATTATAAGTGAGTAGGGAGTTGGCTTGCTTGGGCCAACATAAACCGAAAGCATTTACTTCCACTCTCCTTGGCCAAGTACGCCCCCGAGGTATATCGAGTGACGAGAACACTCACGTACCCGGGAAGTATATCAAAAGATTCTTGCACGTACCCGCCCTTGGGGTATATCGCAAGGTCTTGCCAAAAAGGAGGGAGCCTGAAGCCTTAACCGTTCGAACACCTGCGCTGCATCTAAGATTGAGTCAGTTAAAACACTTGTCATACAGCTGTAGGGGATGTACCACTTTACGGCTTACTTTACCACACCTATTTTCCGAGGTTTTCTCTCGACCATTTTTAGTGATTCTTTTGGCAAAAATCGAGTCGCATCATAGTCTCCCTTCATCTTCGCCACGTGGTTTCGTCTACAGCCATAAAGCGACGTCAGTCTGGAAGGTTGGGCCGGTCGAGATCATACCGGAAGACTAGTGAGACCAAGCATACCTGAAATGGCCGATGGACGAGAGAATCAGGAGACAAATCAGAGCCTAGCCGAGGCGTCTGCAGTTCAACCGACTTTAGCCGAGATGCACCGTTTGTTGATGACCGTCAGCATGAATTTGGCAAGCCTCACAAGTGAGCAACAGAACACCCGGATTCGAATGGAAGAGTTGTCAGCCGAACGGACCGCACCACCCGGGTTTGAGCAACTACCACCGAATCGAGATCCGAATCAAGGGCAATCTTCACAAGTACTTCCCCCAATCCAAGGAACCAATCCACCCCAAACGGGCCCCAACATGGCCGGTCCCGTTCAAACCGACCCCAACAATCAGAACCAATGGGCCCCGGATTCAGGCCCCACATACCAACAACAAGAGCCACCCATCGTCTGGCCACAACCTCAGCAAGGCCTCGATCCCCAATATCAACCATGGCCACAAGTCCCCGCAAGACCTATTCCACCAGCCCCAATAGCCCCTCCCAATGAGTACCCAGACGTCAACCGACTCCGGGCAGCATACGCAGAATCGATGATAGCCCGGGAACAGCCCGATGAGGTGTCAAGAGAGAGCGAAGAAATGAAGAAATTGAAAGAGCAGATGAAGGTTCTGCAAAGAGGTGTTTCTCTGATGAAAGGGGCAGACGAGATCACAGACATGAACGCCTTTTCCCTCTACCCAGAAGCCAGACTACCTCAAGGATTTAAGCTCCCCTCTATCACCAAATTCACTGGTACTACACCCCCCAAAACCCATCTCCAATCCTACATCAGATCCATGCAAGTGTCCGGCTGTGGAGAGCCGGAGCTGGCTCAGGCTTTTCACATGACTCTCACAGGGGCAGCCCTGAGATGGTTCTTCGACCTAGAGAAACACCACACGAAAACTTGGGGGGATATCGTCAAAGAATTCATGACCAAGTACGGGTCCAACGAGAATTTGGAAATTACCCGTAAACACCTGGAAATGGCCAAGCAAGGCGAGAAAGAAAGCTTCAGCGACTTTGTCACCCGCTGGAGGGAAATGGCATCCCAAATGTCCAAACGGCCCGACGAAGAAGAGCAGTTAGAAATCATACAGAAGAATTTTACTCCAGCTGTATTGAACTGCATGGGAAAGCATGTATTCCCACACTTCAGAGCCCTGTTGAGTATGGGGTCACAGGTAGAGGAAGAATTGGCCAGAAAGGCGGACACGGATACCAAGAAGGCCTCTTACACTGGAAGAAAGACGGCCACTCCAGCCGTAAACCAACTAAGCTCGTACCCATATCAACAAAACCCATTTCAGCAGTCACCGCAAGTCCCCCCAATGAGTTGGCCTACGCAGGGAGACTCTTCAAACACCGAGGTCAAGAAAAGGAGAAATTTCTGCACCCTCCCCACTACTCTGGTCAAAAGCCTGGAACTACTCCAAAAGGCCGGACTAGTCACCCCACTCAACCCACGCCCTCCACCAAATCCTATCCCCAACACTTGGAGAATGAATGAGAACTGTGCGTACCATCAGGCGGCAGGCCATGACACGGAACGTTGTTTAGCTCTCCGCCATCGTATCCAGGACCTCATTGAAGCCGGAACCATCCCCGCACCCGGCGGGCCCAATGTTACCAACAACCCCCTCCCCAATCATGCTCCACCTGCAGGAATTAACGCCTTAACCACTGACGAAGGCTTTGATCCCGTAGGACTCATTCGGGACGATTCAGCCTATAAGGCACCCGTTATGCTATCGGCAAAAGCACAAGTTGCCCCAGGCCTCAACCCAATAATTGACCAATGGATGGCCAAGATGAACTTCCTATCTGGGCAGGGCTTAGGAAAGACAAATCAGGGGATCTCGCAACCACTCACCATCAAAACCAATCCTGGGAAAGCTGGGATAGGATGGACCCAGGACAAGAAAAAACAACCATGGAAACCCCGCCCCCCTCATAAGGAGACAATCTGTATGACAGAAACCTCCCCCGGGACTTTTAGTTGGTCGGCAGAGCCAGAGTCGTCAGAAACTTCAGAGGGATCAGACCCAACATCCCTTTGGATACAACAGATTACCCGCTCAGGAAAGGTATACCAGCCACCACCGATGGATGCCGAAAAATCACCGCCTCCAAAAGAAGTAGGAGAAGACCGAGTACTGGAACAGTTGAAGAAAACCCAGGCACACATCACCATTTGGGGCCTCTTGGTTGCCTCCAAACCTCACAGGACCGCTTTCATTAAACTCCTGGATGAGGCTGTCATATCGCCGGACTCCACGCCCGAACAACTGCCAAACATGATCGGGTCACTCACAGTCCAAAGAAGTCTGTCATTTTCAGATGAAGACTTGTCTCCGTTGGGGAGAAAACACAGCCTGGCTCTCCATATCACCGTCCGAACCCGAGGAAAGATCTTGCCACAAGTTCTCATCGACAATGGGTCGACCATAAATGTCTGCCCCCTAAAGACTGCCAGATGCTTGGGTATCTCAGATTCAGAGCTCTCACCATCCGCTGTAACCGTCAGGGCCTATGATAATACCAGGAGGGCCGTTCTGGGGTCTCTGAAACTTGATCTCATGGTTGGTCCCGGAAGCTTCCCGGCCGACTTTCAAATCATAGACATTCCTTCCAGTTTTAACCTACTGTTGGGAAGAGCATGGCTACACGACATAGGAGCACTCCCCTCCTCCTTGCACCAAAAGATCAAGATACCGTTTGAAGGGAACATAATTACCATCCAAGGAGATCCTGAAAGGACCTTGGCGGATATGGAGTTACCAGTTTTGGGAATCGGGAGCCAGAGCATACAGTTAGGAGGCTTTTCTTACGAGCCTCAAGTGCAAACTCTTAGCACCCAGACAATCAGGTATCTTCCCCCTGACAATATCCCCGGTCTCAGCACCAAGATTACAAATATGTTGAGAATGATGAAATACTTGCCTGGAGCCGGTCTGGGAATGGGACAACCAGGACTACTTCAAGCATTGGAACCAGTAGCAAGGTACGAGAGGGAAGGTTTGGGGTACCAACACACTGAAGAGGACGATCAACAAAAAAGGGGTCGAGGGCATCAGTATCCGAGTTTCAGCTCTCTGAACGGGTTCTTTGTCAAAGAAGGAGAGGACTTCCCCTTTTGCGGCTTCCAGGAGCCTTGGAGAAACAGCGACGGAGAGAACTTTCCTGGGTGGGAAATCTTCTATGAAGAGGACCTATATATCAAAGAAAACACCGTACACAGCTTCGCTACCAAGTTGACAATCGGGCCGAAGGAAGAAAGTGAAGACATGAAAGGCGAAGAGGAAGAAATGATCGGAGATCTCTTCGACATCATGGCTCTGGGAGATGATGAGCCAGGAGACGACCCTGTACACTTGATATACGCTGATCCAGACTACCAAGGGGAAAGGGAAAAGAGCGAAATTGTAAGGGTGAGAGATAAGAGTGAGGGTAAGGATAGGAAGGAGTCACTCCTAAATGAACTTTTTAAACTTGTACCTGTAAATACTAGTATCAATAAGGAAGAGTCTATTTTGCGTTATCCTGTTATTTTTAATTCTGTAATTGCTTATATGGAATTGGAAAAGAATGAACGAACACCCTGAACGGGAGGAGCAACGTATACAAAGCGAGGAAGGAGACACTCTTGTGATTAACCTCGGAACAGAGGAGGAAAGAAAAGAGGTCCGCATTGGGGCAAGCCTAAGTGGGACAGAGAGAGAAGAATTCACACAAACTCTGAAAGAGTATGTGGATGTCTTCGCCTGGTCTTATGCAGATATGCCGGGTTTGAACAGTCAGATAGTCATGCACGAAATACACACCAATCCAGAACTTAGGCCCGTCAAACAGAAGCTGAGGAAACTTACGCCAGAATGGTCCTTGAAAGTGAAAGAAGAAGTAATGAAACAACTGAGTGTGGGATTCTTACGGGTGATCGAGTACCCCTCGTGGTTAGCCAACATCGTGCCTGTTCCAAAAGCTAATGGGAAAGTCCGCATGTGTGTGGATTACCGGGATCTAAATAAAGCTTGTCCAAAGGACGATTTTCCATTGCCCAACATCGATTTGATAGTAGATAATACTGCCAACCACGCCCTGAAGTCATTTGTGGATGGTTTTGCTGGATATAACCAGATCAAGATGCACCCGGATCACCAGGAGAAAACAGCATTTATCACACCGTGGGGAACATACTGCTACACCGTTATGCCGTTTGGGCTGAAGAACGCAGGGGCAACATATCAGAGGGCAGCTACGGCTATCTTTCACGACATGATTCACAAAGAAGTAGAGGTGTATGTAGACGACATGATAATCAAGTCAAAAGAGAGGGAAGGCCACGTACCAGCCTTGCGAGCCTTCTTTGATCGGCTCCGCCAGTATCAGATGAGACTCAATCCGCAGAAATGTGTGTTCGGGGTAACCAAAGGAAAACTCCTGGGATATGTCGTCAGTAAGAAAGGAATCGAGGTGGACCCCGCTAAAGTTCAAGCTATCCAAGACATGCCCGAGCCTCGTACCGAGAAGGAAGTCCGAGGATTTTTGGGCAATCTGCAGTACATCAGCAGGTTTATCTCTCAACTCACCCAAACTTGCGAACCCATCTTCAAACTCCTGAGGAAGTCTTCACCAGGAGAATGGAACGACCAATGCCAAGAGGCTTTTGACAAAATCAAGGAGTACCTCTCCAAGCCCCCAGTATTAGCCCCGCCTCAGACCGGACTACCACTAATTCTATACCTAACCGTCACTGACTCATCCACGGGAGCAATGCTAGCCCAACACCTGACGGATACCCGGAAGGAGCAAGCCATCTACTTCCTCAGCAAAAAGCTGTCCCCGTTCGAGATAAACTACACATCATTGGAGAAATCATGTACCGCTCTCGTCTGGGTAACACAGAAACTACGGCACTACATGCTAGTTTTCCCAGTCATCCTGGCATCACGGATTGATCCGTTGAAATACCTCTTCGAGAAACCGGCTCTCTCGAATCGAATGGCAAAATGGTTATTTCTACTCTCCGAATTCGACATCACCTACATGACCCAGAAGGCAGTCAAAGGCAAGGTCATAGCTGATTACCTGGCCCACAATCCGATATTGGGAGACATGATAGAAAAAGCCGAGTTTCCGGACGAAACCATCATGAACGTCGAAATCAATGAAGACTGGAGGTTGTACTTTGACGGGGCCGCCAATCGGAACGGAAACGGGATAGGCATCCTGTTAGTTTCTCCGGACCAAACTCACTCCCCGGTGTCATATCGTCTGGACTTTTTCTGCACCAACAATATGACCGAATATGAAGCCTGCATACTCGGGTTAGAGATCGCTCTTCAAAGGGGTATAAAGAGAATACAGGTATGCGGAGATTCAGCACTAGTGGTCCATCAAGTTCTGAAGGAATGGAAGATCAGAGATGAGAAATTAGTCCCTTACCTCGCCCGACTAGAAGAAGTCGCAGGAAGGTTCGAGCGTGTGGAGTTTTACTATATCCCCAGGTCCCAGAACAGTTTTGCTGACGCATTGGCAACCCTGGCATCTATGATCAATATTCCGGAGGGGATGGAAGAAATAACCCTCACGGTACAAAAGAAATCAGGACCCGCCCACTGCATGACCCTTGAGGTGGAAATTGAAAAAGACGGTGACTCAACCGTTTGGTTTTATGATATCTGGAACCTGCTGAAGAACCATCAGTATCCCGAGAAAGCAGACAAGAGAACGCGGGTCACACTCAGGAGACTAGCATCAGGATTCATACTCTGTGCCGGAAGATTGTATAAAAGGAACTACGACGGGACTCATCTTCAATGTCTCACCGAAGAAGAATCGGTTAGAATGATGGATCAGATACATGGGGGCGATTGCGGACCTCATATGAGCGGACATACGCTTGCCCGCAAGATCATCAGGCAAGGGTATTTCTGGTCTACCCTACAAACTGACTGCGCTGATCATGTACGCCGTTGTCACAAATGCCAAATTTATGCTAAGTCCCAGAAGCTTCCTCCAAAAGAGTTGTACAACATGACTGCTCCCTGGCCTTTTTCAGCTTGGGGAATTGACGTCATTGGGAAAGTCTCACCCAAAGCCAGCAACGGCCATGAATTCATACTAGTAGCCATCGACTACTTCACCAAATGGGTGGAAGCCGAATCTTACCAAACCCTGGATGCCAGGAAAGTTGCCCGATTCATCAAAAGGAATATTGTCTGCCGATATGGGGTCCCACACGAGATCATCTCAGATAACGGCACCCACTTCGAAGGAGAAGCTAATACAGTCATGGAAGAATACGGTATCACCCGACACAAATCTTCGCCATATAGACCACAAACCAATGGGGCAGTTGAAGCCGCCAACAAGAATTTGAAGAATATCCTAAGCAAGATGACCGACACCTGCCGGGACTGGCCGGAGAAATTACCATATGCATTGTGGGGATACCGCACCACCGAAAGGGTCTCTACCGGGGCAACCCCGTTCTCGCTTACATACGGGATGGAGGCAGTCCTCCCTGTCGAGTTAGAGGTCCCTTCCCTCAGAGTAATGCTAGAGAATCAGGTCAATGAACTGGAGTGGGTCCAGGCACGTTATAACGAGCTAGCCTTACTAGATGAGAAAAGATTGAAAGTCGCATACCACCATCAAGGGTATCAGAAGAGAATCGCTCGAGCATTTAACCAGAGAGTGAGGACTCGGGGTATCAATGAAAATGACATCGTGTTGAAAGAAATTCGAGAGCCAGCCAGAGATCCGAGGGGAAAGTTCGGGCAGAAGTGGACAGGGCCGTATATCGTCAAAGAAATCAATACAGGAGGCGCCGCTATACTCACTGACCTAGACGGGCAGTTACTACATTCACCAGTCAACATGGACCGACTGAAGAAGTATTATTAATAAGCACGACGTGTATAAGAACTACGTAAACCTGAGCCCCAACTCGAATATCGTATTTTCTGGAAAAATCAAAAAGAGGGGAACGTAGGCAACCTGAGAAGTGACTTCAGGCCCGGTTTAAAGCTTTGTAAAGAAATTTATTTCTCATAAAAAGTCCCTTCATATATTATTAAAGAGGTGGTTCAGAACACCAAGAGTTACAAAGGAAGTACAGCATACAAAGAAGAAACTAATCCCTAGGGGTTGGCCACACTGGGTCCTCAGCGGCCAAATCAATTCGAGCCTCATCCAAAATCTGGTACGCAAAGACAATGCCGTCCTCTGTAGGCTCAGAATCCATGAATCGGAACCACTCCATTTGAAAGGGGTCATCAATCAACTCTCCTTCTAGAGATTGCCAGCAAGAGCGGATAATGTCAGCCCGGAGAGGCCTGGAAATACCGAAACGAGCATAGTTAAACTGACGAGTCAGTCGAGCACGCCACATCCTCTCTACCGATAAAGAAACATGTGGGGTCACAAATTTAGACTCAGAAGAGAAGTTGTTCAGACCAAGGGGAACCTCCTGAGGAATGTTAAACTGTCGAAGAAGACGCCCAGGGAGATAAAAGGAAGTAAACCAGAGCCCGCGGAGCCGAACGTAGTTCTGACCCCCAGTACTAAGTACCATCTTCCTCAGCTTCCACCAAGGAATGTTCCACCGGATAGCCCGAAAGTTCTCCGAAAACCACACCGTCCAATCAGAGGAAGACATGGTCAAAGCACCAAAGAGAGGCCGATGGAAGAAATGAGTCGGATTGTCGAGCCGAACTCCGCTGAAACCCACCGATCGAAAGCGCTCTAGCAGCCACATGTATAGCAGACGCGGGCTCCCCCGAAAGAAGGGCGAGGCCCCCCGTTGAACATCATCAAGACCATTCAGGGTCTCTGCAAGAATGATCGGCACTATAGACTCCCCATTTCTAGCCTGGTAAATCAGACTCAAGATAGTCGGATCAACACGGGAAGAACCCGTCACCAGCAGCATATCAGAAACCAGGCAAATCAGGGCCGCTGCAGTACGCCCCACGCCGTAAGAGGCCCTATCTTCATAACGATGAAAGAACCTCACCATTTTGTGGAGGTCAAGGAGCCCGTCGACAATGAAACCATCGCAGGCCGCTTGGGGAATGGCTAACAGAGCAATTAGCATGTCGCGGGGACCGATTCCTTCTATAGGAACTGCCATCGGGAGACGAACGTCAGAACGTAACAGCCAGGAGAACTCCTCATAGGTTGGGCAGAGCTCATCTAGTCCAAAACGGAAGAGATGGTCCGCAGGACTCCAGAAATACAAAGCACCAAACAGAAAGGAGAAATCTACAGGACGATGGCACCAGCCCGCCAAAGGACTGAATGCACCAAAGTTCAAACCATTTTCAGAAGATATCAGAGCATTTCGAGCTTTAACATAAGAAAAATCAGAGTTGGTACGGTAGGAAGACATTTTGGAGATGTGTGGGGATGAAGGAAGGAAGATGGGTGTATTTATAGCAAAAAAGAGGGTCCTGTACCTGTTTGTCGCGCGACAAACCCATTTTCAGGGGGAAGTGTCGCGCGACAAACCCATGACCAGGAGGGATTGTCGCGCGACAAACCCATCTGGGGGGCACCCTACTTTTTTCTTATACATAATGGTCATCTTTGCCAAAAGAATCACTTCTGGATGCTTTTCTGTTCTCACTTTGTTCTTTTTTGCAGGAAACATAAGTATCACTACACTAGAAGGTACGACTTTTAAATTACCGACTCTTATATATATATGTATATATCTTGCACAGACAGAGAATAAAAGTATAATCAAACACAGATAAAGATATTTTATAAAACCAATAAAAGAACAGTTTTTAAATATCCGTCTAAAATAAATACATATCTGTCCAACTAACACTAAATGCAGAAAAGGGAAAACTAATCTACTCGGGCGCGTTTTGACACGCTCCCACTATCTCCCGAGCCCTCCTCGGGGGTAAGATCAACAACTGGGACGCTGGGAACAGAAGGAACTGCCGCCTGAGAAGGCCCCGTGGACTGGACCGGTGCCGTAGGACGGATCACCGAAGATCGGGATCGCCTAGAAGTCCGACTACTACTCCGCCTAGACTCCGACCGAGCATGGGAAGAGGTCAGGGGGTCGTCCGGCTGTAAGGAGACGTCGATAGCCCTCTGATAGTCGCGCATGTAGGCTGGAGGGTCTCGACCGACGTACTGGAGCAGGTTCCAGCTGTAGAAATACTGGGCATACCAAGCCCGAAGATCTGCCACCCGTACACCCACTCTCTGTAAAAAAGACATACAAAAAGAGGAGAATCAGCACAGTCAAAATAAATAGATATAAACATGAAAGTATCAGGAGAAGTTGAAGAAGATACCTCATCATCAGAGCGACCACCCAAGAAATCAAAAGTATCCTCGGGAAGAGGATACTCCGGGACAGAATATCGACATAGGCCCGCGCCGACATAAGAAATATCTCTGGGGAGTGGAGGTAGGTCTACCCACGAAATAGATGACCCTGCACGAGTAGCTGCAGAAGAAGACCCTCCCTCCTCACGAATGGGGAACAAGGGTGGACGAGAGGATGAGCCGCCAAAGCCCGGAGATCGGGCGGGAGGCCCCATGACAGTCGTCGGTAGAGGGGTCAACGTAGCATATGTTCGGACCCCCGGAGGATCCACCATGGCCGTCGCCCCCAAAGGAGGTACTCCACTAGAAGGAGTAGTCGCCGCCGCGGGAGGAGTCCGCCCAAACTGATCAAAATCTGCCCCAAGGTCCGCGGGCTCCCAGGACCTCTCAGAAAATCCCGCTCTCCCCTCAGCAGCCTCAGCAGCAGCAAAAAGGCCCCCCGGAGACACGGAAGGGCCGGTGGGAAACTCGAAGCCCTCAGCGCGCTGCTCCCCCGCAGGTGTCGCCTGAGGTGGCGGCTCCGGAACCGCTGTCGCATCGGGAACATTCCTCTCTCCCTCAGGATCCTCATCCTCAGAATCCGGAATGTTGTCCCTCTGATCAGGGACAGGTGGCAAATGACCCGGGACCGCCCTAGCTAAATGAGTCTGTCCCCGTATGTAATGGGGATCACCTCCCAAAGTCTGGTATCTCTCGTAGAAGACCCGTCCCCGAGTCCCCTTCGGCTCCCTCATCAGGTAACGGGCAGCAAAAACAGCGTAGTCTCCCTCCTCGACGAACGTCTGAAAACCGAGTCCGTCGACTAAAGCCTGCACCATCACCTGATCAATCTCACCCGTCCGCCTCATCAGAACAGGAGGGAACAAAGGGACACGAGGCCACTGGGACGGCGTATGCTGACGGATGACCCTCTCGCCCAAGTAGAAGAGAAGGCCGTACTCATCCCGGATAAGCCGCCTGGTCCTCGAGGCGGTCAGAGCACGGCCATACCCATAATGATGACCCAGATCACCCCAAGGGGCCCACTCAATCTGAAAAGAAAATAAGATTTTATTTCAGTATTTTATATATTCTACTCTATCTGACTATTGAAAAGCAAGAAGACTAAAAATATTTTACCTGCTCCTCCCGCAGATCATGAACAGCAGCAGCTCCAGTCTCCCGAGTCCGGTATACATAGGGAGCCCTATAGTTCCCCGCGATGAATCGGCGGAGAAAAGGGAACTGGTCCTCGTTCTCAACGAGGAGATCCACCTGGGCGCGACCCAGACGGGTATAAGCTACAAACCAGCTCTGAAAAGGAAAGATAGAAGAAATCAGCAATGATCAACAAGTAATGAGCAAAGAACTGAAGCAAAGACAGAAAGACTAAAAAATGTACCTCCCACAGCAAAGAAAAGCCCTTGAGGTTCAGGGCTAAATGACGAGAGACCTGGTCCATGGCATCGTAAAGGACTGCAAGAATAAAGCCTCCCCAGTCGTAGTCAAACAGGAGGCTGAAGTCCCGAAGATAGGGCAACCACCAAAGATGAGCCGTGTCCCCACCACGAGCCTCGAATAGATCATGGAGTGTCAATAGAAGAAAGACGCGGGCATACTGGCGCGCCTCCTGACGGGTCATAGGAACCCCTGAAGCAGCTAGTCGAGCCCTCTCTGTGGCTAACCGCGTAACCAAGACGCCCCGAGGAATCGTGTCACCGGAACTCCGTCGCTCCGGAAACCATCCTAATGAACTAACGATGCCCTCGGCTGTCAGACGCAAGGGGACGTCGATCTGAATGGGGACCCCCCCTGAAGGGATCCCGGTCAAAGCAAACAAATCGAGGGGGGTCATCGTCATCTCCCCCCAGCTCCAGTGAAAGGTATGGGTGGTGTCCCACCAGTGGCAAGCCAATGCCGACACCAAAACTGTCGCCCTAGAAACCCGCTCCGGGAGGGCGTCGAAGAGGGAGCCAAAAGGAGTCGCGAGAATCAACTCCTGGACAGGGGCCGGTGCCCGTCGCCACTCCGAAGATATAGTGTTGGGGGAACCCCAACCGCGGCCAACCCACTGCAGACAAAGGAACGAGTATGGGGTTATGAGGGTACTTCGGTATAATTATGAGAGTTATAAGGCTATAGGGGTAAATTATGTAATTTTCTAAAAACTGAGGGTACTTTGGTGTAATTATGAGGGTTATAGGGTTATAAGGGTAAATTATGTAATTTCCAAAACCTGAGGGTACTTTGGTGTAATTATGAGAGTTATAGGGGTTATAAGGGTAAATTATGTAATTTCCAAAACCTGAGGGTACTTTGGTGTAATTATGAGAGTTATAGGGGTTATAAGGGTAAATTATGTAATTTCCAAAAACCTGAGGGTACTTTGGTGTAATTATGAGAGTTATAGGGTTATAAGGGTAAATTATGTAATTTCCAAAACCTGAGGGTACTTTGGTGTAATTATGAGAGTTATAGGGGTTATAAGGGTAAATTATGTAATTTCCAAAACCTGAGGGTACTTTGGTGTAATTATGAGAGTTATAGGGGTTATAAGGGTAAATTATGTAATTTTCAAAACCTGAGGGTACTTTGGTGTAATTATGAGAGTTATAGGGTTATAAGGGTAAATTATGTAATTTCCAAAAACCTGAGGGTACTTTGGTGTAATTATGAGAGTTATAGGGTTATAAGGGTAAAATATGTAATTTCCAAAACCTGAGGGTACTTTGGTGTAATTATGAGAGTTATAGGGGTTATAAGGGTAAATTATGTAATTTTCAAAACCTGAGGGTACTTTGGTGTAATTGTGAGAGTTATAGAGTTATGGGGGTACATTATGTAATTTTCTAAACTAAGAGGTATCACAGGTAAAAGTATGTGTTCGCTAAAAATCGGGCATTATTCCTAGTCAGACATGCATACTAACATTATCTAAAAACGAATACAGGAAACGACAAGAAGCAGAACAGATAAATGCACGAAAGAAGACATACCAGAGATCGACGACGAATCTCGTGAGAAACGGGCTCCATCAAAAGCCACGGGACGTCCGGGACCGGAGCAGCTCGGATAGCATCCCGATAGACCACCGCCCGACCGCGGTCTATCCCATCCTCATCATACCAGTCCAAGTCCGCCCAGTCGTCGTGATGAGGGCTGCAGCGAAGAACGCCCTGAGCGTCAGTGAAGGTGACCTCCTCCTGGTCACCCTCCAATCGGTCGAGATGAGCAGGGTCCATCGATATAGGTAGAATATGTGTGAAAAGATCGGAAAAATCAAAAACACGGCAGAGCTTCCGCGCTTGGGAGAGAAGAAAAGAGAGAAAAAGAGAGCTAGAGAGAGAAAGAGAAAGGAGAGAATGAGGTGGAATGAGCTCAGCAAGGGGTTTATATAATGGGTCAGTTTGTCGCGCGACAAATGGCCACATTGTCGCGCGACAAAGAGCCAGACACCGAAGTGTCGCGCGACAATCCCCCCTCCTCCCTGATTTTTTTGACCTTTGTCTCATTTTATCTTCTGCAGAGGCACTTCGGAGAAGCAGTTTTCGGAAAATTGCTAAAAACCGCACACCCATGATAAAAAGTTCAAAGAGAAAACTTCCAAATCATCTCTCCGAAAAAATGCGAAAACAGAATGCCGCGATTAAAAGTAGTCTCTGATCTTACAGAAGGACCGAGACCGTCAAATAAAAAGCAGAATAGCGATATAAGACGGGAATAGAAAAAATTGAAAGAGTAGAAAAGAGAAATAACCCGTATGAACGCCCAAAGCGAGCGAGAGAAACAGAAATGCAGAGTGACAGGGAGAGCCACACCGAAAGTGATAGCTAGGCCAAAAAACGGCTCAGGGCTTCGTTTTAGGGTGAGTAAGGCTCCTGATCACGACAAAGGGATGAAAAGACTCCTGGTCAAAAACAGAGAGGGCCAGGAAAAGTCTTTCCCAAAAGAGGGAGAAATAAGGGCATCGAAAAAACAGAAAACGATGTGGGCCCACCAAAAGAGAAAACTAAGAAAAGAATAAAGATCAGAGATTGAACTTTCAAACAAATTTTCTTTTCAGCACGATACAGAAAAGATGATTTGGAAAACCTCGGACCATCACTCTGCGGAGAGCAAAGAAATCCGAAAACTGCCTTCTGAGTGAAACATCTTCACTCGAGGAAAACATGAGAGTAAAGTTCAGAAGGATACAGGGAAACGGACATCCCGAATAGACCCTGAGAAGTTCTTTTTACCTTCGCAAAATCTACTCTCTTTCACTCTAGCAGTCTAAGAGAGGCAATTCACCAACACAAGCCCTCTCCAGAGGCAATTCACAAACACAAGCAGTCTAAGAGAGGCAATTCACCAACACAAGCCCTCTCCGGAGGCAATACACAAAATCACAAGCCCTCTCCAGAGGCAAAAGTTACTCATGAAAGTCCTCCCAGAGGCATTTTTTCCTTCTTCTTTCAGATCTAGAAGCCCTCCCAGAGAGGCACAACGGTAGTCCTCCCACCTGAGGCGAAGCCCTCCCAGAGAGGCACAACGGTAGTCCTCCCACCTGAGGCGAAGCCCTCCCAAAGAGGCACCACGGTAGTCCTCCCACCTGAGGCGAAGCCCTCCCAGAGAGGCACAATGGTAGTCCTCCCACCTGAAGGCGAAGCCCTCCCAGAGAGGCACGAACGGTAGTCCTCCCACCTGAGGCGAAGCCCTCCCAGAGAGGCACAATGGTAGTCCTCCCACATGAGGCGAGAAGATCTAAAAAGCCCTCCCAGAGAGGCACGGTGTAGCAACGGTAGTCCTCCCACCTGAGGCGAAGCCCTCCCAGAGAGGCACGAACGGTAGTCCTCCCACCTGAGGCGAAGCCCTCCCAGAGAGGCATACGGTAGTCCTCCCATCTGAGGCGCAAAATGGAACAAATGAAAGTCCTCGAAAGAGGCAATGAGGTAACACAAGCCCTCTGCGGAGGCAAACCAATCGCCAAGCCCTCTCCGGAGGCACTCACAAGTACTTCTATACGCATACACTTTCTTAGAGTTCCTGCGGGAGCCATGGATCAAGGTCTCTTCCAGTCGCCTCAATTCCTTGCAAGCAAGGAGCTTGAGTCGAGAGGGTCTGTAGACACCCCGATCCGTGACCCCCGCAAGAACCCTAACGACCTCCGAGAACTACTATTTTGGGTCCGGGACCCACCCGAGGACCCGGTACTACACTAGGAGGGTTTGTCGCCCGACAAACTTGTTCTTTAGAGAGATTGTCGCACGACATATCACATTGTCGCGCGACAATCCCTGATATGTCGCGCGACAATTCCACTATGTCGCACGACATTCCCCCTCTGCACCAAACCAACCACTTTCTGACACATCAATCTGTCAGAACCATCACTTCAGCCGTTTGTCGCGCGACATTCCCGTATGTCGCGCGACATATCACAATGTCGCGCGACATTCTCCTTTTTTAAGGAAATGTCGCGCGACAATCTCTCCCGAGCAGTATAAATAGGCCAACACCCCCAAGGGTTCAGGGGCAGCAATTGGAATCTGAGAATTTGGAGCTTTAGATTTGATTTTTATCAAGCACTTTTCTATTATTATCTTATTTCTGAAGAATTATCGAATCTATCCTCGACACTCGACGTGTCCCGTCTCCGGAATCGATTTCTCGGAAATATCTGAAGAAAGAGAAGATTATTATCGCCGGAGATCCCTCTGCCGTATTATATTTTCTTTCTTATTATTATTCTCGTCGGGAAGGTAAAGAAAGTCCCTTCTAGTATTTAAGATTAGATATCTGTGTACTTGTTTTACTTCTGTTATTCTGTCCACGTTTTATTTGAATAAACTTATTGTCAAGTTACCAATAGTCTACCGTTTTCAAAACAAAAGACCCTGATAAAACTACTTTCAAAACCAGAAGAGTAAGTACATTATCGTCCGGATAAACCCTGTTTTCAAACCCCGGACCGATAAAGACTTATCTAGGAATTAAAATCCACATATCTTGTCTTTTCCATAGACTGCGACGTGTCTGATAAACTCTCCTCAAAGAGTTCAAATTCCATATTGAATTAGTCCCGACATAAAGATCCGAACCTTTTTCAAAATAATCACAACTCGAGAAAACCGTCATTATCTGAGGAAATAATACGGAATACTCTTTCAAAAATAAAAGGTTTTTGTCATTTGTCATTTCATCTTTTAAATATAAAAACATCGGATCTCGGAACACAAAGGTTTTCATCCCTTTCCCCGTTTTCCCAAATTAGGGTTTTTTTTTATTATTTATTTAGAAAGTAGTAGACTGTCGGTAAAAGCATCCAAGTTTTTCAATATAGAATAAACTTATAAGACCACTAGAGACCGAAAGGGCGGAATGGGTGCTTAACACCTTCCCAAACCGTAATATAGTTTCCGAACCCTATAAGAATCCCGGTTTCGCAGACAAACGTGTAAAGAAAGGCTTGTCTATAGCCTTTCCTCTTACACGACCTTTTTTGTCCGTTTTCTCGTAAAAACGTACTGGCGACTCTGAATGAACCCCCCTTGCATCTAGAAATAGAACGTAGGGACACTTGATATGAATCAACGAAAACGCTCCAGCAAATGGAACGACGGAATCAGTTCCGACGTCCCATGACCCCCACCACCAACGGGGACGAGACCCGGGGGGTCGCATTTGCGGATTCTCACAGTGATATATTCATACGTGTGTATATTTACAATCTTCATCAACTATCATATCCATATAGGTGGGTTTTGCATCCATAATTGTAAATCTTAACATATAATTAGGGGTTCTTGTTTAATCACCTATCTATAATGATATTAAGTGCAAAACAACCAAACAATCAAAAGAAATCAAACCCAAACCCCATGATAATGCATGATTTTGAAATTATACTAAAAACTCCCAATTTGGTTTGAAATCAAAGATTCAATACATAATAATTTGAAAAAGGGTTTAAGTGTTAGTGTTCCCACCTCTATTAGAGCTTTAAACCAAGATTGGAGTGTTGGAATGATGGATTGAAGTGTAGATGGCAAGAATTCCTCAAGCCCTAGCTCTCCTCAAGCTCACAAGGAGGAATGGTGGTGGAAAAGATGATGAATAATGATCTTTACATGCATAAATCTTGTAATGTCTTGAATCAATTGAAGAAAGCTATCACAATCTTTCAAAATCTCTTACTAGGACTCTCTTGAGGAGTTTTAGAGGTGGTGGCTCGAAGTGGGGAAGAGATGAGGTTTTGGTTATATAAAAATGGGGTCAAAATGCTAGAAACTTCGAGTTTTGACCTCTCTGTAGCTCATCAGTCGAATGAACACAGTCCATCAGTCAACTGATGAGCACTGATGCCCACTGATGTTGTTTTTCGGCAGTTCGGCCACTTCGCACTCAGTTTTGGTCACTATAGAGTTGGAATTGGGTCTCGGCCAAAACACAAAAGTTTGAGATTATTGAATTACCTTTCTAATGGAGTAAACAAGGATGCATTTAAACTTCGGATGAAAAAGTAATGGTTTTCACAAGCTTGAAAGGTCACTTTTCGGTAAAAGCAATTTGGACGGCAAATTTTCGAATTTCGCCCGGACCACCCAAAATGGGTTACGACCTATTAGGTGAATGTAATAACCGATAAATGAATTGTGAAAAAGGTCTAAACCACTCAAGGATCATCTAAACCAACTCTTGCCTCTCGAACCAAAATTTGTGTTATTAGAGGTTATAAAAAGGAACTAGCAGAGAAATCGCATATCGGGTGTTACACGTATCATGTCTCGTATTGATTTGTGTATGTTGCCTCGGTTGTGATGGAATGATGTAAGGACTTTGACGGACACTATTAGACAGAACATAGTACACATAAAGAACTGCCGAGCTTTTCATAATGTATTCATATATAAAGTGGAAAGAGATGATAACTATTAAACCTTAGAGACAGAATACATGCATGAGAATAAGTATGGCTCACGAGACTTGAATGCCATATCATAATGAACCTAAAGCACTAATAATGCTAGTAGAAATTATAGCTAATATAATAGCTAGATAGGAGAATATCGTGGTGTGGCGCGCTAGAAGGATAAGTTAGCGAAGAATGGATAAGGAATAATATTTTTGTAAATCAATGGGCAATATTTGACCAAACTCCAAAAATATTACAAAGTTAACTTTGCTGTATATTTTTAAATTGTATTTTTTTATACAGTCGTGCAAAATTAAATTTGCACTACTTTTTTTTAGCATATCATTATAAATAAGTGTTTAATTGATAGTACTTCAGTATAATTTCAATAAATAACATATTTAAAACTCATTTATTAATAAAATACACATGATAATAGTTTCGAGATTATGCAAAGTTAAGTTTGCACTCCTTGTTTTTTAAAACATTACTATGTATTTGGTCAAAATGATAGTTACTCCAAAGTTGGATGACCAAGTAATTCATTTTAGGCTCCGTTTGATAAAAACATGGAAAAGGAACAGAAAAATAACTAATTTAGGTGAGAAGATGGAAAATAAGTTGAGGCATGTGGTGAGATTAACTCTTGCCTTTTGCTTTTTTCCATGACAAAATTTTCTTTGGGTGATGGTGGAGAAATTTTTTTCACAAAATATTAAAGGAGGATGGAGGACATATACTCACAAAAATGAGTATGAGATGGAAAGTATCTCACCATATGCCTCAACTTATTTTTCATCTTCTCACCCAAATTAGTTGTTTTTATTTTCATTTTCCATGTTGCTATCAAACGGAGCCTTAAAGTTTAATGATCAAAGTAGTACTAGATTGAAAATTTAATGTCCATTTGAGTTGTTTACTCGTAAAGTAAAGAGCATAACAAAAACTCTACTCTCCCTCATAAGCCAAAAGGCAACATATGTGGAGAGGCTTCTATGCCCATACATTTCAAAATGAGAGGACAACTTAAGCAAAAAGAATAGTTGAAGGGGACATGTTGTCCGATTACTACCCTTGGCCCTCGAACTACTCGGTATCATCTCCAATAGAATACAGCAGTTCAATTCCATCTTCCACTTTCACAGTTGCACGAAACACAGAATTTAACCTACTGAGCTCGTGACTGATGGGAATTTGAGCCTTCTCCGATCCAAGCTTAAAACCTGCTTGACAGATTATGTACTTTAATTTCCTCATCTCAACAGCGGCAGCTATCACGGCATCGTTGTAACCTTTCTTAAAGGTTTTCTCTAATTCACCCCCTCGCTCATCAACCAAAGCTTGCTTGTCCTTCAGGGTTTGATCTCTGTCAACCCTGGCTTGAGCTTCTAAGTCTTGGTACTTTTTCAACTCGACTTACAGATTTTGTACTTGGGTTTTTAAAGCCTACAAATCCTTCCTAGGCCTTCTGCAAGCATTTAGCAAACTTGGTTAATTCTTTCTCTTTCAGCTTATTGTCCTTCTTCACCTTGTGAGCAAGGAAACAATATTTTAGCTCAATAAAAATGAGAAAAAATTTGGCTGATGTGAGTTAATAATATTTTTTTAAAATTAAAAGCCTATATCACCAGACCCCACAAGAAGTGCAACAATAACCTTGTAGTAGATTTTGAATTGTAATTTTTTATGATATTATGCAAAATTAAGTTTGTAGTTCATACTTTTTAGCATATTACTATGCTTAAGTGTTTAATTAATGGTGTTTTTGATCTATTTCAACAAATTACAATTTTAAACCTATTTATTGATAAAAATACACATGATATTTTTTGGGGTTATGCAAAATTAAGTTTGCAATCCTTGTTTTTTTACACATTATTATGTATTGGGGGGTTTATTTGACATTGCTTTAGATTTACACAAATGACACGCAAAAATATACTTGTTGAAAAATAAAAACACATCATACAAAACAAATTTGCATAATTTTTTTGAATTGCAAAGCTAAATTTGCACAAAACACAATTTAGTCAACAAGCTCATTTTAAAACAAAATTGATAAATAGGGAGCTTACGCTAATAAGATTAAAGAAAAAAAAACGCTTGTTTCAAGAAAATATTATTCTTTTTACCTATTTCCAGAAAGGGAACAATAAGTTAAGCATCTCTAAACAACCTTCTCTTTTGGCTGAACCTTAATGCCTTCAAGAATCAAGCCACATTTGCTATGCCCCAACTCTACCTCCATTAATTCCATCACCACTTCACCATCATCATCCCCCGTTCATTGAAAAACGACCCAAGTTCTATCTCCATCCACCCATCCTCTCTTCTTCGTGAAAGCCGACAAGTAGAGCCTCAAGGGACAAGTCTCTCCAGCGGTTCTTTCAAGAAAACAACAGAGGTATCGGATTCCATTCCATCTCCTATAAATTTGACCAATGTATTTGCTGGGCAATCGAGGCCATAGTTTATCCTTTGGGAAATTTTGTACACAAGGTATGATGCATATGTAGCCACCGGTGAAAGCATTCAACTTCTTATGTGACCTATAATTTCTAGCCAGTAGACGATTATAAGCTGAGCCGCCTCCGAAAATCTGCACATAATATGTTGGAAACAACTTAAATTCAAGTGAATTTTCAATTCCAAATTCTTTATAAACATAATATGTTATGGATGAACTTGATATTGAAGTTATTCCTTACCGAAATCAAATAAAAAAGAAGGCAAATTAACAGTTTGTTGGCCAGTGTTGAAAAGACTGTGATTTACTTTTACACTGCTTTCCACATTGTAATGTGGTCGACTACAAACCACAAAGTGGTATATTTGATTCTCACATTTCTGATACTAACTAAATAGACGCACATTTCATTTGCAGGGAAAGTTACTATTTACACTGAAGACAGTTTTACTGCATGTCTGCATTGATGTTTCAACGAACCAAATGCAGCGTGAAAAGTGATAATAGAAAAAGCATTAGGGAACTAAAAAATTTAGACTTTGGAGTTAATAATGAAGGGGGGGGGGGGGGGGTAAATCGGGTCAAGAACATAATAGAGCCATTTGTTTTTGGAATGAAGATTTTAGCATGGAATGTGAGGGGCTGGGGTCAAAAGTCATAAGAAAAGTTATGAAAGGGGAAAAAACATTTTAGACTTTACAAAAAACTAGAAAAGCAACAGGTAGACCGGGTATATTGCCAGGTAATGTTTGGGGTGTTATATTTAAGTTTTAGGACCGAGTATTCTAATGGAAAAGAATTGGATTCCATGGAAACACCAAAAAACTAATAGAACATTTCTTGAAATCAGACGTCTCTTTTTCCAACTTGTAAAAATGTAGTAGAGTCTTCAATCATTTTCCAACAATTTTTTAATACAACCAAAATATTGAGTGAATGAATGGAGTAAGGAGGTGTTTGGAGATGTGAGATTAAACAAGTGAGCAAAATAAAATAGGATCCCAACAACTACACATGAAAGAAGAGAAAGGAAATTTTAAGGCAGAAAAGAAATTGAAAAAAAGGAATGCGAGGAACTAGTTTTAAAGGAAGAGATATCGTGGAATGGAACAAGAATTAGTTTCAAAGGAGAAGAATGACGGGTATTTTAAAAATCTAAAACAAGTGGAGGAGGGTAGTATACGGTCTGGTTGATTTGCGCAAAAAAGAGCGGTCTAGTTCTAAAGTAGAGGGTTACACACAATAATAATGGATACAAGAAGGTAGAAATGTTGAGGGTGAAAACATAAGGTAATCCTACGAAGAGAGGATGAGAGAGGGAAAAGATATTTTGCTGTGATAACCAGGTATTGTATATATTTAGGGTGTGTTTGATTGGCAATATTTTCCATGAAGAATGAGCATTTTCCACTTTATTTGATAACTTAAGGTGTTTCATTAGTTTTTTTTTCTAGGCAATTCAATTCACACTTTTGGCTCACATGTGCATTTTCAAGGCAATTGAGGAAAATATTTTCTTCGGGGGAGGTGGTTTTTTGTTTTCCATGCTTGGGCACGGTTCACGAGATAATATTTTTACCATTTTCTACATTAAAAATGCCATAACTTAAAATATAAAATTCAAAATAATATAAAAATTTAATATTTAAAATATACTAATCAAGATCAATTAAACAAGATCCATTATGACTATATAATTATGTAAAAAAAAATACCAATAATTTTTTCTAAATTAAAAATGCCATAATACAACCAATATTTTCCAGGTAGAAAATTAAGGCAATCAAACACACTACACTACATTTTCCATGCAACTCAATTCTAGGCAATTTAATTGTCGGTAACTTCTTTGCTTTCCATGCAAATTTCACGTTTGCAATCAAACGCACCCTTATAGTTGTTTCATTGAGAGTTCATTCCCTGTCCACTACGTTGGCATTATTATCAGTTAAGCAAGATGTGAGGTAAGGTACCAAACATGGTTAAGGGTCTTGTGGTAAATCACACAACTGGAAAAGTTATATTTGTACAGAGACATTGGGATGGATAAAGACGTCGCCTTGTAAGTTTTGAAAACTCTCTCTGAAGTGCAAGAAAGCCTAGCAATACCCTCTGCAGTCAGGATTGTACCTTAGAGAGGCACCTTACCAAAACAAGTGCCCTCAATGATCCTAGGAGGCGTGTAGGAGCGCATAGCACCAAACTTATGGAGATCCCTAGGGTCCGTCCAGGTCTTAGCTGGTATAGTGTACGGGGTGTATAGGCGCAATATATGGTTCCATAGTATCTTGGCTTGCCACCTAGTGACTGTGGCGCTCCTACCTAGGCTTTCTGAACCACCCCTCCCTAGGGATAAGTCAACATACTAATGTGTGGTGCCACTACACGCCTCTTGGGACCCTTCAGGATATTCTGTTCAGCAGTACGTTGAAGCCAAGTTGCCTCACCAGGCATCACCTCCATTACCGATGGTACTCTCTTTACCTGTAAAGCTTGAAAGACAGTAGTCAAGACTCACAAGGAGACATCTCGATCCATCCCTACGTCTCTACACAAGGATAACTTCCCAAGTTTCATAACTTACCATGAGCCCCTCGATAAATGTTGCGCCATTATCATACGTTGCTCAACTGATAATGATACCAACGTAGTGGACAAGGAATGGACTCTCAATGCGACAACTATAAACACCATACTTTGCATTTGCTGCAAACATCGAAAAACTCAATCACAAACAGGATTTCCAGCCTCAACTTTGTACTCTCTTGTGTGCATTATATTGTTCGTAACACCTCAAGTCTGGAACCTATCACCTCTCTCTTTTGTGTCAGGTAAGCGTACCGAGTACTACCCACCTACACATGTTATGGATTCTTACCATACCATCAGTCGTCTTCTTTTTCTTACAACCCCCAAAAACAAGAATAAAACAACATAAGTTTCTTTCCCCTCCTCGCCTCCCAAACTAAAAAAAAAATATCAATCTTTCCCTTCTTATATTTAAACTTTTATCTTCTCTCCCTTTTTCTTCTGAACTCCCAAACATAGCCTTAATTTGGGAGTAAGGGACTAGAAAGGGCTCTGTCCTCATTAATCGTAACAAGATTAGGGTCCCAAATTAAGAGGCAAAATTTTCTTCTTGGGGTGTCCCATGTGTAGATCCCAGTTTTTCTTTTCGGATTAAATCAATGTACCGAATCTAATGATACACAAGTTCTTCTCTGAATCATTGATTACACTAAAGCTAATATATCCTTAAAAAAAAGTTGCAAAAGTCTAACATGGACTCTACTTTTGATGAAGGGAGTAATACAAAAGCAAAGAATTACGCACCTTGATGCGCGTATAGATGGCCATTTCCAGTAACTTGCATCATTCATCCATGCAATTGAGAGTTCCCTTGACGGTAGCATATAACATTTCTTCCAACTCCGTTTATCCAGCACGAAGCTCTGTTTTCAAATTTAACAATTGATTTTGACAACTACTTAATATTCAGATGCTCATTCATAATAAAACAAACAGAGCAATTTTATAATTTAGATTCAGCATTCAGCATTAAAAGGCTAAAAAAATCATTTTACAATTTCCAAAAAGGTATATATCCAAATCAATAAATTGTATTATATTTTTTCAGGTTCTAATCAATCATCACGTGGAATAAAGATGGTCCCTATTAATTGATATGTATATATAAACAGGTTATACGCATAACCTTTTGGACTTATGCGGCGTTGTTCTTAACTCTAATCTTGCAAATAACAATGATTTACATTTATCAATACAAAGATTCGAAAAAACAAAATGCAATAACCACGGGTCTCCCTCTGTTAACTTATTATGGCGCTCCACCTTCAAAATTCTACATCCGCCACTTATGCTACAACATGAAAACAACAAATGTAACTAAATTGTCGTAAATATGAAAGAGTGAATGTGAATACTATTTACCAATTCGCCACCGTCAAGCAGAATTGGGGAGTCAGAGAGGAGGAAATAGAGTTGTTTTCTGGTGGTGTAGACCACCGGAGAAACCGATCGTGCAAGGATATCTAGGTAATCGGACGGCAGGAATCGCTCCCAAAAAGCATCTGAATCTGCCGCCGATTTGAATACCGGTGAGACGGCCGATGACCTACATGCATCCCAAGGCGACGTTAGAGACAGAATTTCCGATATGCAACCTTCCGGCGACATCGATATATTTGTCTCCATAGCTTCTCTCCATCCTTCTCATTCACATCCTTGTGTCTATAAATAATAGACACTCACGGATCAGATATACACGCGTGCATGGGAAGAATCTATACTTATAACCCTTGATACAACAATCCCACCTCTTGGGTATGATTCCTTAATCTCGACATAAAAAAATTTAGTGGGATAAATAATCTGCCAAAATATTCAATCCCACTAAATACTAAATTAATTTTATCTTATCCCACTATCCTATCCTGCGTGTCAAACGCAGCCACATATATATATATATATAGTAGCGGAGTCGCACCCACATTTTACCATAAGTTATGATATATACTTATTTAAATTAATACATCTTTAAATTTGAGTAGGTAATTTAATATTTTAATTATGTATACATGATATTAAAAAGACTAGTCGTTTAGTTTGAGAATTTTTTTTAAAATTAAAATTATTTATTTTGATTTTTTAAGTAATATAAAAAACTTTTGATGGTGTGTGCACGTATATTTTAATAAGTTATACCACATTATTATTTACTATAAAAGTGTAAATGAGATCAATTGATTTAAACTAAAAGTATTTTGTACATTTATCAAATGGTTAAGAATTTTTGTAATGCTAGGTATAAATTAAAAGTATCCACAGTGAATTAGACAATCAATCAGATTCTATTTGTTCTTTTTAATTTAAATATATTCTAAAAAATAACATAGTTTTTATATTTAAAGTACCACTAATTTCTATTCTACTTCAATTAGGATTCTAATACAAAACCTTTATAAATAAACATCTTAATACCAATAATATATTCTATTTATATTAGGATTCTTATAAATTTACATTTAAATATTATTATTAGCCCATTATAATTCTACTACTTATAATGTATTATATTTAGACCATAAAATTTTAATTTATTTAATATTCTAATGTACATTATGTTGTTGAGTTTATGCATCATATATTAAATAGTGGAACTACACAAGATAATTTATATTATTATCATATTGTAATATTATTACTATTTTATAATAATTATTATTATTAATGAAAATATTACTATTATTACCATCGTCATCGTCATCGTTATTACTACTACTACTACTACTACTACTACTACTACTACAAAAATTTAATTGACTTAAATATAATCACAAATTAATTAATTTTTTAATATAATCTATATTCATCATTTGCGCCACAAAATAAACATAGGAACTAAATGATAGATATTATAATTAAAAAAAAAAGAGAAAGGAATGTTGATCACATTTACAAAAATAATTTTGATATTATATACCGCAATGAAATAACTATGAAAATACAAAAAATAAATAGAATAACGTGGAAGGGATATCCAAATCAAAAGAAAGTATGGATCCCAGATTTTACTATAGGGTGGACTGGTAATAAAAGATCTTATTAACACAAAAGAATCAACTTACAATTTTTTGGTGGTTTAATAAACAAAAAAAAACTATTAAAAGCATATTTAACTTCTAAGTATTCAAAATATAATAATATATATACAATAAATGTTTTTTTGTATTTCTTTGAGGAATAAGCTTTTATTTATTTATTTATTGAACTTCCTACATTAGAATTATCGTATGCATTTGAGGTACGTAAAATTGAACGCTAGAAGCAAATAACATCTAAAATATTACAAGAACTAGAGGGTAGCTCTTTTTATTAAAGTAGATTGGGGTTCAACTCTAAAAATATGTTATATATAAAGTATAATGTACAATCACCCGATACATTATTTGTTTTAGCATAAGCTAAAAGTGGTTTAACAATGATATTTTGTTTAAATAAATTTACACGCTAACATGATAAATTCTAAGGGGGACAATAGAAATAAAACAAGAAGTATTGATACCTCTAGGCAAAAATTAATATTTTCCAGCGTTTTACTTCCAGTTTTTTATGTACCTTAGACTCTTTTTTTTTTCTTTTCGAATCATGACCTTCATGATAATTGTTTATAATTCAAGTTTAAATATTTTTGAAAAAATAATAATTTATATAATTGTTTTTTAACATATATGGAATTATAATTAATATAACTCATAAATTTATTAGTCACTGCATAGTCAAGTGCAAGGCATGTGCACTATGACTAGTTAAATATAAAAGTATTGTTAGTTTAATGATAAGATATTTTTATTTTTAACCTGAAATTCATGGGTTCAAGTTATGTTAACTCACATTTTTAAATAGAAGATAAATACATATACTTGGGCAAAATGAAAAACCTTCCGTAATTTAATGTCATTTTATATTAACTAAATACAGGCGCACATGTAATATACGTGCACATTTTATTTTTATGTATGCCTGTTCATGTTTTATGTCCCTTTCGAACCCTCACATCATATTATTATTATTATTACTACTGCATAATTAATATTACTGCTGCACCAGGCCAATTGAGGGTGTGTATTACAATGTTTTTTAAAATTTACAGAAGAGCCCAAAATTTTAAACAGTACATTAAAATAAAGGCTGAAAAAATAAGGGCCCAAATTGTTTTTTTCTGTGGCTCCGTCCCAGTTATAGACTTATAGTCCATCATTTGATTTGAGATATTCGAAATTAAGATGATATTTTTTTCTAAAATATAATCAACATATCAAGCTCATTACAATAATATTTTTTGTTTTTAACTAATAACTATGATAAAATCAATTCATTCTGTAAACAAGTGTGAAAATTTAATATAGATCCTTAATTAATTAAGAACGAAAATAATCTTAACAATAAAAAAACGTATTTCCGATGTTAAATTATGATTTTACATATTTTCGGGATAGGATGTCCACTTTGCCTCAAGAAAAAGACCAGTCACCTTTTACTTAGTGGAGGATATGTGGATGGTGCGGTGTATTTTTCGGTAGCCGCTATTTACATTTTACAGAACATTTGATAACATTATATTTTTCATTTATCTGATAGCAGGTGAGTAAGTGCATGATACTCGCCCGATGATAAGCGAGTATATGTTTACATACTCACTCGATGACATGCGGGTATATGTTTACATACTCGCTCAATGATATGAGAGTATATGTTTACACACTCGCTCGATGACAAGCGAGAAAGGAATTTTCAAGCTTTTACTCGCTTGACATCAGGCTAATAACATGCACTTACTTATTTATTATTATGAGGTGACTGAACAAGTACAATATTTTTAAATATTTTGTGTTGTGAAAATAATAGCCACCTGTTTTCCAATCTTGTTACTCATGAGTCTTGACCAACAAACCATTTTTTTCTTTTATATGTAGCCCCACTTTAAAGTAACGTTTATTTATGGCAGTTATTTTTTTTTATCAGTTTTATTATTTCTCGATATTCAAATCCTACCACAAATGGTTATAAATCTATTTAGGACACATTAAAGGATCTTATATAATATAAACTTGGAAAATATATATTTATATATTGTTTGAGTATATGTCATTTGTTAGTCGATTAAGTAGGTTACAATACTATTACACTGAATGGAACCAGTGGTGAAACTATCAATGGACAACAGAGAGGAGGGGGGAGGGGGGGGGGGGGGGGGTTCAATTGACAACCCTAGTTTTTTGGAATTTTTTTTTTTTGTATATATAGTTTAAATAAAATTTTAGGATTACTATAAGCTTTTTAAAAAGTTTGGGTGTCTTGCAATAAATAAAAGAAAACAAAATTGTTAGGGCCACTACTTCACCTCCTTCATCCGGCTAAATCAAATTGAAACGAGTAAAATGGTTTTTAATTTTTTAATTTTTTCTTTTTGTGACTTTTGACTACTCTCATACTCCGGCTCACCCTCTTTGCAGTCTCTGTCAAGGTTTTGTGCAACTACAAATGATCAAACTTTTAACATTGGCTAGACAATGTTTAGCAACTGGTCGAATTCAATATCAAAACCTCCCAGTTAATCCTAGAGCACAGGTAATAACCACTGGACCAAGTTTAATGATTTTGTTAAGAGTTGAGCACACACTAATTCCTTTGTCCTTTTCATGTGACATTCCGTATTTTTTAAATAATATATATATATATATGTTATTTAATTTATTATTTGTAGTATATCGTGGGCTAGATTGTAAAGAAAGTGGTGCATGGATTTTTGCTAAATTAAAGTTGCCACCTTAGCTTTGTGGTTGGACACTTGTCCATATATTGGAAGTCCTAAAATATGTTCTACAGCCTTGGTCATGCAACGTGGCTTTTATGGGTCCTACCATTGTTAGATTGATTATATATATTTCTTGGTAAGTTTTCTAAGAAATATAGAGGGCAGTGGGATATAAATGCATAGGCAGGAGACTTTGGCCAATTCTTGGTGGTATATTTTTTACGGAAATTTTGTAGGGAGAGCATAGGCTTAGCCATGAGAAAATTCGTGAATTCAGTAGCGCTTTGGAGAGTTTTAGCAATGGTTTATGATGTTATTTTTGAGATAAGAGGTTGTACCTATCATGTATCTAAATCTTTAGAGTATTTATTTGTTGTTAAGTACAATATTGTATTTCTCTTGAATTTATTATATTTATTGAATTCGGTGTATTTATTTGGCCTCATTAATTGATATTATTTATTTATGTTGGCTAAAGTACAGTGAAACCAATTGGTGCATGGTTAAGTTTACTCGCCAATTAGTTCTAATAAACCAATTGTGTAAGGCTTGCAGATAAGCTTCGACGTGGTGAGGTGAGTGAGGCAGGTAGTTTTTAATATGTTACCGAGAGAGACCCGTGTATGAAGCCGGTTGATGTTTTGTTGAATTTCTCGGTATTGTTGAATTACCGAGATTGTTGTTTATAATATTTTATTGCTGATAAAATATTCTGTTGAGATCATTTTCACTCCTGTGTGTTATATATTGTCCCCTTTCTTTTTTATGTCGCAGGTGTCTCGAGACTAAGTCGGTTTTTGACCAGCAGATCAGGCGTGGTGTAGATTATTATTTTTGTTGATTAGAGGAGAAATGTGTATTTATTGTAAAGATTGTATTTTTTTTTTTACAAATTACTTTGATTTATAAAGGGAAGTTTGAATTTGATTTTATTTTTATTGCATTTTTAAACCCACTCAAGTCGGGTCGTTACGATTGGTATCAGAAGATAGGTTACCGACGCCCTTCGCCTTTGGGTGGTAATTATCATGAATTTTGGGTATATTTAGTTACGAAGACTTTTGGTCTATGGTGGTCAGTAGTGAAATTGGTTGAAATTTTAATTCTTTTTGTGAGAATTAATTTTGGAATAATTAGCTCGTGTTGTCCTTTGGTAAAGGTGGTGATCTTCTGAAATATTTATGGTCTTGGATTGTGTGCAATAAGTACATATGGACAGGACATGTTAGGAACCTAACCTTTAGTAATCATTTGGTGTTAATAACCTGTGATTTTATTGTGAAGTTTTAGGCTACACATTTAGTATTAAATATTTGGATGGTTTATCATATGTTAAAATGGACTTTTTGGTTATAGGATACGATGTCTCTAAGGGATTATGACTATTGTACGACATGAGGGCATTATATTTACAATATATATTTGGTAACTTTCGCGCGGACTTGGGTATTTAATTAGGAAAAGGGTTTTGGATTATTCTTAAGAGCTGAATATATTTCTTGCTATTGTCTGGAGATCTCATTGTATTCTCACCACTATTAAGTAGCATTGTTGAAGTTTAGGAGTAGCAAAGAAGCCATTATGATTACCGAATGGAAAATTTTGACATGGTTATTTGGTGGTATCTTTTGGAAAATATAATTATTGGGCTATTGCAATTCTTAAAGGAAGTTCCCACTGGAATCTATATTTGAGTGATATCCTCAGGAATCGAATATTCTAAGCCTTGTCATTTGGAATGAACTATGTTAGCATGCCATTGATGTGTTTAATTATATTTTATAGTATAAATAATTTATGGCCTCCTAGATGTTGCTCTTGGTATGATATGAGCTTATGATTGGTATAACTCATTTGTAGTAAGTTTGGATTAACAATTCATGGGTACTTGGGATCGTTGAAAGTTGTTCTATGGTCCAAGTGGTTACCATTCCTATCCATATTCCTCTGAGTTTGAATTGGCTCTCTTGAATTCTTATAGCATATTATAGTCATTTCCATGATATAACGTTGAGCGGTATATTCTTTTACTTTCGTAATTCAGTTGTATATATATCCAAAAATTGTTTGAAATTTGACATATGGTTGTTTGACATTATCCAATGAAATGATCTTGAATCATATCTTTTCACTTGCCTCCTCAAAAGATTTCGTTCTACAGGTCTTTCTGAAGAAAAGTTTGTAATCATGATTTATTTTTGATTGGTTTATTAAAACGAAGGAAATCGAATCAGCTCATCATTATGAATTGAGTACTTATTTCTTTGTTTTTAGAAGTGTTATGGCAATTGTATACGATTGCACATATTTTAGTTGTGAATTCTAATCCTCAAAGAATTCATGATTTCCTCTCGAAAATTCTTTTTATGTCGTTTAAGTAGCCATTGTTTAAGCGATTTTAATTGTGGGAATCTTTGAATCAAATTGCTATATGATAATATTCCCTTCGAACACTTCAATCAAAATTTTATTCATTTCTGATTGCGCCATTGTTCTTGAAATTAAATAGTTTACTAGCGGATCTTCAATCCTTGTAAACTTGAATGTTGATACTTGTTCTCTTCTATAAAATTGTTTTTTGGGGGTATTCTTTGCTAATATATGACAATGTTGTTCCACTCTTAGTTGTCAACAATCTGTGAATTTTTTTTCAATGTTGACAAGTTGAACTCCACATTAGTTCTTGGAGTAATTTTAAATTGTTGTTCCTAAAAGCCTAAGCTTGACATTAGTTTTGTATCCCTTCACTAAGTTTGAAAAAAAAATAAAAAAAAATCATTGGATTCATGGTTTTGATTTGGTAATTGGAATTGTTTGAAGAAGATGACTCGGGAGTTGATAACATCATAAATTGTTGACTTTTGGAATTAGGTAGATTACGATATTCATGTAATATGAGTTTGTAGGGCATACATGTATGTATGAGCTTGTGATATGCTTAACTATGCATATAGGTACATAAGGAGTCCAGTTTTTCTATGCCCACTTATTAATGTTATAGTTGAGAGGGAAGTTAGAAAACAACGACCCTTGTTTATGTGAATCAGGTAGTATTTGATTTAGATATATGATGTTATGGAAAAAGAATTTCTATTTTGGGTAAGTAGCTCTTTGTACATTTGGTGACATGCTAATTGGAAAAGTTTGTTTTTGATTTTGTGCATATATTTTTGGGATGATACAAAAGGAACCTGATTGAAATCTCGACAGTAGTTCATTAACTTTTGAACCCGACACTTGTAGTATATACGAGGATTTCGAGTTTTGGAGTAAACCTAACTTATGGATGAGGGTATAGTGCCTTATGGATAATATATTTATTAGGGACACCTTCCAAAATTTCGACGAAATTTTTATTAGTGGGAGAGATTGTAATACCCCATAATTTAATTTGTAAAAATTAGTCATGTATGGGCCTTAATTAAGTGTAAGTTTAGTGTGGGCTAAAATATAAAGTTACAAAAGTTTGGGGTTAAAATAGTAAGATTTTGTAAGTATGGGATAAAATATTGTAATTTATCCAAAAGCATGGAAAATTCTAAATTAAAGCACAAAGTTGCTTTTGTTGGCCCCTTCTCCATTTTTGGCCGAGCAAGAGAAAGAGTAAAGAGACTCCATTTTGATTTAATTTTCAAGTTTTCTCTCTCTAGATTTTACCTACCAAACTCCGCCGAATCGCGACGGGCCTTCAGAGAAAGTTGTTCTACGCTTTGAGAGCTACGCAGAAGTACGAGAATTTTAGAGTTCCGTCATCGAGTCTCGGTTCATCATCACCTTTGGTTAATATTTTGATGCTATGAGGTAAGCCTTTAAATTATCTTTGATTTTGGATAAATTTTGGTAAATTTGAAAGAAAACAAAATTAGTATGATTTGGGTTTGATAATTATTGGTATTTGGGTTTAGATTAATACTTGGAGAAGTATGTGTGTTTTACATTAATTAGTAGAGGTATGGATTTAAAACAGGAAATTATATACACCAAGTATTTGTTAAAATATCAAAGCACACAAACAGGATTTTAGCCACTGTTTTGCTGCAGTTTGAGCAGGTGGATGATGAGTAAGGATAGGTATCAAATATTTCTTTTAAAATATGGTTCAATACCTAACATGTGGATTTGGAATCACCTAAAAAGGATAAAAGAAGAATTTTTGGCGAATTTTGCAAGATTGATGGACGGTATTGATTTCTATGCGGGAATTCTGAAAATTTTGCATCATGTCTCATATTGTACTCCATAAATTGAATTGATTATTATGGTTAGTAAATTAGACTAGCATGTTAAGATTTGGAGAGTTTAGGATATTGATTAAGTTAATAGTTTGGAGAAAAGTTTAGTACATATTGAAGGATATATTGTAATTACTTTAATTGTAGAAATAAATAATAATTAGGTTATTTGTTGTGAAATTGAAATGTTTGGAAGCAATGAGAATATGGAGATATCTTAAGGAGGCTTGTGGATGGTTGAATAAATTTTAGCTTGGATGAGAGGGAGGGATTCTAAACTTTATTTTCGTAAAAGCTTTGTAAATTGATTATATAATTTACAAATTGTTATGAAATTCATATGACATGTGGTAATGAGAAAGAAAGAGCATTTTAAGTACTAAGCATGTCATGATCACGTGTGTGGAGCATTTTAAGTACTAAGCATGTCAAGATCATGTGTGTGTGCATTTTTATAAGTTGTATAAATTGAATTAAAGATAAAAATTGACGCGCGAAAAATAGTGCAATTGTATACACCCAAGTGTAGGTGGTCAAGTTGTAGTATAGTATTTCGAAAGTTCGAGTGTCGAACCACAGGGAAGGGGCGAAAGATTTGTATGTCACGAGATTATATAATAGATATTGATTGATTAAAAGTTGTTTTGTGAATTGTTTTATGAAAGTTTTAAACAAACTTTTAGAATTATGAGAATGCTCTTGTATTAAGGAAAGCAAAGGCTTTGGGGGATTCTTTGTTGTCTTATAATAACCATGTTTCAATGAATCCAATGCGGCTTATTCATTCACCTTAGTGTGTTATATATTTGCTTATCAAATAGAGGTCTAGACGTTGGCGGTAAAAGGTTTCGAGGAAATACAACAGATTCAACTCCACTAGACCACCAAATGAGGGAAGATAAACATCACATTTAAGATAACAAACAAGCAATTAGAGAGTCCTTAAATATGGGCACAAAGTGTGTTTAAGTGTTGTAGGTGATAAAGAAAATAAAACTATACTTCACACTTTAACCACAAGATGTGACCATATTTAAAACAAATCTTTTTAATTTTACATAAATAGCATAGCCATCCATTTACAATGGTGGTTGTTGAATAATATATGCTTATTTGAAGTCATTGTTTGTATATAAATGATTCAACTAGTACTAATCATACTTGGCATGAAAAGTCTAAGTTTCATTTATGTACTAAACCATTCCATTTATCACCAAAGAATTTCATATACTTGGCATAAGGAAGTAAAGGAGATTTGAATAAAAGTTCCATAATTTTCATGGTGTTTTAAACCATAGAAGATTATAAAATGTAATCAATAGATGATAAACATAAATATTTGACAACATTAGGCACGAAGCTTAAAAGAATTGGAAACTATAACATGTTTATGTTTATAACAAGTTCACCCCCTAGCCTTGGCTAGGTGATTTACTCATCCATAGATGATGAAAGCATGTTAAAGATAAAGTAGAATCAAGGGAACAATTGTATTAATATATAAGAAGTGAGTTTGTTACAAGTTGAAGAGAATACAAGAAGAAAAGGAAAGTTTCTCTCAATATTTTTCTCTTAATTCTCTCTCAATTACAAGGGTGTAATCTATCTCTAAAAGTGTATATCCTTAAGCTTGAACCTTGCCCTCTATTTATAAAGGTCCTAAGGAGGTGGGGGCAAGTGGCCAAGTTGCAAAGGTGAGGTAAATTTGGTCTTTGTGCAAGTTAGCAAGTTGATGCAAGTGGGATAAAATATCTGCAGGTGACCAAGATCAATCTTGCCTTGAGCAAGATCGATCTTGCTGTTCAAAGTTGTTGGTGGTGAAAGGAGCAAGATCGATCTTGGAAGTTCTCGGGGTCCTCTTTTGCAAAGGCTGGCAGGAACCAAGATCGATCTTACTAATTCTAAGATCGATCTTGGCTTCTTCAAATGTCTTAAAATCTTTTTTTCTTTGCCCAAGTTTTTCTCAATCTTTTCTAATTCTTCTGACAACTTTTTCTTGCCATTCTTTCCAATGAATTTCCACATCAACAAAAGCACAACCTTTTGTACACAATTAAGCTTGCAAAATTGGATTAGTAACCTAATTTGCTATTGAATCAACAAGCGGTAATTTGGAGTTTATTTGATGTGTTTAGCCATATAAGTGTACTATATATAATGTGCATGCATAGGCTTATACAAGTGCATTATAATACACTTATCAGAAATGTTGCTTAGAAAGTAACATGGGTAAATGTAATAATAATGATTAGTTTTGTATATAACTATACGAACTATACGAGAAGTTCCTAAAAATTACACTAATATTTTCTATAAATAATTAAATATTTCTATAAAGAAAATAAATATTCACGGGTAACTAAGGAACTTGCTCGGGAATCATTGCAACTTGGCTTGGCCACGTGATATGATAATCGACTAATGAATTTATTGAATATTCTTGATATTGATTCTGTCAGGAACATTTGATAAACGTCATTGAGTCGGATTCTTGATAATGAAGTTAAAACTTAATATTAACATTCTTGTGGCCAATTGGTGACGTGAAAATTGTATATGGGAAAAAGTGCATTGAGAATTCAAATTGAAAGATAATGGTGCATGTCATTGTAGTTCTAGTATGTGTATGCATGCATGGCACAAGTTTTGTGCAGGTTCTTCAAGAGTTCATCAGAGCCGTAAATATGAGATATGATTTTGATGTTGGGTGCTTGCCGTGTTGGAAATAAGTAGGGCTCGGTGCCCTTGGTGAGTAGCCCAAAAATCTAGGCCTCAACAATGCACCAACAATATATATGATGACAACTGCCGTTCTATATTTGAGATCAATTTGCTTGTACCAACATGATAGTGGTGATTCAGTACAGTGGTCAAAAAGTGAGATTCTGGATTGATACATTCTCACAGGTTTATGCATCATGCATTTACATAGCATGTTGAAGAATTGGTACGGTATATAATAAATAATGCATACTCATGGCGATTTAATTCAGCATGTTAAAAATGGGAAAATTTAATTATTACTTGTGTTATAAAAGTAAAATATCATTTCCCACCCCTACTGGGCACTATGTGCTCACCCTGTTTTAAATAAAAATTCCAAGTTCAAGTATTTCAAGTTCGGGATGCAATTAAAACGTGGGAGGTATTATCTTAAGTTGGTACTTGAAGATGTGAATTAGGTTTGAAAGGTTATGAATGATTATTTATAATTTTAATGGTACAGGTTCGATATATGAGATTTTTATTTGGTTTACGTTATAAGTTATACATATAATAAGGGTTTTATGATTATAATTCTTCGTATGAATTATGGAATTCTTGGAATGTACATTTTTATTATTATGCGGTTAGACAGACTTATTGCTATGTCAAGAGAAAATTTTGACAGGTTGCCATTTTTTTAATTTTCTTTGACCCTCAGTCTTTTGGATTTTAGCTTAATTACGTGTTAATCTTATTTAATTAGTTCATAAATTGTATATTTAAAGATCAGGGCGTTACAATTGATATCAGAGGTTAGGTTGCGTAACCCCTTTGCTTTTGGGTAGGACATGTGATTTTAAATTTTGGGGACAAATTTTTTAAAATGAGAGTAGATTGTGACATTCCATATTTTTTAAATAATATATATATATATATGTTATTTAATTTATTATTTGTAGTATATCCTGGGCTAGATTGTAAAGAAGGTAGTGCATGGATATTTGCTAAATTAAAGTTGCCACCTAAGCTTTGTGGTTGGATACTTGTCCATATATTGGAAGTCCTAAAATTTGTTCTACAACTTCAGTCATGCAACGTGGCTTTTATGGGTCCCACCATTGTTAGATTTATTATATGTGTTTGCTGGTAAGTTTTCTAAATGAAATACAGAGGGCAGTGGGATATAAATGCATAGGCAGGGGACTTTAGCAAATTCTTGGTGGTATTTTTTTCACGGAAATTTTGTAGGGAGAGCATAGGCTCAGTGTCACGGGGTGCCTTCCAACACAACCCGTGACCGACTTCTACACTTCATCAGCACCGTGCATGCGCCCGAGCGCAGCACGGCCCGACAGGCAATGATTGATTGCCCCGCTTCATCAGCACCGTGCACGCGCCCGAGCGCAGCACGGCACCTAGTTTTATTATTCTGTTTAGGTTTCCCTTATGTAAATATTGTTGTTTCCATGTAATTAGATCTAGGAATTTCCTTTGTAATTGTATTCCATTTCCTTTGTAATTGTTTTCTTGTAACTTGTAAGACCCAACGTGCACTGCTACCACTCTGGTATTTTCATTAAGTGGTTATATGTGGGGATAAGACTATCTGCCTCACACCCGAGTTGCCTACCAGTGCACGTTGTTTAGCACTTGCTTTCAAGCTCTTACTTTCTTTCGAACTGTAATAGCTTTCCATGTAATCTAATTTTCTTGCAATGAAGTAATCTCAATTTGTGCTCACGCTCTCTTTCAAATTACTGTTGTTGCATGTTGCTCGTCGATTGTTAACAAAATTCGATCACACTCAACCGTGCTATCGGTTAGCCCGGTCGTTCACGCGGCCTCCTTTGTGCCATCAAAGGACGCCCCGTGACACTCAGCCATGAGAAGATTCGTGAATTCAGCAGCACTTTGGAGAGTTTTAGCGGTGGTTTATGATGTTATTTTTTAGGTAAGGAGTTATACCTAACATGCATTTAAATCTTTAAAGTATTTATTTGTTGTTATGCATGTTGTATTTTTCTTGAATTTATTATGTTTGTTAAATTCGGTGTATTTATTTGACCTCATTAATTGATATTATTTATTGATGTTAGCTAAATTACAGTGAAACTAATTGCTGCATGGTTAAATTTACTCGCTAATCAGTCCTAATAAACTAGTTGTGTAAGGCTTGGAGATAAGCTTCAACGTGGTGAAATGAGTGAGGTGGGTAATTTTTAACATGTTACCAAGAGGGACCCGTGTATGAGACCGGTTGGTATTTTGTTGAATTTCTCAGTATTATTGAATTACTGAGGTTTTTGTTTAAAATATTTTATTGTTGATAAAATATTATGTTGAGATCTCTTTCACTCCTGTGTGTTATGTACTGCCCCCTTTCTTTTATATGTCGCAGATGTCTCGAGACGAAGTCAGTTTTTGACCAGTGGATTGGGCGTAGTGTAGATTATTATTTTTGTTGATTAGAGGAGAAATGTATATTTATTGTAAAGACTGTATTTTTTTTTTTTTTACAAATTACTTTGATTTATAAAGGGAAATTTGAATTTGATTTTATTTTTATTGCATTTTCGGACCCACTCGGGTCAGGTCGTTACACTTCCCCTCTCCCTTCCATCTCTCTCATACTCTCCCTCAATATATATACATGAATGTTGTGTACAGCCTAATGTATATATAGGTTCAAGGCACTTGGACAGGGCCGGACCTGAAGTGACCCGCAATAGGCTCTTGCCTCAATTTTTTAGAGTTTAAAGTTTGGGGAATTTCATTGATTAAAAAATCTTATATATTATCATTGATCAAAAAATAAGTTGTGATTATTTATGTAGATTAATTTTATTTTATTTTTATTTTTTGAATTTGGATGCTTAAGAAAAAAAAAGACCTAAAAATTTGAGAACAAAGGATCTCATTAATAAATTTCGCTTCAAGCCTCCGAATTCTTAGGTCCGTCCATGCACTTGGATCCATAAAAAAAATTTAAGTGGAGTACTTGGATAAAACAGTTGTATAAATCTTATGAGTAAATTATCTTGAGCACATTTTTTAACATAAATCTTATGAATGTAGCATTACTCGTATATGCGAAAGCCAATATTGGAAGGTTTTATTTAGCCTTTTGTACAAAAGGTAAAATTTTGAACGAATTTTTTTACGGATTTTTCAGTTGAAATTTGTAGGTAGCAGGAAAGAAGGGCAAAAGATTGATTATTGGAAATAAATTAACAAGGTAATCAAAGAATAATCTAATGTCAAAAATGTTGAACATGCGGAGAATTTTTTAAAAAAATTATATATTAAAAGAAGAAGAAGAAGAAGAAGAAGAAGAAGATATTCATAAATTTTAAGATACATTAATGTACCGGTTGAACGATTAGGTCTATTTAAGCCTAAATCAAAGTTGGCTGTCAAAACTTTTTTACTATTAAATGTGAGTAATTAGCAAAAAATATTCTTAAAGTTTGACCAAAATCTCTTACTCGTTCTTAAAATTCAATTTTTTGTTGAAACATCCTTGTCACGAGCCATTTTTTTAAGGGGTATTTTTGGATGCTTAAACCGAAATTAGAAACTTTAAGGATACTTAAACCGAAATTAAAAACTTTAAGAATACTTCTACCGAAAATTAAATTTTACGGACGAGTGAGGAATTTGGGTCAAACTTTAGGGTTATTTTTGATAATTACCCATTAAATGTTATAGCTAACAAATAATATTGAATTAATTTATTTCCTTGGGGCAGGGCGGATTATTACGAGTACCAGTTTCATCTTTGTTTAAGTGGAAAAACGTTGTCCCAATATTTTTTAAACAACATAAACCCATTTGGTTATCCTCTAATTTAAGAATTAAACAATTTAAAATTGTTCAATTCATGAATTATCTAATTTTAACGTTTAGTTTCAAAAATAAACTAGTATATAAAGTCATAAACTTAAATTAATACTTAAGAAATTAAATAAGTAAATGTAGAGAAACAGTTGAAATTTCATAATTTATAACTATTACACAAGTTCATAAAGAAAAAAAATTGTATCACCATTTTTTTTGTTGAAATTAAAAATTTACAATGAGATAATTTACGCAAGCAAACAAACCCATATCTCTCCAGCCAATTCGTAAATTAAGAACTAATTAGCAAGCAAAATAAGGACATAATTAAACCAATCGTTTAAGTTTGCTCATACAATATGTTAATTCCCATCACCAACAAACGAAAATATATATGTTTTCTAGCTAAAACAAAACGTAGGTACATACATTGACGTGCTCAATATATATAGATAGATAGTGTTTCTGGCACGGACCAAGCCGTTTTCAATGCTTTTTCGTAGTAAAGTCATTGGGAATGTTTTTTACGACGAAAAAACGTCATAAAAAGACCCGGTCAACACTTGAAAATTTCAATATAGATATATTTATATATATAATATCCAAAAAAAAATAACTGAAGCAAATTAATTAACATAAACTAGAGAATGCCCTTTTGTTTGCAGCACTCAATTGCTCCATCAAACATTTCCTCAAGCCCATACTTGTACTTGAATCCAGTGTCCAAAAGCTTCTTTGATGAGAGGGTAGAGTATTTAACCCCTTTATTCTCTTCCAAGAAACTGCATAACAAAATTTTATAACTCAATCAAATATATATTTTATCTTTATTTCATTAACCAAAAATGAGGAAATAAAGCCAAAACTCACTTAGGTGGTGGTATCTTATATTCAGGGTATCTCGCCGAAAGAAATTCAAACAACTTATCAATCGATATTTCAGTCGCGGTACAAATGTACCTCCCTTTCGCATTAGGATATTCAAACAAGAACACATGCGCACTTACTGCATCATCTATATGCACATAGGGTGTATTCACAGGAAGTTCGTACATTTTCAAATCACCTGCAAAAATAACACAAGGCCCGCGTCCGTAAGTGAAAACTTCATAACATTATCCATGGTCAAGCTTCTCTGTGCTGTATTTTTATAACATCAGTCTGAAAAAATGTACCGAATATCATCGCCAACGACACTCGCACAGAGCTAGGGCATTGAGGGCAAATAAAAGGGCCCTGAATATAAGTAGGAATTATGCTGACAAGATCCAATCCATGTTCATTTGCAAAATCTAGAGCTGCCCTTTCAGTTAATGTCTTGGAAATGTAATAAGAAGCTCTGTAAGGCTTCTTTGCTCTAATGAAATCTACATCACTCCAGCAACTCTCATCCATTAGTGCCAATTCTTGCATGTGGTATAAGAAACAGTAGACCCGCTAGAAGTGTACACTACGCGTCTCACTGTTTTTGAGTTTAGGCACGCGCGCAAAATGCCTAGGGTTCCGTTTATTGCTCTGTTGACCTTTGTTTCTTCAGTTTCTGTGTCCTCAAAATCTATGGGATGCGCTACATGAAACAGGCCGATGCACCCTTCAATGGGCGCATTGAAACTTTCTGGTTTGTCAAGATCTGCGTTGAATATTTTTAGCCTTTCTGATGCACCTGGTAGATTTGTGAGGAAGGTAACATCTTTCTTCTTATCTAGTAACACAAAATTTTTAAAAAGTTGCACCATATTAGATAAATGAGTAACACTCTGCTCAGTCAACCTATTACTTATTGTAGAAACAACGGTTGATGAAGAGGATAAGAATATAGTTTTTTAGATAAATAATCAATGGAGTATAATCGTTATAACTACCAAGGAGAAACTTTCAATGTACGTGTTTGGAATTGGCATCGCAAATGAAAAAACGGTGATTAACTATTATATTGTTCACAAATTAAAATGCATTAAGTTTTCGGTGAACCGAACAAACACTTTTTTTTCAAACAGTCCAAGAATTAATGAGTTAATCAAGAAACAAAATAAAGGGAGAGTTTTTGTTTTTTCAAAAGATACTTTCAGATAAATATATAACAATGTGTAATATGTATCTTGAGGCTAAGCTATTAGCTCCAAAAAAGAAATATATGCAAAATTAATCCAATTATTGGAGGGTTAATTCAAGTTCATATATATAACTGACCAGTGTTCTAAAAGGCGGCCTAGGCGCTAGGCGGTGTCCGGGCGCCCCAATTAGTGCCTAGACAGGTGATTAGGTGCCAAGATAAATTAGGCGGACTTAGGCGGGTTCCTAGGTCGCTAGGTGAGCTGAGTGGGTTTAGGCGGGCTAGGCGGACTGGGTGGGTTTAGGCGGGTTCCAAGGCACTAAGTGCTATGCCGCTTTAGGCCCGCCTAGTTTCTTTTAGAACATTGTAACAAACTATTCAATAATTTTATCATATTATTTTATCCAAGCATCATATGATTACTGACCCTAGCTAGGAGGAGTTAGTAACCTTCTGCAATACAAGTATTAATTAAACTAATGGAACGATTAATCAATATATTATACATATTCAAATCTTTTAGTAACTGTGTAATCGATAAATTAAAATTGAGTAAAAAAATTAATAAGCAGGAGATTAGATTCGATTAGATACCTGGATTAGATCTAATGGTAGTATTAACAGAGTAACCATGTTGAAGAAGCCTCATAATCAACCATGATGCTACATACCCTGTTCCCCCTGTTACACATACTCTTCCTTTATTGTTCTCTTCCATTTCTCTCTCTCTCTCTCTCTGGATATCCCCTCTTTCTCTGTTACTCTCACCCTTTTTTTCCCCTTGTATTTATCTTAAAAACAGGACAAGATAATTTTTTTTAATAGGGTAGTTTAAGATATTATTTTAATAGATAGGGTAGTTTTTTATTTATTTAGGAGAATTGGGTTAAATCTAAAGATGCGAGAAGATGTCACGTTTTTAACCTTTAAAAAGTGAGAAGAATTTATGGTTTAAAAAAAAAAGTTAATTGTGGGAACATTTCACGTTTTTTAATGTAAAAATGTGATTTCATCTCATCCTTTTACAACTTCTCTTGTACAAAGTAAACTCTCTTTACGTAAACTCAACGCAAATCCAAACCCCTCTGCACACACTCAAACAAAATCACCCTCACCATCTCTGGCGGGCCCTCTCCATGTCGATGGTGAGGGTGATTTTATTTAGATTTGTGCGGAAGGGTTTAGTTTGTACATAAGAGGTTATAAAATTATGAGATAGAATCACGTTTTTACATTTAAAACATGATATATTTTCAAGCTTTCATGGTTTGAATTTTTTTTTCCTTTTAAAAAAAAAATTCGTGATCTCATCTCATATTTCTAACTTTAAAAACGTGACATTTTCTCATGTTTTTAGTTTTAACTCTGTTTCCGCAAATAAGTTAAAAATTATCTTATCTATTAAAATAAAATAAGATTTTAAACTACCTTATTTAAAAAAAATATAAAAAATCTCACAGGACGGTGACACTGAATTGCAGTAGGTAATGATGGAATACTGACAAATTTATCTCAACAGATTTTGTTTGCTAATTTCACATACATGACACATCAACCGCATGTAACGTTAGTTTTTCGTAACTTCACTTAAATGTTCTAATTATTTCAAGCCTCAACAAACTTTTGTTGAAAATTTGGAATCCTTAACCTTAATTATGTGAACATGAGATATAAACAACGACTTTTATGATTTTCATGACATGTAATCTTCTATAATTCATCAAATTTTGTGTAATGATTCTCATAAAAAGAAATCAAATATATAATTTTTATAACAATTAGAACCACCGTATACTTTGCTCATTTTAGATAAAACTCACTTTTATGCTATTATTCGATCAACTTTTTTTTTTCACATTAACTAAATTTTAAGAGATAATTTACTTTTACTCATAAAATACAATTTTATCATTTTATTGATTCAAAATCAAATAAATTTATCAATATGAATAACACCACTATTATCACATGAGTTCGTTTTTTATACAAATTGTTCCCTACAAAATGAGTCTTTTTACAGTGAAAAAACGTTGTAAAAATATTTTGAGCTATTTTACAACCAAAAAACGTCATAAAAAGATTAGATCTGCACTTACAAATTTTCGATTATCACATTACATTATATCACATATGTCCACAGGACCACAACACCATAGTGCCCTTGCATTGCCTCACTTTTTGTGGTCTTAATTTGGAGAAAGAAGTGTCTAAGGCCTTGTTTGATTCGGGTATTAAAAAGTGGGATGGGATTATTAATACCACTTTTTTTATAATACCTTATTTGATTCGCACAAATGTGCTGGGATTATTAATACCGGTACTAACTTAATACCACTATTTGTACTATAATTTAATACCAGGGGGAGGTGGTATTGTTTATCCAGGATTAAGAAAAATGAACCATATATTTTCAAAAATGCCATTACTACTATAATATTTTCAAAAATGCCACTACTACATTATTATTATTTTAATTTTTTATAAAAAAAATTAATTTTTTTTAAAAATTTTTGTTAGTCCAAAATATAATCTCATATACAAGTTACAGAACCAAACATGGTATTGACATCAACATAAGATATCCCAGTATGAATCAAACAGGGTATTGGTATTAAATTAATACTAGGATTAATAGTCCAGTATTATTAATATTGGTATTATTAATCCCACTGATCATAATACCTAAATCAAACAAGGCCTAAAGAGACAATGAAGTCTTTGAATTTTAGTAGATAGTGTTGGGTTATATATCTCCACCAACTCCATCTCTCTTGTTTTGGACTCGTTATAATTGACCAGAATTTTTGTGATAAATAAAGAATCGAAAGGAAAATTAATTGGTAACTTCGGTGGGACATAATGGATTTATATAAAACATGATAAAATATACTCCCTCCGTCCCAATTTAATTGTCCACTATTCTATTTTTTGATATCCCAAAATAATTGTCCACTTTTTATATTTAGCAAGTCATTAATTACAACATTTTTTATTACTTCCAATATTATCCTTTAAGCTCCCACCAATTTTTTTATTGTGGGTCCCACCACCTTTTTTTATTAGGTAATTTTTAAAGGGTATTTTTTAAAAGAAGTATTTTCTCTTGGAGTAATTATTATGCCTCTTTAATTTTTAGTTTTTCAAAGTGTGACAATTAAATTGGAACAAATGGAATACAAAAAAAATAATATAGTATATAGTCTAAGCTAAGTTAAAAAAAACCACTCTATGGCTCGAATGGGTAAAAGATACAGTGTTATATCCTCAAACCCTCAAGAAATAGAAAAAATATATTATACTCTCTTTAATAAACTATGTAATCAAACACCACTAGAAATTGAAACCATATAGTTTTGAAGATACACTTTCAAAGCAAAGTTATATTTGAATTGTTCTAAGATGATACTTAAATATATTTCTTTTTAAATTAAAAAACGCCCGAACAATACGCTTTACTTGAGGGGGGGGGGGGTTTCCCCTTCTTTTTTTAATATTTACTCATCTCAAATTAAGAAAAAAAATTGACAAGTCAAGAGACGAGTTTTTTTTTTTTTTTTTTAAACATAATTAAGGGACAGATTGGAGAAGTTCTTACTCAACTTGCAGAAACACTTTTGAATGATGAAACAAATTCTGACAACAAGATTTTGAGTAAAAATTTGAGCTTACAATGGGAGACATCATATGACATAAGTTTCAACCTAATTATTTACTGAAATTTGGTGCAACAAGATTGGTGCCACTTTAATTTGGGAGCGCAAGCTTGGTTTAGAAAGTAGTTAATGGGCTTGGGTGGACTAAAAAGGCTTGGGCTGTTTGTTGTTGTTTAATTTTATATCAAACCACTACGTCTACCAAAAACTATTAAGTTCCGTTTGATAGCAACATGAAAAATAAAAATAACTAATTTGGGTGAGAAGATGGAACATAAGTTGAAGCATATGGTGAAACACTCTCCATCTCATACTCATTTTTGTGAGTATATATCATCTATTCTCCTTTAATATCTAGAAATTAGGTAGAATGTCTTATTACACATTGATTTTTACCAAAAATCCAATGAATAATATTTTTTTGAATGAATGGCCTATTTTTAATTGGTAATTAGTGTAAGAGGCTTATTTTGTTTTATATTTTAAATGAAGGTATTTGAATAAATTTAAATATCATTTAATTAATAAAAACATGTATATATTACCTAAATTACCCCTTCTTTATGAAATTTGCACAAAAATATGGACTGCAAAGTTCATATTACAGTGAAATATGGACTGCAATATGAACTTTGCACCAAAAATATGGACTGCAAAGTTTACATTGCAATAAAATATGGACTGCAAAGTTCATATTGCAGTAAAATATGGACTGCAAAGTTCATATTGCAGTGAAATATAGACTGCAAAGTTCATATTGCAATCCATATTTTAATACATATTGGTATTTTTTAGTTTATTTTAAGGGTTGGGATGTCATTTTACAATGAAAAAAAAAGACACATGTCATATTATCAATAAAATAAAAAATAGGCAATTTATTTACAAAAAAATTATTCCTTGACTTTAGTGTGAAAATATTTCTCTAATAAGACATTTTTTTTTTAATTGTCCCCTTTAATATTTTGTGGAAAAAGTTCCACCACTATCACTCAAAGAAAATTTTGTCATGAAAAAAAGCAAAAAACAAGAGTTAATATCACCATATCCCTCAACTTATTTTCCATCTTCTCACCTAAATTAGTTATTTTTATTTTCATTTTTCATGTTGCTATCAAACGGAGCTTTATATTTTGAAATAGTTCTGATCAAACAGGTTATTTTATACATACTCGAACTTAGAGGTTGATGGGTTATACTTTGAAAAACCTAAACCCAACCTGACCCAGAGCATGGTTTACTTTGAGAAGGTCGAATCCCACCAAGGGGTAGGTTTCGCTTTGAAAAATCCAAACCCAACTTGGTAAAGAAAAAGCCCGCCCCAAACCTACCCCAATCAGATTGGGCAGGGTTTAAAACCCACGGGTCAAACCACTGTAGTATCCCTATTCGGGTCGGATCAAAGCCCTAGCCATGAATCCTACTAACAGTTTCATATATATTTATATATATGTACTTGTCAGATTTATAATCAAGCATATCGTATACTGTAAAATGGCAACCGGAGTTAGTGATGAAACCAAAAAAAAGGCCCAAAGAGTTTAGAATAACAAACCTCGTAGTAGTAGTAATATTATTATTGTTATAATAGGACTTGGATCTAGTGTTGTGTTTTTTTATTAATTATACTATACATACGATACAATACTATATACTATTCAGATATATTTAATTAAAACAAAAAATGTATAAAAGATGTTCATTTGCGTTTAAATCCTGTTGCTTTTAATTATTTTTTTTGCAGTGTAGAAGAAAACTACAAGAGTAAAATAGGCAATACAAATAAAGTCTGTCACAACTTCACTAGATTGAAATTTGTCCCGACTAACTTTATATAATAGTCCTTTTATATTTTTTAGTTATTTTATTTGGTTCAGATTTCAAATTTATCGCCTATACAAGAGGGCATGTGTCACAGGGTGCCCTTTGATGGCATAAAGGTCTTACCCTAGCTAAGTTTACTTGAATTTTATTTACAACTGATAGTGATCTTGCAAAATAATAATTTAGAGAGTGTTACAAATTTACAACTGCAAAAAGAAAATCTCATTAGTTCTGCAAAATAATAATTCGAACTACAAAATAAGTAATCAAAAATTACAAAACCATGTATTGTTTTGGTTATCACCCAAACTATTTTATTGCAAATACACCATAAATGAAGTTTCTCTCTTTAAGGCATCTCACAACTCTACCACTCTTCATGAAAATAATTCATCATGGCATGCGGCCCCTAGGAAAAAACAGATCAAAAATTCTCCTTATGTCTCGACCTTCTTTGCACCAAAGAGAGGCTGATAATGTAATACGCATATAGGTGCAACCTTCATATTCGGATACAAATTTGGGGATTCTTGAAATGAAACAAGTAGAGAAGAATGTTGAGACAACTATATATTTATTTTTCTCTTTCAAGATGGAAAATTAGAATGTTGATACAACCAGTTTCATCTTCAAAAACCATTTTTTATATAGTGGGAAATGAGGAAATGTTAGCATGGAAAATTATTTGAGAGGAAAAAAAGTGATTTCTTTGTGTATGGAGAAAAAGGAAAAGTGATTGCTATGTGGCACACTCAATGCATGTGCAATGTTATATCTATTATCTTTTTAGACGTAAAACATGTTATTGTATGTGCTCAATTGGCAATAACATAATATTTTTGCCCTTGAAATCATGTGTTCAAACCTTGTTGATAAACATTATGTAAATGGCACTTAAGTAATTAAATATATAAGAATACCAAAAGGGTGATTCACGCTTAAAATATGGCATATACATAGTTTCATCAACTTTCCCGAAATATGTTACAAGATATTACAAGGATTGTACATGGTTTAAAACGTATAAATAAATAAAACATGAATAGATAAATATTAACATTTTATTTTCTAAAATCTTCCAATAAAATCCACTTATAATTTTTATTTTATTTTTTGAAAATATGCACAAGTTTTAACAAAAAGGGCGCTATAAATGAAAATTACTTCATTGCAAATAAATTAATTACAAGGAAAGTTATTACAACTTGAAAGGAAGTAAAAGCTAAAAATAAAGCGCTAAACAAGAGCACTTGAAAGTAATTCGGATATGGGGCAGTAATCTTTATAATATATATAACCAACTAATGACTAAATCAAAGTGGTAACAATATACATTTACTTTCAAAAGTTACAAGAGAAAACTATTACAAAGAAAAAGTAAACGATTGCGAAGAAAATTCATATACTTATTTACAAAGAAACAACATTACATATGAGAACGAACTCCTCCAAAAACTAGCCAAGGTGCATGGCTAGAACTCCTAGTTAACGCTGTATGGCATGCTACTATTGCAGGATGAAATGCTTCTAGTGCTGGTTGTTGTGTTGCGGCCGTTGGACTGTGCTGCACTCAAGCATATACACGGCGAGGTGGAATGGAGCGCTTGGGCGAGCCCCATATCCGAGTTGCCTACAAGATGTCCAGCATTTTCTTGTTTACTCTTATTTACTATTTGTAATTAAAACACCACTGTGATCATTGATTTTCATTTTCATGGAAATGTGTTATCTTGATATTAGTTTATTTAACCTCCACTGCAAATTTGACTTGGCTTAGGTCAACCCTTTATTGCACACGGCCTCCTGTGTGCCATCAAAAGCTATCTCTTGACAGTTTAGGTGCAATCAATCACAGGTGGTGTTGGAAAACACCCCGTGACACTAAGGAATAGACGTACAACTCTAATATCTAGCAAGAAACAACTTACACCTGCACAACATCAAAACAGTTTTACAGTCAATTGCAATTTTTCTCAAGTTCATAATTTATTAATTAAACCGTCGCTTTAGAAGTATTAATTAAACTGTTGGATAAGAGCGTTTGTTACTTGTATTCATAATATCTCCTAGCTTTTAAGGTACAGAGACACACGGTTCAGTTTAAAGCATCATTGCAACAAAGGAATTCTAGATCTCCCATTCAAGAAATTATTTCATTTTGTTTTTCTTACATCAATGCAATGTACCAAATTTTGCAATCAAATTATTTATATCATGAGTTCATCACCCAGAGAGAGAGAGAAACAACCTTCACAAAGAAAATATTTACGCGCTCTGGAATTTCTGGGAGACTAGAAGAGAAATTTTCAGAAATGAGCCAAAATTCACGGTAGAACCTTGATTCGCAAGATGTGTTTACATGCCCAATAAACTAGTGACCTTCGGATTACATTGCGCAACGGACCAAAAGAGTAATCAAACAATACAAAGTTTTTCAACAACTCAAACCGAGTAACATTATCTCCATAGGATAAATTGTCGTCATAACAATATAATACAACACCAAATGTCACTAATCGTTTGTCTGGGAAGAAGAAAAAAGTGGAGGGATGGAAAGGAAAGGAAACAAATACGAGAGAAAGAAGGATTATTTCTCTTGCACATAGAAAGATGACCGGTCCTCTGTTTCCTTCCTTCCATTTTTCTTTCCTTTCTTCCAAATGGAATACGAGAACAAGAACTAAAACAAATACATACATACATATATAACAAATACGGTGTGGCAGATTGTGAGACTCCTAAAACCACTTGCCTTTTGTAACTGCGCAATCTGCATAATGAGGAGGACAAAATATATTAGATAATGACAAATACTTAATATTGTAAATTATATGATGAGCTGAGTGTTAAAAATACTAAGAACATGTTTTATCTATTTAAATCCTTCTACAAGTTTCTTTTATCGAGTAAGAAGTAACCAGGAAAGCTTCTCCTATGAGAATGTTCATTGAGCAGGAGATTTGGGACGTCATAAAAAGAAAGGAGAACTCCTAAATTGGAATGGATATATATATGTAAATGTAATTCACACTTCTCCCGTTCACTTGTTGAAATTAAATAAATACAGTATCAAGGGAGAAAAGAACGATGTTTATCAGGATTTACAGCTCAACAAGGGAGTGTAGGAGTGTACCCCAAAAAGGCAATATAGGTATTAGCAAGCTGGACTGCTTTTGATTCACCATCATGGAAAAGAATGGAATTCTGTGAATTGTTTATATAGAAAAAATTCGATGGAAGATAAAAACCTAAAGGTGGTGTCTTCTTTACATGGAATATGATTAGGCAATATTGAGAGAAAATATAGTGAGACTAATATTGAGAGCATTTAAGCTTATTGGCTTGGCAAAAAGAGTGACTCTTGTACTCCTATTTAATTCTTCTTCCTCGGCGAGATAAGACCCCGAAGATGTAACTGCTAACTATTACAGAAATACTCTTTTAACCTTAGCCCAAGTACACCCAATGTCTTACAAGGAAATCACAGGTTTACGCAATAAACTCTCTCACAGCCACATTCTCTCACTACACTACACTACACTAGATTTTTCTCACCGCATCTCATACTATACTTATACACAACTTTACATAACAGTGGGAACATATGGTGTATAAAAGTAACCCATAACTAGGGACAAGGAGCCGTAAGCAAAAGAGGAAAAGGAAATGAGAAAACAAAGCAAGTGGCAGCAAAATTTTAGCTCCTTGTTTTATTCAAAACTGTCCCAATAACAATGAACTACAATTAAGCCTTAAGCCACAAACTTTTATTTCATCCAAAATACAAGCCAATCTAAGAATCTCCACCTTGGCTTATATTTTATTAAGCCCACAAGACTCCTGCCTGTGGTCCATTCTGCCTTTAAGATTCCAGCTACACAGAATTCGAATTAATTACAATACAAACTCCACCTAAATCCACAAGACTACTCCAGCTACCTCTTTTCAAACATGAATTTTTATCTCACCCTTGTCCGTACCAAAAGATATACCATATATTTTCAATAAATCAAATGAAATATGTCTCAAGGCCTTTTTAACATGTGCATCCAATTTTCTTTCCACAGACAATGTACAAGTACTATTTGCACTCCCCACTAAACGGTCCGCTCTCCTTTCCTTTCATTGATAACATTCAGTCCCTGGTAATTTTTATGACTCCACCTGCATTGGAGCACTTTCAGCCCATAAAGTCCAACCGGCTCAAGGAAACTAGATTACACCGCAAGGTTCGCGTGTAAGCAAAGTCTCCCAAAGTGCAAACCACTCCATCAAGCATTTTTGAATTACCCTTCCCATGCTCTCAATGGAACACATGTCACCATTAGGCAATTTCAAAGAACTAAGGTCAAGTTCTTAGAATGAATCAAAATATTCTTTTACGGAGCAAATATGATTTGACGAACCTGGATACTAATGTTGAGTAGGAGATTTACATTTGGAAATTGTGGGAGCATCTCCAAAGTTAATTTCAGAAGCAATTGCAACATATCCATCTTCAAAGCCACCGATATCCTTCCACTTTCCCAGTGGACAGTTCCTCCTGATATGACCCCATTAATTGTATCTAGCGAGGCATACAGTCATATCTGAACAATGAATCTACTGGGTATCTCTAAATGTGACCACAACCACCATTAGATTCCATTTGTTGATTACTGGGAAGAAAAAGGGGCCTTTTCTCTGCAAGGAGGCTCATCAGTTCTCTCACACCTCTTCTTCGCAGACGACTCGATCATTTTCTAAAAAGCTTCTAAAATTGTGGGTTAGGAACTTTAAATGATTCAATCTAGCTCTCCTTATTATGTAAAAAGCTTGGAGAATCCTTACTAAGCCTCATGCTATGGGGGAGAAATCGCCAAAAGGAATTTAGTTCCCAATTTGTTCCTTTTTTCAAGCTAAAAAAGGTCCGAGGTCGTCTTCGGTATCGTCAAGTACCCTTTTAAGGCAGAGAGCTATTGTTAACTGTCCCTTCTTACATGCTAACAATTCATTACAACCTCATCATCAATTACAGATTATGTTCGAACTCTTTGTTTATTAGACATTGCATCTTAGAAGGGGGAAGCGCGTGCCTTGTAATTGAAGCTATTCCATTAGTAGTAGAGGGCTCCTTACCTCCATCTAAGGCGTCATCCTCTCTGAAATGTCCTCCCCAAGGACGTAGCCCTCTCCTATAGGCTTTCTGCTTGATCAAGTGGGAATCTACAGAGCACTTGCTTTTCAGGCGTAAGATGGCATCTAAGGTGTCGAAACTTAGTGGCTTGCCAGACTAAAGAGATTTTTGTTAAATCCATATCTATTTCAAAGTCTACTGCTGATCTTGCTCTAATAGCATGTGTCAGTTGGATTATTTGTGCGCTAAAAGTCAAATTCTATTTAATTTTGAACCACAGCAGCCCACCTTTAATACACAGTTCAAAATTTAGGACACAACACAGCAGGGGGACACTGTAATAAATTAATATTTTTAATTGTTTTTTATATAATCGTATGATATGCAATTCAGAAATTATGAGAGTAAGTCAAAATGCATCATAAAAACACTTGACCACTGTTAGAATTCATCCCACCCAAATGCTTAAACTGTTAGGAGGTGGGCCAACAATGGATATCAATGCGCAACAAGCACAAACTTTAACACGTTTCCATTCCTATATAATTAAGGCCTGAAGTATTTTTCACAAATATGTTTTATCCACAAACATGTTTTAAGTAAATGAAGTTAAAACATGAAATCTTTTAATTTGATCCAAGAATTGAGACAAATCTAGGGAAGAAACTAAACAAAATACTGCCTTGCTGTCAACTTTTAAAACTTTATCTTCTTCTTTCTCTATTTTGCAAGGAAATGAAGTTCTTAGCTCCTAATAGCTTACATTAGTATCTGCCTTTGGACTGGATGTTCCAAGTTTCTAGTTCTTCTTAGGGAGTTGGTCTTGGCCCGTTTGGCCTGTTCTTGGTAATTAGAAAATTCCGCTTTGGTAATTCAGCACATTCATATATACTGTAGTAGTCGAAAAACTAATTAGTGAAAAAGAGGTACGCCGAGGAACATCATATATTGTTGCAGAAACATCAACATAGTGAAGAAAGCAAGTAAATTGTAGATGTTAAAGGTTGAAAGAGAAAGGGAAGGCAAATTTACTTATTTGATTGTGCTATATCAACATAGTGAAGAAAGCAAGTAAATTGTAGATGTTAAAGGTTGAGAGAGAAAGGGAAGGCAAATTTACTTATTTGATTGTGCTAAGTCGGCTCTCTCCTCAAGCTTTCACAGTGCTGTAAATCGCATAAAAAATGACATACAATTATTAGTTTCCAGAAATAACATTTTGTCCAGAACAGATATATATCTCCGTCCCAGTTGTACAGAATTATTACTTTTTCTCATTTTTTTAATACACAAAAGTTTTTAAGCAGGCCAATAATAAGCCTCAAATCTCCCATCTGAAGCAAAGGTGAGATTCCTTACCACTAAACCACTTGTTATCCTTTTTCATGCCAGTTACTATAGGACACAAAATGATATCAGATATCAGTTATTAATCATCATTGTTTTAGTTTTTATTGTGCATGTAAAACTTCAACATGTCTGAATGTGTTTATCTCCTACACTCATTAAAAATGTCGTCTCAGCATGTTGGTCTTATGCGTGTCCACGCTTCATAGGATCAGAGACATGGCTTCCCTATTTTTTTCTCAAATATCCCTTCATCCGAAATTATGAGTACCACCTTGTTTAGGGGACATCTCCAATTAAGCGTCTATCTCCATCATCAGTGTAGCAAATTTTATGATAGGTAAAAATAAAATTTTCACTTGACCATTAATTATGATGAGTCGATGAGAATAATTCTCTTAAAAGTGAAAATCCAACAGTTACTATTAATTTTGGATGAACAGAGTATGCTAGGAAGCCCGGATACTTCAAAGAAGGCAGCGTATGTATCAGATGCCAATACTCTCTGATACGTATCGGATACTTACTTTTCCGTAACCATAAATAATGGATAAATAGTTCATTCCCGATACTTTGGGGGTACTCTTGGATATGTATCGGATACTACTTCTTCTTTTTTTGATAGGAAACAAGATTTTATTAAAAACTCAAAAATTAATTACAAAGTGAAAGGGGACAAGCTGTCCCACCACCAGTACATAAACGAAAATACAAGCATGATGAGAATCAAATACAGCCAAAGCTTCCATAAAATAAGATGCACATGTAACTTTTCTCAAAGGATTATAGCCTTCCAATTAAGTTTAATGTATTCCAGCCCACAATGTATCGGATACTACTATATATTCATAATTTAAAGAATAAATTTGTGGTTCTCCATACTCCATCCGTATTCTTGAAAACTTGTAAGTCACAAACACTATATACTGAGTTAAAACTTTTAGCATTCCAATGAAGTATAACTATTAAGAAATATCAACTTAAAGATTATATCAAAACAAAAGTAGCGCTAGAAAACATTACAATATATAAACGGGTCAATATCTGATAATATTTTTGAGGTTTTACTACTAGTTTGCTTGATGGAATGATATTTAAATGTTTTTGTTATGTGTATGCATAATAATATATAGGACCATAAGTGTCTCCTTAACATATCCATATCCTACTTTTTCCCAAAAAGCCGTGTCGGCGTACCAGTATCGTATTGTATCCGAATTTTTTATTCTAAGAGAGTATGTAATAAAAACATAATTCTATAAGTATTTCATGATAAATCTTTTATCCTTATTCCTTTAGCCAGATGAGCTCGATATCAATTAATCAAAAACTATACAGATGCTTGGTTTAAAAGATCTCAATATTTAAATTAAATCACTATCCACATACAGGATTTAAAAAAACCATCAACATTTGTCCTTTACCAAGTCAATGAAAACAACAATTAAGAAGAAATTGAACCAGAATCGAACCTAAACATGCCAACTCGGGGAATGAGATTAGTATCAAATTATATACATTACTCCCTACATCTCAAATTGAGAGTCCCATTTTGACTTTGGCACTTTTTTAAGGAAAAACGAATTTCAACCTAATCAATGGTCAAGAATACAACTTATTTTCTGGTGTGATATTTGGTACATTGATTATGCCCCGAAGAGGAAATGGAAGTACAAATTTGAGACAACCCCAAAAAGGACAGTGGGGCTAGCAATTTGAGACATATATAAATATAAGAAAATCAAAATTTAAACTTTATTCTGTAATCTCAAGGATTTTTCAGCAATGAACTCCACACAAAAAAATTTCCTTTCAGAACTACTCAAAGCAAGTCACCAAATAAAGGCTTTTTCTCTCCAGAATATGGCAGATGGAGGAGAGATACAAGGCCAGCTAAGCACACGGGCAGAAAGGCCTTATTAATACCTATATAACAATGTACTTGCAAGAAACATCCGATATATTGCCATATAACTTGTGAATAAGAGAGATGAGAATCAAGTGTCACCTCAACAAGCTCTTTCTCATAAAAGTAAAAGGAAAATGATAACATGTGCCCTTAGGGCACATGTTAATGCTACTATAAATGGAAATAATGAAATCTTGTATGAGAATTTGTGCCATATTTAATGCATGTTGGGAGTTAATTATTTCCAAAAATGGGTATTTAACATGTGCCCTTAGGGCACACGTTAACGTGACCCAAAGTAAAATATTGAACTGCATATTTTCTTCTTTTTTTTTCTTTTAAATAATCATGCAAATGCAAATTATAATTTTATGTTTCACTAAATGTTTCAGTGAAGCAACTGTAAATAACTAAACAGGATACTTCGAGGCAAACTACAGAGAATATCCAACAACATTCATCCCATAATTCCATGCTTGCTTTGAGGTTGTGCAAATGTCGCGTAATACTTCTCAATCCCAAAGAGAGAACACATGCGATAACTGATAGTCCGCTACTTATTAAAAAATTTATATATAATGCTCGTACCATTGAACAGAGGATTTACAAGTTTCCACAAGAGCTCAAAGCAATAAAAATAAAACAAAGAAACGGAAATTCCAATATAATTCAACTTTGACTCAATATAGGCAAAAGAAATCAATCACCACACAATTACTTCAGGACTACACACTTTCTCAAAAACTGCTTTGGTCCAAACCTATGAAGCACGGACGCGACACGCGATACGCGTTTCGACACGACACGGGACACACAACACGCAATTTTTCCAAAATGTAGGACACGACACGTAGGGGGGACACGTTCTTAATTAATTATATATATATATATGCAATAAACATTATAAATATTTAAGAATTCAATCAAATGAAAATAGATTGCATTAATAGCCCAAATGGAAAATATTCAAAACATGATCACTACATTGTTCCGTAATTAAAGCATCAAAGAGATTGTTTCATAATAAAAGCATTAAAAAAATACATAATTACATAAACTAAGTTGTTCCATAGAATAATAAAAACCAAAAGGAGAATATAAAAATAACAATCACTCGTTCAACTCAACATTAACCGCCTCAACATTTTGAACTTCATCCCCAAATAGCACCAACTCCGGCTCATCAAGAGAGAGAGATGCCATTTGAAGTTCTCCAACTTCTTCAAGTGTGTCAAAAGTATTACCGGCAATATCCCAATACTTACTATCTCCTATTGTGTAGGACTCGGGTTGGGGCTGAGCAGTCGTCAATGGCTGGGGCTAGGGTTTTCTTTCGATGGTGGCTGGGAAATGGGGCTAGGTTTTACGGGTTAAAGAGAGAAATGATATTTGTTACATTTGTTTTATTTTCAAATTGTATTATTATTATTTTCACCCCATATTTTTAGTTTTTTTTTATATTCACCCCTTTTTACGTGTCCCCAACGTGTCCTCAGCGTGTCCTCGGCGTGTCCCCGGCGTGTCCCCAGCGTGTCGGTGTAAAAAAAAATTATTAAACAATGGGACACTCTCCGACACGCGTGTCCCTCGCGTGTCCCAGCGTGTCCGCGTGTCCGACACGTGTCGGGCAGGATACGCGCCCTTCGAGAGAGTGTCCGTGCATCATAGGTCCAAACACATGGTTCAAACACAGATTCTGCATGCTTAACAGTTTAAAGAGAGAGAAAAATCTCAAGATGACATACAAAATTTTGGAGAACAAAGATCATCATCACATATTTGCATATAAAATCATGAATGCAGAACCAAAAACCCTAAAAATAAATTATAAACAGGCATTGAAACGGTAAACAAGCATTAAACATAAAAATATTGCAATATACTCCCTCCGTCCCAAATTGCTAGTCCCTTTTGGGGAATCCAACTTATTAAGGACCCAACATCATCATTGCACTTTTTGCTTAATTTACATTGACTTTCCCTTTTTACCCTTTTCTTTATTCAAAACTTTTACTTGAAAAGTGAAAGTACAAAAGGGCAAAATAGGTATGTATTTATCTTTTATGGAAAGTGGACATTTATTTTGGGACATCGAAAAAAGGAAAGAGGGACCAGCAATTTGGGACAGAGAGAGAGTATCATTAAAAAAAATTCAAATATTACCTTTCATTTCCTTTGCTATTGCTTTTGCCTTTCGTCCCCAGCACAAATGTTGGGTGAAACGAGGCTCTCAACATAAGCATGTGCTTCAAGACAGGCAACAAAGTTATGAAGCTGAAGACCAATGAACATATCATCTTTCGAATTATAAAGAATTAGATGCGACCCGTGTTCCACTAAAACTTCACCAGTCTTTGCAATGCACAACGGTATCGAGTACTGCTTTATCGGTCTGTCTATTTGATTCGGAATGCTAACCAACTTAGTCCAAGACTCTCTCACACCATATTCCTTCATTACCCATATATCGGCACGAGTTCCAGGGTAGTTACTAAGTACACAAAGTGATTCCCCCAAAACCCCTAATGTCAAATCAAATTTACATTCCCCATAACTAGGTTGCAACACTTCCCTATAAGCCTCGTTTGCTAAATCAAGAGCAACGATTCTCCAAGAATACACAGAATCAGAATTAAAATCGCTACTAGCAGCCCAATGTAGGGCCCCACTTGCAAATTTACCCGAATCATCCAAAGGAATACCATAAGGAAAATCTTGCATCCTTCTCCAAGAATCTCTCCTTGACCTATAAACCTTCACTTCAGTATCATACGTAGCCCCATTACGAAAAGCACAAAAGATTCCTACTACTATGTAATCATCAGTAGACTCATCATAACCAAATCCATATATTATATAACATGCAAATCGCAAACTAATACCCGAATTCGGCAATCTCCTGGACTGTCTAGTAGATGGGTTCCACAAAAATACAGTATCTTCCTCGATAGCTAAACAAAGTAACCCATTACAAGAACCAACAATCCAAACAGAAACATAAGGGTTTTTCATAGGATAATCGAGCTCAACAGCATTAATAGAGTGTTCATACATTACAGAGTAAAGAGAACACGTCCTGAGGTCAAAATGAGGATGAGTGGAGCTTAAAATGAGTCTATGGTGAGCATATTCATTGTTCTTAGTTGATATATTGAGGTGGGTTTTGGCGAATTGGGGACTGGAAATCAGAGAGCACCATAATTTTGAAACCGACCTGCATTGTAGGAGAGATTTGACTGGGAGCCTAGAGATGATTTCAATGATGATTTCTTGTGGCAAATTAGGATTTGGCTTAGAATCTTCAACAAAATCGGTAGGGTTTGGCTGGGTACTTTTAGTTCTCTTTGGTTCTTGTTGGGTTGTGTCACTCTCGCTCTCCATTGTGCACTTCAATTTAGGGTTAAGTACAAGCAAATTTTGTTCCTGGGAGAATGTTATAATCAAAATTGTATGTAAAACTCACGCTACAATTGACTAGTAGCTAAACTGTAGGAACCGGCCACAATTCCTGCAATTACACAATCAATGTGTGAACACAAACTAGAATATAAGCTATCCACCAACAAAAAGCTATTGCAAATCCACATTGAAAATTGAGAATAAGCAAAATATTAGACTAGTAAACTTCAACAGGATCATACCCATGTGCAATGTCATTTGAAAAAGTCTAACAAACCAAATTTGTATCCAGCTACAATGCCAACATAGTTAACGGATATGCGCAAGTTATTCAATTTATACATCAATGTATTATGCTACTTTAACATGCTAACAAAGGTAGAACCAATACCCAATCAATTAAAACAGGTAAATCACATTTCAAAATAATAAACATGAAGACATAATAATACTTGAGATTTGTGACATTTCAAAATAACAAGTTAAAGAGAAGAAAAAGAGAAGAGATATCAGGGATTTAAACCTAACGCAGAACCAGCAAATTAGGGTTTATTATGGAAGCATATAAAGTTAATAAATTAGATCAAGAAAGGATCTTACGAAAACCGGGCGACGGTGGAGGTGCGGCAATTGTTGAGCAGAGAGAGAGGGGCTGAAGGTGAGGAGCGATCGGTGCTCCATGGTGGAGGAATGGAGTGGTGGGTGTGGGTGATAGAGATGAGTTTCGCCTTCGGAATCTTATTCCAGGGGAACTTTCTTTTTTCCTTTTTTCTTTTTTCTTTTTTTTGGAGACAAATTTCTTTCACCTTTAACTAATAACGCTCGTCTAGACAGTGGCTACTCGTGCGGAAGAGTGGCGGATCATTGGATACAATAATATTTTTGCGTTATTTATATACTTTTAAAATCTGTCACAAATATTTTTTAAAAATTTAATTAAAAATATATTTTAATATTATCTTATTTATCACAAGCGCCTCTTTTTATTGTGTGATATTTGGTGAATATTTAGCAATACACTTTTCTTATATAAGTCGAGTTTATGTAAGTGCACTCATTTTTCATTAGACGGACCTTATTTAAAAAATATTTTAGTAATACATTGCCTGATTTTAGGCGAGTTCAAATAAATTCTTCTCAAGTGGGACGAGTGTGTGCATCTACACTCACCTTTCATTAAGCAAATTTTAGGGGAGTGTTAGTAATTAGAAAATTAGGTTTAAGGAGTGTTTGTGACAGAAATAATGGGTGTAAATAATATTGTCCAAAATTTATTTCAGAAGTATTTTAGAAAGAGCATACGAGAGATTAGGAAAAAAAATCCAAATTAAAAGAGAATGGGAGGAAAAAATTTGACTTTGTACTTCATGTTTTAATACTATAATTTGAGTTTTCACCCCATATGTTCTTTTACTTTTCATCCCACCTTTAGTGGGATTTGTTAGTTAACATTAAGACATTTTTATCTTTATTGAAATATCGTTATAGCATCATTATAGCCTCTTTATAGCTTTTCAACTAATATTTAATTTTTATATGTGTTTTCACACCACATTTAAAAAGATTAGTCATAGTGCATGTGATGACTATGCAACGACTAATAAATTTAAGAGTTATATTAATTCTAATTTTATATATGTTAAAAAGCAATTATATAAATTAAATTGTTTTTCAAAAATATTTAAACTTAAATTAGAAACAATTATACATGAAGGTTATGAATTGAAGAAAAAAAGCTTAGGGTATATAAAAAACTAGAGATAAAATCTTGAAAAATATTATTTTTCACCTTAGATGTATCAATACTTTTTGTTTTCTTTGTATTGCCCCCTTAGAATTTATTATGTTAGCATGTATATTTATTTAAACAAAATATTGTTGTTACCACTTTCGGATTTTGCTAAAGCAAATAATATATCGGGTGATTGTACATATGCTATTTTTGTAACATATTTTTATGGTTGAACCCCAATCTACTTTAACAAATAGAGGTTTTTTTTTTTAAGAGTTATCCCCTAGTTCTTATAATATTTTGGCGTTCAATTTTAGTTTATTCATGTCTTAAGTACGTAGATGATTGCTTCATGTCTTTTCTTGAGATTTTTTGACTTTGTCCCCTGAATTTAATGCAAAACTAGACTTGCTTACATATTTACATGATAATTTCACTTTGTCCCATAGTATCTCAAAATTTTGCATAGAAGTAAGAGTTCGGTGGTGCCTCATTATTTTTATCTAACATTTTACCTTAGCCATTTGCTTTACATAAAGTCTGTAATATGCCCATGCATGTAGGGCAAAGTGAAATGATTATTAAAACAATGACCAAATCTAATTTCATATTAAAACTTAAAAGCAAGAGGAATGATCATACATTGCTTATTTAGTATGGAACAGGTTTCAAGATTGTTTGTTTCTCATAACAATGAACATGTAATGTGTTTCTAATAGTGTGGCTTCACTTTTAAGAGGTATTCATGCTATTGAAATAAATGGATTTGCCTTCCATGGATGACCATTCCATTTCGTTGAACACTTGGTAGATACATCCGTATTATCCCGTATTTTTATCATACGTAAATTCTACGTATTAACCCCGTTTTAGTGTGTAATCTTGTTTTGACTAGTGATTTTGAGTTCCAAGGCGAATCTAATGGTACTTAAGCGCGTGTTTTCATTTTATGCTATTTAAGGAATTTAGTAAACTTTGAGATATCATAGCTCCTTCATTTCATACCCGTTTGAATCCCCATTTATGCCTATAATTAAGGTTTATCCCATTTTAAAACTTTCATGCTTTGACCAAAACCTAATTCATGCTCCTTCTAGGTCAAAACGTAGTGTGAAATGAACGAATGGACAAAATAAGTTTGTATCATAAAATTTCAACAGTGTTGGCAGACTGCTACTTTACAAAGATTTTTGGTATTAATCATCTATAATTTGAGGAAATGACCTTGAGGAAAATTATAGATCTTTAAGTCTTCTTTCTGTTGATATATAAATCATCTAAATCCGAGTTTCTAGCAAAGAGTTATGGCCAAAATACTAACAGTGCACCATATTTCACTTAACAGTTGACTATTGGGCTCCAGTACACAATAAATGGTAACATAGCTCATTTCGTTCCTAATACATACACCAACCTAAAAGGCTTAAAGGGAGATTTTGGGGGCTTTTGAGAAAGTTTGATTACTTTTAAACATGATTTATCATTGTAATCATTAAATCATCATTTCTTACACTCATCTTCAAGCTTGAATCTCCTTTAGAGCACCTAGGATTTTGTTAAAGCTTCAAGTAAAGCCTTCAATCTTGGTCATGAGCAATTCAGTTGTGTGTAAAGCTTTAATTTCATGTAGGAACACCAGTATTAAACTCTCTTTTACAAATTTTTGCTTGTTGCATGCAGAGATTCTATCAAATTAGGGATTTTCTATGAAACCTGGGTTGTGATGTATGCATGTGCGTTGGGTTAGGTAAACCTTAAATTGATGATGGATTGTACCTTAGAATCACTTAAAATACATAATCAAACAAGTGGATAACATACATGGCTATAAAATTGAGATTTTAATGTAAATCCCCAAATACGCAAACTAGCCTAAACTAGTTTTTGGTGCACAATTGTAAATGCGTCCTTAGGCTAATAAATTGGGTATTACTTCTAAAATCACACCATATATATATGTTATAATATGAATTGATAAGGTGTAAGCTGCCATAGTGGTAGTTATGAGACACTAGTGTACTTGTAACTAAACCAAATAGGTAGGAAGCACACTTGGACTTGCTAGAATGGTGCTAAAATCTAGATTTGGCTTGTGTATTATATATTACACACTTTATACTCATGTTGGCATAAATGGCTAGATTTAAATGAATCCACCATAATATAATTACTAATGAATGAATTGTATAATATATAGTATAAAGGTTTGGTTTATCCATATATATTAATGGAAATTAATCATGTGGTCTTGAATGTTATTATACATGTATCTAGTTATGGGTCGTGCATGGTTGGTTGCCTTCCGAATATTAGGACGGGATCCTTGTGATTATGTTCAGCATGCTATGTGTGTAGTGTATATCATTGTTTGCAAGTCTAAATGACTAATATGTATTAAACTATATTTTATTATTAATGTACCTGATTTTGATTGACTATTTGTATTTTCTCATATAAAACCTATATAGTTTCCACTGAGCCCAGATTTGGCTCACACCATTTTTCTAACAAGTTGCAAGCTAGGTTCGTGGGTGGCACGCATACAGTCTTTTTAGAAGCCTCGAATATCTACGAACCAATTGTTGTAGTCATTTATGCTAAGGACTAAGTTGTATAATATTTTTAGATACATGCATGCTTTGTAATTGTGTATAAAGATTATTATAAATGAACTGGATTGTTTTCGAATGTAATATGGTTTCAAGTAATCTTGTTTTGAATTTAAAGATGAATGGTATACTAGTTAGATGTGGAGAAAAAGTTTGACAAAAATACATTTCTTGTAGTCCATGTAATAAATAGTGATTTTATGAATTTCACACGCAATTTTTTTTATATAAGACTTTAACACGGGGATTGTTTTGAATAAAGTTCTAATTTAACGTGACTTTATACCCATTGTCTGTGTACGGCACCGTGATTAACTGAGTTTCGAATGTCTAAACCTTTTAACGGGATTTGGGGCGTCCCAACATCTCTCTCTAGTATTGTTGCTTGGTCTTTCTTAGTTTTAAATATATGTATATTCATCAAAAGCTTTTTTGAAACCTTGATATATAGGTCATTGAGATTAGTTTTGTTTGTATTATTAAGATGATGGTTGTTTTATGTTTTTCTTGGGATTTATTTTTGATTTCTCCAAGTTTAATACCAATTTAGACTTTCCCTCATATTTACATAATCATTTCGCTTTGCCCTTTGCATAAAAGGATATCTTAACATTTTAAGTAAAAGTACGAGGCGTTGTTTCATTATATCTATGTAATTAATCTTTTGACGTATCCATTTACTTTACATAAATCATTTAATATACCCTTACAAGTAGGGATAAAGTCAAATGATTATAGAACAAATGCCATGTCTAATTTCGCATTAAAAGTAAGGGCAATTTTTTTTAGGAAATGTTAAAAAGGCCTTTTGTTTTTCCTTTTAATTTAATATCCATTATGAGTTTAGATTACGACTTATATTTGTTTTATATCATAAAGATTGAGAGATAACGTTAGGTATGTCAGGAGTATTATATTCACTACATCAGCTCTAATAATCACATAATGTGTAGAATGGAACGGGTTCGACTAAAATGTTTGCTTTTTATAGGAAAATAAATTTTTATACCGGTAAAGAACAAGGTGTCCTCCTGAAATGAAATAATAAAATACGGAGAAGTATAAAATCACTAAATTAAAGCTAACCAATCCCCCCGTCCCTCGGATATTTCGTAAAGAATACTCCAAAAATCCTTTTGCCCATGAAGATGCTAGAAAGAGCAAGCGATCTTATAATTTGTGAACAAGAGAAAGTTGGTCTCTTAATCCTTGCATTCCTCTTTAATTAAATACCAAAATAACACAAATAAACACCAATGCCATAACAATATTTTATTAGGCCCAAGTAATTACCATGTAATGTTGAATCACTAAGTACTCACTTGAAGATAGGTTAACCCAATCCTATACAAAGGCTAGAAAAAGTAATACCCAAAGTTTACAAGAAATAAAGCATAGTATAAATAAGTATTCATAAATCATTATTAAATCTACGCATTGTGCAAAAACTAAGAGATAAAGCTTTGTAAGGTCAAAGATATAATTGAAGAAAGGAAATTTATAGGGATATCCTTATTCAACCATCATCCTAAAATTTGACTTGAGAACACTCCCCTTTATATATAATTTATAATCTACCCTCTAACCTCTAAGTCACAATTTGAATTCAAGATCTAAGAAATAACTCGCTTTAAAATTACCGCCGAGTGGGACATGTGTCATGGACCACTCCACACGACTACAAATTGTGGAAACGAGATTATATAAATCTTGGAGATATATATATTAATCTTATCTAAGCTAACTTTAATCACATAAATCATAAACCTCGGTATACGCTAAAAAATCATGAAAAACAAAGAATGATATATAATCTCCATTGAGAGTTTCTAAGAAATATAATGTTGGAAAAAATTGGTTTTGATGCCTTTTTTAGGGTAATTTTAAATGGGGTTTCACACTCGGATGTGAAAGAAAATTATAGATTCGTGTTCTCCTTCGTGAGTACATCGAGATCGTGTATTTGTTTGCTCAAAACGGATTTGGGGTGAATGAGAAATTGTCACCCAAAATGAGCTACTTGAGATGGAAAATAAAGTGGGAAATGTTAGTCCCACATTGGAACTTTGGGAAAACTTTTATGAGTTTATAAAGGATAACCTTTCACTAGCTCATAAGCTTCTAAGAAATACAAGGCTCTCTTTCGCGCATCTGGGCGCAGGGGGGTGCAAATTACGGATCGAATTTGGCTTGACACAGGCTTGGCTTATGTGCGAAAATGGCCAACCGCGCGGGGTCATGTTTTGCACTTAGAGTTTTTCCAGTTCATTTATTTTCCTTAATGTCACCCATTTTAATTACTCTTTATTAAGAGATTTAATTTGAATTCAAAATTTTAAATTCAAAAAACGTTTGTATTAATTTGTGTTAATTCTTAAAAACAGTTTTGTTTAATTATTGTAATTAACACTAAAAAACGGTTTTTGATTAATGCATGAATTAATACAAAGGCTCCTCCCCCTTGTATAAATTGAAGGCTTTGAGACTTCATTTCACACAAGTCTACACACACCTCTATTCACTTTATTCTCTCTTGCTCTCTAGAATAGGTTTTGTATTTGGTGGTGATCAAGTTCATACACAATTTAAGTTCGTTTTGTGAGTGACACCAAAGTGCTAAATGTAGACACTCTTTACCGTTTCATCCTGGGAGACAAACGCCGTAACAAACCTCAAAAGCACCGCGGGAGGCGGCGTAATTGTTTTAAGGAGATCGTGTGATACACGAGACTCGGTCTTCTGTTCTATTAAATTGTTTATATTTGTTTAAATTGTTAATTTCCGCGATTTTTAGCTAACATATATAACAAATAATGATATATATAATCTCCATCAAGGGCTTTTAGGAAATATATAGTATCATCAACACACTATTTATTAAATACTCTAATAACATCCCCACTTACCACATTGCTCTCAGCCAGCCCTACCTCCACATTTTTATGGACTAGAAGACTAAACAATCATTAAAGTAAAGAGAAAAATCTTAGAGATGATCTCTTGCCATAACCCTTTAAAGCCAAGAACCACCATTCAACTTTCTCATTAATTAACATTGAAAATTATGAAGACTTAGAGTACCCTACTCGCTTTCCGTTTAACTAACACGAGAAGTTAAGTATTTTTTGATAGCCTTAAACTTGAAATTGTAAATGGTTTCCATAAATATCGGATGAATGTTCCTCATAAGACAGATTGAACGGCAGTCCAACTAATATTAAGTATAATAAATAGTAAAAAAAAAAAGGGAAGCATGGTAATTTGTCTGTAACTCTTGTGAAGCAACTTCAATGCCATGTTATGGCACTATATAATCCATTTTTTGCTATGTGGACTATTAAAAAACTGAACTATTATTTGTTCATGTGTGTATATATATATTTTTTAGTAACCAATATTATTTTTTACACTGACATTCTATAACAAGTAGTCATTTACAGGTCTAAAATAATATTATTCATTAGATATATATACGTTACTTGTAATTAAAGCCCATTTTTATACGGTTTATAAATACAAAAGGTAATTAATAATATATATAAATTTATAAATCAAGCGCTAATGATACATGCTTGCATAGTTGGTTAATTTATTGTAAATTTAGGGGTAATGATTTGAATCTCTTCGCTCAATCCCTCCTTCCCCCACAAATATGTTCATTACCCGTTGCCTTTTTTTTTTTTTGGAAAATTGGGAATATGTACTTTTATAAATAATTTTTTTTAATGAAATGTAATATTTTTTAAAACCAATCATTACAAGAAAAGAGAGCTATAGCGATGTTCGTAGAACATCGCAAAGCTTAACAAAAGTGTTCGCGTAACTTTTCGCGATGCTTATACAATGTTTTCCTAAAGCATTGACTATCGTGCAAAAGCACCGAGCACAGTACCAATTTTTAAGACCAATTGGAGCACATTTATTTAGTGAAATTTAATTTTAGAAATTTTCTTCTTTAATTTGTTTATACGTACTCAAGTAAGTATTTAATTAATTTAATTATGCCTTATTTAATAATGTATTTCGTTTTAATTGCCAGCATGTTAGGTTAGGTTATTTTATAGGGTTAAGGATGAGTATTTAATTAATAAAAGTGTTTGCGTAACTCCGCCATCCTAGCATTTTATTAATTGATTATTTTATTCGTATTCTTAGTTGATAAACCATCATACTTAATTTTAAAGCTAGATTAGGAATTAATTAAAATTAGTGATTGAAATATATATGATCCATCCGTCAGGTCCCTATGGTTCGATCTCGCTCTTGCCTAAGCTATACTATTATCTGATTCATACACTTGCGAGTATATAAAACATCCACAACAATCCCTACACATTTCAACATCTCTATTTTCCTCCCGAAACCATGTTTCTTTTGAAAGTCTTCAATCATATTTAGCATTGTACCAGGTAAGTAGAACAAATTTTTATTAGATTTGTTAAGAGTATCATGCTTTTTGTTCACTAAGTCTGATTTGGATCTATTTTGTGCTCCAAGTGATATAGGAGAAGCTAGAGTTGACTTGTTTAAAGGAAGTTTAGAATGGTTTACATTGAGACTTCTTTATTTATCTTTAACAAAGATAGTTATGTTGTGAGCCCGGATTGCATTGCCTTCCTTACCGACCATCAGAGCAAATAATGGTTGACCATGGCCAAACAACATTTAGAATTGTTTCGTTCAACCACCAACGTTTTAAGAACTTCCCCAATCTTAACCTCTTCCGGGAATTCTTCCAAGATCGATTCAGTATGGCTACATGGTCGGACATGTAATACTAAACTAGGAGATTTAGTTGGAGATCGTTCTTCCATCAAAGGACATTCTAACTGCTTTCTGTTGTTCACTGTAGGATTTGCTTCCATCGTAGTACTAGTTGAATTTCGAGTAGAATGAGCTCTCTTCATTGCAGAAAGCTGGTTGGTCAAAATTTGTTGTTTTAATTTTTGACCTATAGATATGTTTTGATTAGCCTCTGTGGCCTCGGGAGCTACCTCATTTACATACTCGTTCAGAATTTCGTGCAAGCTAGCTTGTGTATGGTGCGTTAGGTGAATGTCCACTAACCATATAGATATGGACTTTGAAAATCTTTCCTTCTTAGCATGACTACAAATTTTCCTTGGACGCTTGCACAATGGAATATTGAAACCGACCAAGTTTTTTGCCTTATTAGACTTTACGTCTGGACCCTCATCAATCTCAAATATTGTTCTACCGTTTTTGTTTGCTTACAATGGCGTCAACAAATAAGTATTTAATGATTTTTATGTTATTGTGGAAAAACATGTCCAAAATATAAATCTGTAATACCTCTAAGTCATCTAAGTCATTATTGTGCATGAAATCCTGAACTAAACCCAAATCCCAACATATGAAATGAGAGTTCATTCCACTCTGTCCTTCAATTGGTTTAATTGTTGGGAGTAACTCACACAACTAGAACTAAAATGATTAAATCAGTATAGTATAAGTATAAATAGATAAAAAAAGATATTGCCTTCAAATTGAAACAAGTTACAACAATACAAAAAAATGCTTACCAATAGCAGGGGTACACATTTCACCTAGTTTTGCGTAAAGAAAAAAAGGCCAACAAACCCTAGGTCCCTTACAAGATCCTATTCTTGTTGAGAGAGAGAAAGTACAGGCAAACTACATTCAAGTAAATAATTGATTTTTAAATTTGAAGGTCATTTTCTTTCTTTTACTTTTGCTTTAACTTTTTTATTGTTTCTCTATTCTTAATTTCTTTATCAGTTTTATCTTTTTGCTTATCTAATTTTTTTAGTAACCTTTGTTATTTTTAGTTATATTTTATTTTTGGCTTCTCTAATTTATTTATTTTTGCTTTAATGTATTTTAAATGTTATGTATATGTATTTCTTATACAAGCGTTATTTGCTTTTAGGGGATAATTTGATTTGGTATTACTAGTTATTTAGCCTATTTAATTATTTTTAATTATTTTAATATAAACATATTTTGCATGAAAGGTTTACGCCTCACTGCATCGAGACTTTTTGTTTCTTCCCTAAAAGAAGCTCAAGCCCTAATAAAACCAAGGTGTTAAAGCGTTATTTTATTAAAACAAAGAAATAAAATAAATTTAAAAAGCCCAGACTCAGGGGCGCACAATGAAAATCGAGGCTTGCGCCTTCACTTTGGACAAGAAAATGTCTTAGTATACACCTTCGCCTTTTAAAACACCCATCTTACTACAAAGGGTCCATTTGTTCCAACAAAGAACTTTGGGTTCACACATAAATCCCTTCCACTGGCATGTTGGCATTAATCACCTGCGATCGCTCATCGTGGTTAACACTAATGTCATTGTCAACATTAAACATTAATCATTCTCTTATCAATCTCAACAAAATTAGTTTGATTTTGTATTCTATAATTTTTGTAAATGTCTTTGACTCCTTTATTGGTTTTTTATTTGACATTCAATATTCTCATGGCATTATCTTAAATAGATAATACAATACTTCAAGATTTTTTCATATGTGATCCTCTGCCATAAACCAATTTCCTTACAGCTTATCAATATGCAGTGTGTAAAGTTCGTTAACGAAATGTAATAACTAATAAGTGGTATAAAATGGTGCACATAAATTGTACTATAATCGTTAATCTAAAAGCTATCAAAATTTCTTAACCATTCTTACAATCAAAATCTTAAATTTGATCAAAGGCATATGCATGACTCATTTATTAATCATTTCTTGATAACTTTACGGTGAGATTCATCTTTGTATCTTTAAACCATTAGAGTTATTAAATATGTAAGGTTAAGCGTCAACCATTCTTTTCTTAAACATGGTGAGTTTTTTTTTTGTTCAAAATATTAGCAACAGGTGAATTTTGTGTGAAAAGTGTGAAATTCTGTTTCACACTTGGAGTTTAAGAAAACTTGTAATAGGTTTGTTCCTCACTTGAAAAAGGATCATAGGGAAATTTTCTCGAGAAAGAGTTTTCTCGACTACATATTTATGGCAGCAAGCTGAACCTTTGCACAAAAGTGTTTAGTGTTGTGGTTCATTTTCTTTAACTCAAAATGCCTTTATTCATTCTTTTGTTGTTCGTTTGAATTATCTATCCTTACATATTTAGTTAGTCCCTTGGTTTATTTTTAATAGAAATAAATTTTCCACAAACCAATTCTACCTCGTTGCTTTCTGGCCATCAAGAAGTCTTCAAATGTAAAAGTCTTAAAATAATTGCATATTGATGATGTTCCCCTTTTAAACCATGTATAATTTCTAGATGGCTTAATCCTACAAGGAGTAAATATAAGTTGAATTCAGATGGTTGTTGCAATGGGAATGTCTAAGTTGCAAAGGTGGAGGGAAGTATTCTTAAAGCTGACATTGGCTATATTGTCTTTGCTTGTGTTGATTTATATGGAAAAATCAACTATTTCTACAACAAAAGCTAGAACTATATTACGAGGTATTCAATTGTACAATGAAAGGAGCATAAGTCAAGTGGACAATGAGGCATATTCTATAATGTTGATTTAGGTGATTGAAAAAAAGATTATTGTTCCTTGGGCTATTACCTATGAGATTAGGTTTATTGATAATATTTTGCGGTAGATAGATTCCATCATTAAGCACCTATAGAGAAAACAAAAAGGCAACTGATTTTTTTAACTAATTAGGCTTTTGGAGAGAAGAAGGTTTGTTTGTTTGTATTTTTTTTTAATATATATATATATATATTTTAACCAACCTCTAAAGCAAATTGGGTATAGTTATAAAATATATAATGATAGTGGACTTAAGAGTTCAATCAAAGAAAACTCTATAAAATAATTTTAATTAAATATAACCCTTAAAATAATTTGACCTAAGCCCTTACACTAATAGCGTACGGAGTTTTATCAAATACTACTATTAGCGTAGAGGGTTAAATCCCAATTTCTAATGCTTTTATACGGTTTTTTCTTATTAATAATTTTTTTTTCAAATGTAGGTTGACACCATCCTCTACTTAAGTAAAATAAAAAAGAAAAACAAAACATGGATTCATGGATGCAATTATAATTTTTCATGTGTTACGTCAGCCACGTAAAGAGTGTGTTTGCTTTTTACATTTTTCCCTTCTTATATATATGTGTGTTTGTATTTTCAAGAAAATGTTAGTATTAAAGTTTGAACCAAGTAATTTTATTTTAGAAATAATAAATATATTGAATCAATATTTATTTTATTTTTAATATTTTTAATTTAAAATAAATGATATACATGTAATGAAAAATGCGTGTGCACATTGGCGGAACTTCATGAGGACTTGGGTTAAACTCTCTACTACCCCTTAATAAGTGGTAAATCCAATTATATAAGTGGGTACGATGCTTAGAAAGCCCGGCCCACATGTTTTTTTTACTTTGTCACTATATAAGATAGTAAGACTTAAAATTGATTCTTTTCTACGCTATTTACTTATCATCATAAGTGATGGAGTTTTATTTCTTTTATGTTATCATGTAAAGATGGGAATACAAAATGTGGAAATAATTTTTATAATAAGAATTTTAGTAAAACCTACTACTTAAATGTAAGTCTTACTAGACTTTATGGGACTCGATTAGTGATTCACTGGATCCTAAAATATAAGTCTTACTATATACTTAAATATGTGTTTGACACTTCACTTAAAATACCGCCTAAAAGCTACAACTTTTATAATATTTTTTTTCAAGATGTCTCAAATTAAAATTAAAATTTTCTTTTTCGTACATAATTAATTGACCAACAATAAAAAAATATAAAAGTTAAATGTATTCTTCTTAATTTAAGACAAATAGAGTACTATATTTAGCTTGTAGTTAAGTACATAAAATTATTTAACTAAATATCATATATATAATATTTAAAAATTTTAATATATATGTATATGAATATTTTTTCAAAAATCGAGGGGGTACCCCTTCGGGACCATGTAAGTCCGTCCTTGCTGGTAATGGTATGATAAAATAGAGATAGTGATATGGTAAAAGAGAAATATAATACTTATTTGGGTGATTTTATTTTCATCCACAACTTTGTTTCAGTTTATCCGCCTAAATTTATGGTAATTTTAAAAGTAAATACCATAATGATCGCTGAACTATTGGCAAATTCTACCAATGGTCACTGAACTTCATTTTGTTACAATTGAACCATTAAACTTTTCAAAAATACTGCCAGTGGCCACTCCATCAAATCCCACCATTAAAAACTAACGGAACCATGTCATGTGCGAAATGTTAGGCATTTGAGTCATTTTCCTTTTTTTTTCTTTCCTTTTTTTTCCTTTTCTTTCTTCTTCTTCCGTCCCCACCCTCATCGCAGCCACCACCGATGACGAACCTGCCACCCCTTATCACCATCGCTAGATTTTTCCTTCTCGCCTCACCGTTGCACCACCGCCATAACCACCACCGGAACTGCCAGTACCGGATCTAACAGAAGCAAATCCAGTTGGTGCGAAAACAACTTCACGGCGGAGGAATCCGATCTATACTCCGGCGTTGATTCTACGGATCAAAAACTGAGTAATTTGTACATTGATTTCGAAGAAGAGGAAAGGCTTTAATGCATGCTATGGAAGCCAATTCAAAACGAATTCTAGTGTGGATCAATTGCCATTTGATTTATTTAGAGATGAATTGAGCAAAAATGGAAAGCAAAAGGAGAATTGTAAAAGTGAAATTGATAGTGAGGTTTTGAGTGTAGCAAAAAATTGGTTTTGTGGTGAAGGTGAAGGTGAGGGGTGGGGGGGTGCGTCGACGGTGGTGGCGGCCATGAAGGGTGGGGACGGAAGAAGAATAAGAAGAAGAAAGAAAGAAAATACAAGGAAAGGGAAAAGGGAAAAGAGAAAAAAGAAGAAGAAGAGGAAAATGACTAAAATACTCCTAACATTTTGCACATGACATGGTTCTGTTAGTTTTTAACGGTAAGATTTGATGGAGTGACCACTAGCACTATTTTTTAAAAGTTTAATGGTTCGATTTTAATAAAATGAAACTCATTGGCCATAAGTAGAATTTGCCAATAGTTCAGTGGCCATTGATGGTATTTATTCTAATTTTAAACCATGTTTACAAAATTACCCTTTCAAAAATTAAGAAGTATATCTATCAATTAATATTATTTTATAAATACATATTTACCTTTTAATTTAGATTTTAAGGGCTATTAAACATTTTATTAAAATATAGTTCTACATTAGTGTCCATGTTCATTGTGGAAGAAAAGTGCTGATAATTCTTTTTGATTTATCATTTCTTGTCCCAGTTACGACATATGTTTTTCATAAATTTGGTGGGATGTGAGTTGTGCTTAGGAGGTGTATTTCAATGTTGAGCTATAACACTAATTTTAGTTTGCCTTTTTAGTGCATTTTTTTTAGTTTATGTTTTTCCTTTATCAAAATTGGACCTTTTGTAAGAGTGACAATTTGTATTTTCAACTTATGTTTTTGGATCTTATAAGAGATATGTATTAATAACTTGAAGTTCTAATACTATTCGGGTCAAACTTCTCTAAATTGAGCCTTATATATAACTTTATGTGTGAATTTAAAAGAGTTGTAATCCTTCATTTTAATCAATGCTTTAGGAGTGTGCGAGATTAGAAGTAGGATTTGATGAATTAATTTTATTCGGTGCTTGTTGTCAGAAATGATAGGATAAGCAAATTCTACCCCGTGTTACGTATAAGGGTGTATAGGATACTTTTATCCTATCCTGTGTTTGGTCCGACGCGAGATAGAATTACAGTCGAGATTAATTATCCTTTTATGTTATTAGAATCGGATAAAACTTTACCACCCCTATAGTGGTATTATTTTATCTAGTGATTATTGGATAACAAAACAAATATAAAAATAAAATTTTAATTAACTTATTTTTATTTTGATCTTTTTCTTTAGGCCCTTTACATAATCAAATTAATTAATGAAAATTTTCGACCACCCAAAATCACAGTTACTCAACAAATAAAATTTATTTCTCATATAATATATTGTTTTTATTTTTGTTTTATTAAATGAAGGTATTTATAAGAAACTTTAGTTTTATAAAAAAGTAAAATTTACATTAAAATTTGAAACTGTACTTAATGCCTAGTTCGTAAATATTATATGTAATATAAAACATTTTTCCTATAAGATTTTTTAATGAAGATTGTTTATAAATAAGAGAATCATATTAGCAAAAATAAAATAAAATTTGTGGACAACGGTTAAAATTGCATGCTTAATCTAACTGATTTATTTCTCATCAGATTTCACATAATTTCTATCAAATTAATTCCGACTCTTATCCTATTTAATCTTTATCTTATCTAAACCTACTTCTTTATCTCGCACACAAAACAACCCTAATATTTAATGATACATGAATCTTTCGATCTTTTTCACAACATATAATATTATTATGTATTTGTTAACAAGATTCTTGATTAGCAAAAGGTCACGTATTTCATTTTCGCCGAAACAATAAGCCTGTTTAGAATCAAATTTATTAAAATGACGTGTGAAAAGAATATTCTGTGGACATGACCCACAATTATCCGATTACCAGTTCTTCTCGACCAGTAGAGCCGATTAGAATCATCCCAAAAAAACTCACAAGTCACAAACAGTCAATGCTCCGATCCTCCACCATAGCGCACCAATCTCCCCGCCCTCACAAGATCGTTACTGCTCATCAATACCCAGGTTTGCTCCAATTATATATATAATTTGTTATACTTATATGCTTGGCCATGATCTTTAAACCTAATTTGTGGTTCAATGTTAGGATTTTATCTGATACACCCATAGAACCCTCACAATTATACACTTTAAGTTTTTGTTTTCTTTTTCTTCATTTTAGCTTGTTAAAATAGCATAACACATTGATGTATAAATTGGATAACTTGCGAATTTCTGTTAATTATGTTGGCATTGTAGACCGTTTTCGAAGAACATTGCACATGGGTATGATTCTATTGATGTTTATTAGTCTAGTATTTTGCTTATTCTCAATTTTCGATGTGGGTTTGGAATAATTTGAGTTCTCACATTGTTTGTATAATTGCAGGAATTGTGGTCTGTTCGCACCATTCAGTGGTATACTAGTCAATTGTAGCGTAATTTTTACCTGCAAGTTTGATTACACCATTATCCCAGGAACAAAATTTGTCAGTAGTTTTTGATTTTTTTTATGGAGGAAAGCCCTAGATTGAAGTGTGTTATGGCAATTGAGAGTGAAACAACCCAGCAAGAACCAAGGAGAACTGAAATTACCCAGCAAAGCCCAACCAATTGGGGTGAAGATTCAAAGCCAAACCCTAATTTGCCACATGAAATCGTCGTCGAAATCCTCTTAAGGCTCCCGGTCAAATCTCTACTACAATGCAGGTCTGTTTCAAAATTATGGTGCTCTGTGATTTCTAGTCCCCAATTCACCAAAACCCACCTCGATGTATCAAAGAAGAACAATGAATATGCTCACCATAGACTCATTTTAAACTACCCTGATCTCAAGAGTTGTTCTCTTTACTCTGTAATGTATGAACACTCTATTAATGCTGTTGAGCACGATTATCCTGGGAAAGACCCTTATGCTGACTTTTGGGTTGTGGGTTCTTGTAATGGGATAGTCTGTTTAGTTATCAATGAATTTACTGTATTTTTGTGGAACCCATCTACTAGAGAGTCTAGGAAATTGCCGAATCCGGGTGTTATGCGGTATGTGTTGCATTTAATGTACGGGTTTGGTTATGATGAGTCTACTGATGATCACATTGTGGTTGGAATCTTTTGCGCTGAAGTGAAGGTTTATAGGTCAAGGAGAGATTCTTGGAGAAGGATTCAAGATTTTCCTTATGGTATTCCTTTGGATGATTCGGGTAAATTTGCTAATGGCGCTCTCCACTGGGTCGTAAGTAGTGATTATAGTTCCGAGTTTTGGTATTCTTGGTATTCTGGGACTATTGTTGCTCTTGATTTAGCAAATGAGACTTATAAGGAAGTGTTGCAGCCTAATTATGGGGAAGGAAAATTCGATTTGATATTGGGGGTTTTGGGAGAGTTGCTTTGCATACTTTGTAACTACCCTGGAACTCGTGCTGATGTATGGGTAATGAAGGACTACGGTGTGAGAGAATCTTGGACTAAGTTGGTTACCATTCCATATCGAATAGATAGTGGCGTAAAGCGATATTTGGTACCATTGTGCATTTCAGAGAATGGTGAAGTTTTGTTGCAACACGAGTGGTTTCTAATTCTGTATAATTCGAAAGATGATAGGTTCAAAGATCCTCAGCTTCATAACTTTAATTCATGTATTCATGCATATGCTCATGTTGAGAGCCTTGTTTCACCCAAAATTCATGAGGGGCCTGAAAGGCAACAGCAATAACAACGGAAACGAAAGGTAAATTTTGATGTATTTAATGATACATTGTAACCTTTACTTGTTTAGTGCTCATTTACTACTTTGGTGCCCATTAATAATCTATTTCTTTACCTTCTGGTATTGCATTCGGGAGATTTTTATTGCCCATTTAACTTTTAAGCCTACACAATCGACGTGCTTGGGCAAAATCAGTTTTGAAGAATATTTGTATTAAGAAAGAAATTTGTGGTAACTGGTAATTGATGCTTTTGCCTGTTGTTGAAGAGCATGATATACATTGTTGGCCTAATACTTAACAGCTTAAGCTTTTGGGTGAGATGGTTTCTAGCTTGATATTAGAGCTTAGGTTTCGCAAGGTCTTGGGTTTGAATCCCCCCCACTTACATTTGTTCCCTCCTTTGTGCTTGTGCAATATGCACGTTGTTGCTTGTGCACAAAGTGCACCTTTGGTTTGGTTTGTCTCTCCATGTGTGACTGGGGGTCGCATGTGAGGTGGAGTGTTGAAGAGCATGATATACATTACTGCCCACTACCTAACAGCTTAAGCTTTTGGGCGAGATGGTTCCTAACACTCATATTGATTGAAAGTCGAATTCTATTGGAATTTGCGATCCTTGTTCCATTGATTTGCTTTGAGGTCTTATGGAAACATGTAATCCTCTTCAATGACAAGGGCATTATATACAAATTTTAAGAAAGTAGTGGACTATTAGTTATAGCATGTGTTTTCTTTGTGGGATTGAGAAGTATTAGACGACAATTGCACAACTTCAAAGCAATCTTGGAATTGCGGGAAATGGGATAAACATTTAGTGAAACATAGAACTTGCATTTTCAAGATTATTAAAGAAAAAAGATATCCAGCATGAAATTTAAACTTTTACGAGACAGAGCTTGTTGAGGTAACATTTGATTCTCAACATAAGGAGACTTTTATTTATTTATTTAAATGCCATGAAGAAATGAAAATTATCAAACGAAAGACATATACCTGTTATGCACAAGCCAGATGCCAAGATATGGGGTTCTTGCAAGTATATTCCTGTATAGGTACTTGTAAAGCCTTTCTGCCTATGCTCTTCGCTGGCATTGGTTTTTCTATTTATCCTCTCTCTGTTCTCTCCTACATGTATGAACCATCTAAAGAAAGTTTAGTTCTTTGATACTTTTCATAATTGTGATCCTGTTAAAAAATGGATAGTGTCTCCAAATGACTTGCTTTGAGTAGTTCTAGAAGTAAAAGTATTCCTATCAAGCTCATCACTAAAAATCCTTGAAATTACAGAATATGGTATCCTTTTTGACTTTTATACTCTCCATCTCAAATTGATAGTCCCACTGTCCTTTTTGGTGGTGACTCAGTATGATAATCTCATTTCCTTTTTGAGACATAATCAATGAACCAAATCTTACAATGGAAAGTAAGTTGTATTATTGATCATTGATTAGGTTGAATTTAGTGTTTCCTTAAAAGTACCCAAGTCAAAGTGGGTCTATGAATTTGAGATGGAGGGAGTACAATATATATTTATATTTTGTACTAGGAATCTTATTTCATGAGTTGGTATGTTTAGGATTGATTCTGGTTCAATTTCTTCCTAATTTTGATACTAGGAATCTTATCCTATGAGTTGGCATGTTTAGGATTGATTCCGGTTCAATATCTTCTTATTTCATGAGTTGGCATGTGTAGGATCGATTCTGGTTCAGTTTCTTCCTATTTTTTTTTTCATTTGACTTTTTAGTGAAGGAGAAATGTTGATAAATTTCATATGTGGGTATTGATTTAAGTTAAACATTGATCTTTTGTAGCTATCATTTGTATAGTTTTTGTGGAATTGATATCGAGCTCTGTTGCCTAAAGGAATAAGGATTAAAGATTTAGCATGAAGTAATTATAGAACAGGTCTGGTTACTTTATCTCTTCCAGACAATGTTCTAAAAATCGTGAATCGAAAATCGATCGGCAAGGCGGGGAATGGGGATTTTTCATTTTATCGGGGATTTATCGGGGATAAATCGGAAAAAATCGGATATGCACTGTTCACCATATAAATAATATTTTTTTTTGATAAGAAACAAAGCCAATCTAATTAAACAAAAGCACGAGAAACAACCATATAAATAATATTTTAAATAATATATTATATAACAATATGCTAAATAAAATATAATAGTAACAAAATGGACATTAATAGAATAAAATGCTAAATAAAAATAACTTAAGGGGTTAATTGTAAACATTTAAAAGAAATTTCTCACCTATTTACTAGCCTATTAGTAATTTTGTAAATTACAATATACCTAAGGGTAATTAGGTAATTAAGTCATTCACCACTTATTAAAATTAAAACCTACTCTTCTTTACCCTAAAATTAAAACCTACGCCTTTCTCATACGACACAGCCGTCTCCTTCTTCCATCTCTCTTCATCTTCTTCTTTCACTTCGCCCCTTTCTCTCTCTGTCTCGTTCTCATGTTGTGTTCTTCGGCTTCTTCCAAGTTCCGCTGTTTCGAGGTCGAGTGAGAGATAGAGAGACGAACGGCGAGGTTGAGTGAGAGATAGAGAGAGAAACGGCGAGGTCGAGGTGTGGGAGTCGTCGAGTGAAGGAGAGAAAACGAATAGGGTTTAGGTTAGAAAACTGTGTCGTTTACTTTGGTAACGTTTTAAAAAAAATATTCAATTTATTGCCGATTACGATTTATCGCAATAAATCGGCAATAAATTTCTGATAAATTGACGATTTCTCTACTGCCGATATTTTCAGCCGATTGTGGATAATCTGATCGGTGCCTTGCCGATTTCCGATAAATTGCCGATGTATCGGCGATAAATGCCGATTTTTAGAACACTGCTTCCAGATGACCTGGTTTGCATGGCTCTTTCTCAAGGTTACACGCATCTTCATTTTTTTCTTACATATTTCATGTGTCCAAAATTAAAAGTCACTAGAGGACTTTCACATTTTGTAAGAGACCACCAATCGCATCCTGATTAATGGTCAAGTGACATTTTATTTAACCATCATGAAATTTGGTAAAATTGATGATATTAATGGGACGTTTAATTTGAGATGTTCCGAAAACAAAGTGGTACTCATAAATTGGTATAGTAACAGATCCGGTCTATTGGCGTGGAAATGAAGAAGCGGTTTAGTGGTAAGGAATCTCACCTTTGCTTATGACAATAGTTTGTCTCTTATTATCGACGTACTTAAGACTAATGGGTATTAAAAAATAACAGAAAAAATTCTGTTATATTGCGATGGAACTATATACATCTTTTGTACAAAATTTTATTTTTGGAAACTAATGAATGTATGTTTTGAATGTAATTTGCAGCCTTGGTGAGACTACATGATAACCTTGAGGAGAGAGAGGACTTATCACAATCATGTAAGTAAATTTATCTTCCCTTTCTCTTTCAGCTTTTTTAATGTACAATTTACCTCCTTTTATTTATTTATTTATTTTTTTAAATCACTAACCTCCGTAGAGGAATAGCACCATGTCATAAAAACGAAAAAAGATAAGAGGGGGCTACAAAGGCCTGCCCCAAAGGCTTACATGAAAGTCCTACAAAGTTCACTAAACAAGAAAGCAAAAAGGCCGATACAAGGTTGAAAAGGAAAACACTAGGCGTCTTCGAAAGGAGAAGCACCTACAAACTTGAGATGCGCAAATAATGGCGTAGCCATGATCGAAGCTTCTCTGTCAGAAACATGATTTTGTAACCGGCTTTGAATGATGAATGAAGTTATATTTATTAACCTCGCCAAGATAAATTAGGTGAAGAACTTATCTCACCTCCAACTCTTTAATCTCATTCTCTCTAGTGGAGAAATTTATGAGTCTCTCTCTCAGATTTCAACCAAACCACATTTTTCACTCATTGTTGGCTTATAGATTTTGGAACATGGTTTGAAGTTTACCACTGATCCTAGTTGATTTTGGGATTCTTCGAGAATCCTAGAAGAATCAAAGTATCAAACAAGAATCTGTTAATTCATTTAATACACGCGATGGGTACGAATTGGGGAAGAATCAGAGTCCGACTTGGATGCGATGACCCTAAGAATCCGTTTTCGTAGCATGCCAGCTATGGCAGGATCCCCAGAAACCTCTTTCGAGAATTGAAGGGGGAGGGGTTGCTGAGGTTTAAAATTGACTGGAATTTGACTGACCAAATACTCCAACTGATACACGCTGGTAGAGCAACATCAGTAGGAGACTTGGAATCAGATACAGTTGCCATGCTGCATGCAAAAAACAAGTGCTCAGTAGATTCCACTTCATTCGAAGTCTAGGAAGCAGGGACACGGGGATAGAAACGCGGGAGAGGAGCCGAGAATGTATTTGGACTAATACTATTTCGCAGCCGTTTTTCATAACTCTGTTTGTTGTCCCTGTTTTTAAATTTAGAAAATGGAGAAGTACCCTGTTTTATCCTTGCTGTATTCATGGGGTATCCAATCATATCCTAGCTGTATCCAAAAAGTTAGAAAAAATACAAGATATTCTGGTATGTATTCTGTACATACCAAGCAGTATTGGGTATCTATCAGATACGGCGACCCCATATGGAGTATTGTGCTTCATATTCGAAAACGTAGCCTATAGGAGAGGGGCTAGTTCCTTGGGGAGGACATTTCAAAGAGGAACGGAGCCCTCTAAGTGAACTGTCTGACACCTTTCCCCTTCTAAGATGCAATTTCTAATAAGCAGAGTTCCAACACGTCTTTGACGATTAGAGTCTAACGAACTGTTTAGCTTGAAAGTAGGAAGTAGGAACAGTTTGAAAGATAGCTCTCTGCATTCAAGGGTACTCGGTGACACCCAAGACGACCTCAAACACCTCTTTGCAGAGAAAAGAGCTCCTTTCTCCTTACCATTGATCAACAAATGGAACCTAACAGTGGTCACACTTTGAGATATACAATGAATCAATTGTTCAGATACAATCGAGTGCCATGTTAGCGTCCAGCGTTAGAGCTAAAAAAGCGCTCTTTGCTTCTTCCTTGATCTCAAAAAATGGGAAGCCTTATGGCCCAATACTATGTTGTATTGGTCCTCTTGGACGAGCCTTTTAGGCACAAAGGCTGAATGGTCTTGGTTCTGAGAGATCAAATCTTTTAACATCAATTTAAATTGATTGGCGGCCTTTTCTTCTGCTCAAGTTTTGATGTTGGTGGGATCTGACTTTGGAGATGATCTTGTATATGACGTTGCACAAACTGATGGACCTAAAATGGGAGATGTATTTAGGGGATGCAATTTTTGGAATAAGAACAATATTATAGAGATATATATAGAGAGAAAGGGTCCTTCTCAGTTAACAGTGTTTTTTAAGCAAAATTAAGCATGTGCTTTCTTCTGTTACTGAGAAAGAAACAAGGGATAAATGGTCCTTTTAACACATTGAAGGACCTTCATTTTGTGGGGATAAATGGTTTGAATTTTTTGATGAAATTTAGTGGGTATGCTCTCCATGATAAGCATATTATCTGAACCAAAATTTTGTAAAAAAATTTCAATCTAGAAGTGGGTTTAATGAAAAGTTGCTTGAATATATATATATATATTCATTCCATTCAATTTTGATAGATTAATTATAAATAATAATTATTAAAAAGTGTTATATAACAAATGCATATCTATATTTATTTAATATATAATAAATGAATGAATGAATGTAATATAAAGCATATAAAAAAGGCAAGAACATATACTGGAAGTCTTGCAAGAAGTCAAAGAAAAAGGATGGCAGAAGACGAATTGACGATGATGGCTTGGTGTTTTGGGAGGGACGTGGTTGGAATTTTAAAATTTATTAAATAAACTTATGAGTAAAAGAGTCATCTCACCAAAAATCATTAATTTCAACTTTCTTTTCTCTCCAATTCTTTCCGATTTGGAAAGAATCATTTGGAGAGAAAGTTGTAATCTTTCCTCCCTTACGTCTTATTTAAAGTGGAAGGATTACAAAGTGAAAATATAAAGAAAGATTGTTATTGATAATTTAGTATTATTTCTTTTATTTATTTATGGTATTTTAGTTGTCGATAGAATCCCACCTTGATAGGGACTCTAGGTTAATTAGGAGTTGTGTTTCTTTTCTATATAAGGTGCGTTGTTCTCATTAGTTATGATTATGGAATAAAACAATGGTTCCCTCTAAATTTTCATGGTATCAAAGGAGGTTAGAAACTCCATACGTTGCCTAGGTTAAGCCAGAAAACCCTAGCAACAGTCACTGCCCAGCAGTACAAAAACTCTTCCCGCCGCCGCTGCTTTTCTCCACCAGACGTGCGTTATTCTTAACCTTTCCAACATCCAACCACACAGGCTTGGTCGGAATTGTCCGACGAGTAGAACCCCGAAAGAATCGCCGGAAAAGGACCCTGCACGTGCCCTCATGCGCCACCGCCCCTCTGCACGTGGATCTCACGCGCCGTCAGTCTCCGCCGCGCGTGGGGGCGCGTGAGTGCTCCAATCACTGCCAAATTTTCCAGGGTTGGTCGTCCTCTTGTTCTTCACCTTGTTCCAGTCTTGGTTTGGTTTAATTCAGTTTGGATTTGGCTTAGTTTGTTTATTCCAGATTTAGGGTAACGGGTTAGTTGATTGGTTGCTGTGGTTTTATTCCAGAATTAGTTTATTCAGTCCTGAGTTTGTTTATTTGTTGATTATCTGGAAATATGAACTATAAACTTGCTATGGTGGGTGCTAGTACTCCGGGTCTCACAGAGTCTGCTAGTGGTTCCACCATAAGCACGTCTTCTACATCCTCAGATCCTATATCGCAGTTTGCTTCTATTTATTCTGTTAGTGAAAATCCGGTAGCGAATATCAGTCACAAGTTGAATGGAAGAAACTATCTCGAATGGGCACAGTCGATGAGGTTGTTTATTGACGGCAAAAGGAAATTAGGTTATGTGAATGGTGAGGTGGTACCACCACCATCTAATGACCCAGGCTTTAAGTCATGGCGCGAGGAGAACTCGATGGTGACCTCGTGGTTGATTAATTCCATGGAGGCTGGACTTGGTAAACCTTATATGTTCCTGCCGATCGCTAAAGATATCTGGCACGCGGTTAAGGAAACGTACTCGGATTTAGATAACTATTCTCAAATGTTTGAACTTAATAACCAGTTGTGGAAGATGCAACAAGGAGATCGTGGGGTTACAACCTACTACCATGACATGATGGCCATATGGCAAGAGTTGGATTTGTTTGAAACTGAAGAGTGGGAAAACCCGAATGATAGTGCTCGTTACAAGAAGAAGGTTGAGCGAGGTCGGGTGTTTGTCTTCTTGGCTGGACTAAACAAGAACCTAGACGAAGTTCGGGGTCGTATTTTAGGCAGAATACCGTTGCCCACTATCCGAGAGGTATTTTCAGAGGTACGAAGAGAAGAGGCTCGACGATCTGTGATGTTGAAAGACGAACGGGAGCCCCGTACAGATGGTGAGGGCTCTGCACTGGTAGTCTTTGATAAAGCCGTAGACAGTGATAAGAGGGGAGGAAAACAGAAATTGTGGTGTGATCATTGCAAGTGGTCAGGTCATACTAGGGATAGTTGCTGGAAGCTTCATGGTAAACCAGCAAATTGGAAGAAGCGTGATAACAAAACGAGGGGAGGAACTCGAGCATTCCAAGCAAGCAATGCAGATTCAGTGCAACCATCTTCCTCAGAACCACTTCCATTCACAAAGGAACAATTTGAGCATCTGTGTAAAATGGTTCAAGCCCATTCTTTAGGAAACTCTGACTCCTCATGTTCCATAGCTCAGTCAGGTAATAAGTTTACAGCTACAATTGCCTGTATCAAATCCCATAGCAACTGGATATTAGATTCAGGGGCCACTGATCACATGACCGGTATCTCGGAATTTTTTTCGTCATATACTCCGTGTGCAGGGAATCAAAAGGTTAAAATTGCTGATGGTTCTTTCGTTGCGGTTGCCGGCAAAAGAACCATAATCGTCTCCCCGTCTCTCACTCTTAAAGATGTCTTACATGTCCCTAATTTATCGTATAATCTTATATCTGTCAGCAAATTAGCTCTTGATCTCAATTGTCAAGTTAACTTTTGGTCCTCTCATTGTGAATTTCAGGATTCAAATTCAGGGAAGACGATTGGGGTTGCTAAACAAGATGGGGGTCTTTACTTCTTCAATAATGGGTCTACCTCTGGAAGGCAAGACTGGTAGACTTGTTTTAATTCTATTTCTGTTTCTAGTGATAGTTAGATTTTGTTATGGCATTATAGGTTAGGACATCCAAACTTTCAGTATTTAAAGCATTTGTTTCCCAAGTTATTAATGAATAAAAATTTGCTTAAATGTCGGTGTAAATCTTGTGAATTAGCAAAACATCAACGTACGGTCTTTCCGTCTCAACCATATAAGAAATCACAACCTTTCACCTTGATTCACAGTGATGTTTGGGGTCCCTCTAGAGTGCCCACTTGGTCTGGTAAACGTTGGTTTGTAACTTTCATTGATGACCACACTAGAGTATGTTGGGTTTTTCTTTTAAAAGAAAAATCAGAAGTTGGAAGTGTGTTTCAAAACTTTTACACCATGATACACACACAGTTTCAAACTAAAATTCAAATTTTTCGGAGTGATAATGGGAAGGAATTTTTTAATAAGATGTTAGGGGATTTTTTCGTAAAAAGTGGGATAATTCATCAAAGTTCTTGTAATTATACTCCTCAACAGAATGGAGTTGCCGAAAGGAAAAATAGACATTTACTTGAAGTTGCTCGTGCTCTAATTTTTCAAACTAAAGTTCCAAAATACCTTTGGGGAGATGCTATTTTGACTGCTACTTACCTTATTAATAGGCTTCCAACACGACCTTTGAAATTTAAAGCCCCTATAAAATTGCTTTTTGATCTATTTCCCAACACTCGGTTATTAGGGGATATTCCCTTAAAAATATTTGGAAGTATTGCCTTTGTTCATAATCATGACCCCAAAAATTCTAAACTTGATCCAAAGGCACACAAATGTATTTTTGTAGGCTATCCTACAAATCAGAAAAGGTATAAATGTTTTGATCCGATTTCTAAGAAATTATACATTTCTATGGATGTTACCTTCTTCGAGGGGCGATCCTATTACAACTCCCATCTTCAGGGGGAGAGCACGAGTGAAGATGGTGGTTGTGGTTTTGATAATTCAGTCGTTGGTGTTTTGTATGAACAAGTACCTAATTATTTTAACAAATAATCTGGGAAAACAAATGGATTAAATATTGAAGATAATTGTGTTGGTAATGGTGAACAACCAGGGTTAGTGTCATCCCAAAATCTAACTACCGATGGACCAGAGATGTGTGTAAAACGGTATAAAGGTCTTGTTTATTCTAGGAAAAATCCAGAACAAGGAAGGAAAGAAACCATCCCTCTGCAACCCCAAGAAACCAACCTGGAAGTGGATCATGATACTCACAATGACTCTTCCGAGATACCTGAAGGTAGTTCTCAAGCTAATATCGAGTCAACTCAGTCTGATCAACTTGATCTCCCTATTGCTCTTAGAAAAGGAGTCAGAGCGTGTACGAAATCTCCCAAATATCCCATTTCGAACTTTGTGTCATATAAAAATATTTCACCCTCCTATTCTGCATTTATCTCTCGTGTGTCGAATGTGGTTATTCCTAACAATGTTCAGGATGCTCTAAATGTTCCGGAGTGGAGAGAAGCGGTGTATGAGGAGATGAGAGCGCTGGAGAAGAATGCTACTTGGGAGAAAGTAAAGCTTCCAGAAGGAAAGACAGTGGTTGGTTGTAAATGGGTATTCACTGTTAAGTATAACTCAGATGGGTCAGTGGAACGGTACAAGGCTCGTCTGGTGGCTAAAGGCTTCACTCAAGCGTATGGAGTCGACTACTCCGAAACTTTTTCTCCCGTGGCAAAATTAAATACAGTTCGGGTTCTCTTATCAGTTGCAGCTAACTTGGACTGGCCTCTGAATCAGTTAGATGTGAAAAATGCCTTCTTGAATGGAAACCTAGAAGAGGAAGTCTATATGGAACCTCCACCTGGTTTTACTGAGGAATTTGGGACAAAAATCTGCAAGCTAAAGAGGTCTTTGTATGGCCTTAAATAATCCCCTAGAGCGTGGTTCGAAAGATTAACGAAGTTCCTCAAGGGCCAAGGGTATAATCAAGGGCAGTCTGATCACACTCTTCACTAAGACGTCCACAAGAAACGTGCTTTCTATTCTCATTGTTTATGTGGATGATATGATTTTGACAGGGGTTGATGTTGAAGAAATGAATCGATTGAAGCGAAATCTTGCTAGAGAATTTGAGATTAAAGATCTTGGTGACCTACGATACTTCCTTGGAATGGAGGTGGCCCGTTCAAAAAGTGGTATTGTAGTATCACAACGAAAATATATTTTGGATCTGCTGTCAGAAACTGGGATGAGTGGGTGTAAGCCATCGGATACTCCCATAGAACTGGGTACCAAGCTAAGAGATGTTAAAGATGGTGTTCCAGTCGAAACAGGGAGATACCAGAGGTTAGTTGGGAAACTAATCTACTTGTCTCATACGCGCCCTGACATTGCTTTCGCTGTGAGCATGGTTAGTCAGTTCATGCACTCACCATGTGAAGAACATCTAGAGGCGGTGTACCGTATTCTTCGTTACCTCAAAGGCTCCCCGGGGAAAGGTCTGTTCTTCAGGAAGAACGATAAAAGAGGGATAGAGGTGTATACCGATGCTGATTGGGCTGGCTCGGTTACTGATAGACGGTCTACGTCTGGCTACTGTACGTTTCTTTGGGGCAACTTGGTTACATGGAGAAGCAAGAAGCAAAGTGTTGTCGCTTGAGCAGTGCAGATGCTGAGTTTAGATCAATGGCTCAAGGAGTGTGTGAGGTTCTGTGGCTACAAAGGGTCTTAGAGGAACTCAAAAGGCCAATAAGTCTCCTGATGAAGCTATACTGCGATAACAAGGCTGCTATCAGTATTGCCCACAATCCGGTCTTACATGATAGGACAAAACATGTTGAGATTGATAGGCATTTCATCAAAGAGAAACTAGAAGGTGGAATTATATGTCCCCCCTTTGTTCCGTCTAATCAACAAGTTGCAGATATTTTGACCAAGGGCCTGTTAAGGCAACCGTTCGAATTTCAAGTGAGCAAGTTGGGCCTGACGGATATCTTCGCACCAACTTGAGAGGGAGTATTGATAATTTAGTATTATTTCTTTTATTTATTTATGGTATTTTAGTTGTGGATAGAATCCCACCTTGATAGGGACTCTAGGTTAATTAGGAGTTGTGTTTCTTTTCTATATAAGGTGCGTTGTTCTCATTAGTTATGATTATGGAATAAAACAATGGTTCCCTCTAAATTTTCAATTGTTACAAGAGAAGAGGGAGAGAGAGAACCCATAAAAACTTCCAAAGAAAAAAGATAATTTACAATCTATTACAAGTCATAATATATAGGCAATAAAACATATTTCAAAGTTGTTTAATCCGGATGACATAATCACTTGTGTGTATTTGAGGGTGAAAGCTGGGCTCCACCATTGCAGTCTGTCAGGAGAAAACGTCCAAATATTTTTAAAATATCTCTGCTTTTTGAGGAAAGAATCTGCTTTAACTAAAGCAAATGGGTCTCATTATCTTTAAATAATATCTTTTACTATGCATGCCCTTTCCTTTGCCCTCGGATTCCTTATCATTATCTTTATTCTTTTCTTTATACAGATCCGCGAGCCATTGACCCATGTGGGTGGTCATATCTTCATTGTTGTTTAAGCATTCAGTGTATCCAGCCTCATCCTCTTTATCAAGTTTTGGTTCATAAGGTAAGGGGGTTCTTTGTACTAAGGAAGTTGACATTATATCTTCATCCACGTCTAATTTAGATGCCACTCGTAGTAATGGTTTATTCCTTTTAGTCCGTGATTATTATTCTAAATGGTGGCCCCGTTTTATATATGATAAGCTTTAAGATTTAGATAGATTTATGGAATTTAATCAACAAGTTAAAATGGAAGAGCGAGCTCAAAGAGAAAGGGCTATTGAAAAAACAGAGTTTAAAACTCCTTCCTTAGCTTCTCTTAAAGAGAAATTTCCAAACACACCTACTAAAGAGCTTAAAGCTAAGATTTTGGCAGCCATGGTGTCTAAATTAGACATGGATAAAGATATAATGTCAACTTCCTTAGTACAAAGAACCCCCTCACGTTCTGAACCAGAACTTGATAAAGAGGATGAGGCTGGATACACTTAATGCTTAAACAACAATGAAGATATGACCACTCACATGGGTTAATGGCTCACGGATCTCTATAAAGAAAAGAATAAAGATAATGATATGGAATTTGAGGGCAAAGGAAAAGGACATGCACAGTAAAAAATATTTAAAGATAGTGGGACCCATTTGCTTTAGTTAAAGCAAATTCTTTCCTCAAAAAAGTAGAGATATTTTAAAAATATTTGGATGTTTTCTCCCGACAGACTGCAATGGTGGAGCCCAACTTTCACCCTCAAGCAGAAGTAAGCGATTACGTCATCCGAATTTAAACACCGTTTTATTGCCTATATATTCTGGCTTGTAATAAATTGTAAATTATATTTTTCCTTTGGAAGTTTTTCTTGGTTCTCTCTTTCCCGCTTCTCTTGTAACAATCTTTCTTTTATCTTTTCACTTTGTAATCCTTCCACTTTAAATAAAATTTGAAGTTTTTCTCTGTTATCGATCCTTAGTCTAAATTGGTATAAGAGGGATTTATCCTGGTGGGACATCATCATAGTTGCGTAGGAATTTTGAATCCTTTAAGCAAAGGTATTGTGTTCATTGGATTCTTTATTTTTCGTTTTTACCGTTGACAGACGTGCCATAATTTATTTTATTTTTTATCTGTTTAAATTAAACATTATGTTAATTAGAAATGCTTCATGTAATCGTTATGTTCCATCTTCTTTTATAAAGAACTCGGTTGATATTGAATTCTCCAATATAGAAAATAAGCTTGCTAATTGTCACCTTCCCATGGTTAAACCTAACAAGATTTATAATACTGGTATGTTTGATTTATTTTCATCTATGTCAATAAAAACAATTGAGCAGACTATCCCTATTGGTAATAATTATGATACTTTACAATTATTGCATGAATCTGAAATATTGCGCTATAAAGACAAATATAAATATTTATTCTTGGTTTAGTACAAGTTGTCATTAAACCTTTAACTTCTGAAGGCTTAAATGCCTCTTTGCTTGTAGCTATGCGTGACTGTTGTCGCAACAAGTTTAATGACTCCTTATTAGGAATAATTCAGACAAGTTTACGTGATGGTTCAGTTTATTTTAACTGCTTTCCTAATTTTCCAGTTTCTCTTACTGATAAAAATATTTTAGATGTACTCAATTTAAACTTGCAGATGAGTGGTTATGATCTTAAAGAAGATTTAGAACCTGTTAATCTTACTTACAGGGTTCATTATAAGGTTATGAACACCCTTAGCCCAAACGCTAGAAAATATGACCCCAAGGGAAAAACCACTCTTATAGAAACTAACCTTCTTAAGTCTGACATAGCTGTCTCTAGGACTATTCAATGGAAAGATATTTACTTACCTGAGAGCTGGCTTCTTGAAGCGGCTACTCCTCCTAAACCTATTGAGAGTAGAAGAGTTCAGGAAATCCTCCAATATGAGGACAAAGATGTTATAGTAAGATTTGATAATAGTAAAATAGCTAGATTATCTACCTCTTCATCTAGACTATCTAGTTCTTCTTCTAGAAGAGACTCGGCCATTAGAACTGAATCTCAAAGATTCTATACTCCTATCCAAACTCTTCATACTCCTACACCTTCTCAACCCTCTCCCATGTTAAAAAACTTTAATCCTATTCCCGGAGAAGCCTCAAGAAAAGATAATCTTGTTTTTGAAGGAATCATTAATTCTCAACAAAATATTCCCCATGGTGTTTATACTACTAAAGAAAATAATGAACCAGATTCTGTCTCTGAATTAGGCTTTTCTTTAGAAAATCAAATTCTTACTCTTACAAAAAATAAATTTCTTATGATAGAAAAGATTGTAGTAAAGAATTTATGAAAAATGACTATATTACCTTTAGAAAATGGGTTTTTAAAGAATTTTCTCATGAAGAAGAACAACTGTTTAAAACAAAATTCTATGAAAATATTGACGAGAATGAGAAAGTCATTCCTTTTGTCACATGGATTTACGACCAATATGAGAAAAATTACCCATTTATTTGTACTATTGATGAGTTTTATAAAACTTGGAAAACTATTTCAGGGAAAAATGTTAAAGCTGTTCACCCGCCTACCGAAGCTTTAAAAATCGATTTTGAAAATAATGAAAGCCTTGAAACTAATGCTTTTGTTCATTCATTAAGAGGAAGCCATACTACATTATTAGTGTTGAAGATCTCAATAAAGTGGTTAAACAAAACTACACTAATATTAACCTACAATCTGTCAATCTATAGGGTCCCAATTGATTCGTATAGAAGAAATTGTCAAAAAAATCCAAGAGATATCCCAGGATAAGCTTAAAGCCTCTACCTCCAAGAGTTATCTGAAGCGTTTAAAACCGTTAATAAGGAAAAGAATAAGGAGATAATAGAAGTCCTTACCGCAAAATTGGAAAGACTTGCCTTAACTAGACAAATGGAGAAAAGTATTCTTCCTATATCACAGGTAGATGATCCTCAGGTTATAGCACTGACCAATCTGACATTAGCACCTTTAAACAGGATCTATTAGCTATGGAAGGAGATCTTAGTAAGATTAGTTTTGGAAAAAGTTACGTAAACACACCCCAAGCTACTACTAGGACTTATTACCAGTGTCTTACCCCTCAGGACATGTTATTTAAAGAGGAACTCACCAACACTATGGCTAGTTTTGCTTCTAAAACTGTTTATGAATGGTATATAGATGGAATGCTTGAATACCAGATCTTAACCTAGATCTATCGTATGTCTATGTATGCTACTGTCTGTAAAGCCGATAAAAGTATAGCAGAGTTTATAATTTATGGGTTTTTAGGCCAACTTAGAGGTTGGTGGGATAATGCCATGACTGATAGTCAGAAAGAGGAAATAAAAAAATTCTGTTAATTTTTTTTTATGATAGATGTTCCTATAAAAAATGAAAAAGGGCAAGATGTTATTTAGAAGCAGTCGAAAACTGAAGAAAATGCAATTTATTCTTTATTAACAAGTATTGTTTAGCATTTTATAGGTCCACATCCTCAGACTCTAGATAGGAGTAAAGATTTATTAATCAATTTAAAGTGCCCCACTTTGACCTAATTTAGATGGTATAAGGATGTATTCTTATCAAAAGTTATGATAAGAAATGATGCTAATGCTGACTTTTGGAAAGAAAAGTTTATAGCTGGTCTCTCTACTCTGTTTGCCATGAAGGTTAAAGACCGTATTACTAGGAAACATGGAGGCACATCTATTCCCTATAATAACTATACCTATGGAGCCCTTATTAGTGAATGTATAGCTGAAGGTCTGTCCTTGTGTAATGATATTAAGCTTAAAGCTCATCTTAAAGCCGAAAACTTAACCGGTAGAAAGGAGATAGGAGAGTTTTGCGACCAATTCGGTTATGACATGAGTATTCCTTATAGCAAAACTAAACATGTTAGTAAACCTAAACCTAAGCGTAGACACTCTCATAAAAAATCTAGGCAATATAATAAACGAGACCTTTCTACCTCTAGAACTAAAACTAGTTCTAATAAAAGGACTCCCAGAAGAAAACCTACTGACATGAGTCAGATTATTTGTAGAAAGTGTGGTAAATCGGGTCATTATGCTAATAAGTGTTGGACAAAAAAGAAACTTAATGAGATAGCAAATGAAGGCCTTAGATAACAATTAATTATTGCTCTACTCAATCCCACTGATGATGAAGAAAGTGAAGAGGAAAATATTGACGAAATTTATTTGGAATCTTCTTCTACTGTGTATAATTCAGACCATAATTGTCAATGTAAATCACAGATAGACTATTATAAGGCTATTTTAGAAACTAATGGTTTGAGTATTAATGTTCTTACTAAAGAAGTACAATCTATTCTCGATCTTATAGATCAAGTCATCTATAATTCAGTTAAATGAAAGCTTATTGTGCAATACTTATCTACATTCAAAACCGAAGAAAAAACCCCTCTTGCCTCTACAACTCCTTCATTCAGTTCAACAAATTTTAGATGATTTAAATGTGTCTTCTTCTATTAAAGAAGTTACTATTCCCGATTTAAAAAATGAAATTAATATTTTAAAACAAGATTTGTAACTATTAAAATACTTTAGATACATTCTTAACAAGTTATTGAGAACTCTAAAAGATACCAAAAACATTAAATTATGCATAAAAAACCTTAGAAGTCTCTAAAAACATAAAATTTCCTAACAAATTTCATTCCAAGATGGAAAATCGTTAAGAAGCTAAGAATCTCTTACAGTTAGTTCATACTCAAGTGCCTTGGAGAAATAAGTCAAATTGCTCAAAAAATGCGTAAACAAGAGTTATAACTATTAAAATATGCTAGATCCATCCAAAACACTATTTTAGGAATTATCTAGCGTAAAAACCTCTTTGAAACTATATTTTCTTTAGAAAAAAATGAGTTTTAGTGTAAAACCTCTACTAGCATCATCATTACTTGGTAAAGAATATGTTTTTTTCAAGTCTAATACACAAAAAGCCCCTGGGTATTTTATACCAACTTTTCACTTTGTGAAGAGCATGGTACATGAGTATGGATTTTTGCTGAAAGCTCATCTCAATCCCTAACAATGAATCTAGCGCTCATACCTTGGTTGAATCCAAATAAATAGAAGATAAACATGCAACTATCATTCCACAACTGCTAGAATTCCATATAAGTGATTACAGTAACAAAATATTGTAACACCTAATTTGTGCTCTCAAGATTCTGTTTACTTCTTCTAGTTGTTACAATGTATCCTCCGTAATGAAAAAAATTTACATGTTTGATGGCATACGGTCCCCTCAATTATAGGAGTCTAGAAAATTGGGGGGGGGGGGGAAGGTGATGGGATAGAATGGTTTGAAAAGTGGTAGGAGAAAAAATGAGCAAGCACGAAAAATGGGTGAAACGATTATGGAGAAAAACAGAGAAATGATAAAAAGATGGGCATGTAGGTGATCGTTGAAAGAATCAACAAGTGGGTGGCTTTTGAGCTATCCAATGAGGTGGGTCCCACAAGTATACATATTTTCGTCACTTTTGCTGCTGCAATTTTGAGATGCAATTTGTGACCTTTAGATTGCTGAATTTGAAAAGGTGTTGTAATGGAATGTTCTCACTCTCGAAATGGGCTCAAGAATGCATAATTTGGAGTCTCGACGAAAAAGTTACGTTGGTGAATGGATCACTGATGAATTTTTTATGACAATTTATTCACTAGCATATTATGACTTCATTACTAACGGACTAGCAATGCGTGAGTTGCGAGCGCAGTTGGGGTGTGATAATGGTTTTGAAATTCTACTAAAAAGTCCATATACTAATACATTATTGTGTCATTTTGACCCTAAAACCCCCGTCTTTGAATAGTTTGGTTACTGGCGCTCAAAGTGAGAATGAATCGATTTTACTTGAAAATTGTAGTGTTCAGTGGCTCAGCACTTAGAATCAATTAATCAGTAAAGCGATTGACTAGGACACCTAAAGTACCTCAAGATCGTCTTTAAAGCATGACATTATGTTTGGGAGTCCAAATTATGCATTTCTTTAATCCATTTGGTGAGAATATCGAGAGCTTTAACTTTCAAGTTCAGCACTTTTTCAAACTAGGACATATACAGGTACGAAATGGCATCTCAAATTGCAGCAGCAACAGTGATGGACTTGTGGGACCCACTCATTGATACACTCGATCAAAAGCCACTCACTTGTTGAATCTTTCAGTGATTGCCAGCAGCCCCAATCTTTTCTTCAGTTCTATTCTATGAAGCACGGACACTCTCTTGGAGGCCACGTGTCTGGCCCGACACTTGTCGAACACTCCGACACTCTCCGATACTCTCTCCGACACTTGAATTTAATTATAGTGTCTAATACTTGATAATTGATTTAGATGGCTACTCCTCCTAGTGTTTCTTCATTGCAATATCAATTGAGGATGAGGCAACTAAGCCACTTTTTATATTCCCCTTTTGTTTTCTATCATTCTATGGAACAATTTAGTCTGTATATGCTTTTTGATGCTTTAATTATGGAACAATTTAGCGGTCATGTTTTGAGTATTTGGGTTATTAATGCAATCTAATTTCATTTTATTGAATTCTTAAATATTTACAGTGTTTATTGCATATAATAATTAATTAATTAATTAAATAAGAACGTGTCCCCCCCACGTCTCGTGTCTTACATTTTGGAAAAATTGCGTGTTGCGTGTCGTGTCGAAACACGAGTCGCGTGTCGAGTCTATGCTTAATAGGTTCTATTTTATCCCTGCAAAATCATTTTACCCACTTTTACTTGCTCCTCCTGTCTCCATGTTCCATTTTTCCAAATTATCCCATCCCATCACCCGTTCCCCTAATTTTCTAAAACTATATAGTTAAAGGAGACTTGCATTATTGGAACATTTTTAGTTTTGCACAGTTAAATAGTTTATTTTCTGTTTTTGTAGTTTATAAGGTGATTTTGTAAGTTTAAATTGTATGTTTGATTTGTTTAGTGTCTTTTTAATCGCATGATTAGCATAATTATTGGCTTTTCATGTTCTTAGCTTTGGATCCTCTTAAAATATTGAATTTGTTATTATAGGAAAAATTAGTGTCTAAGCACGTTTAGTTCTTGGAATGATTATCATTGTGAAATTAGAGTAATCAGTGTAGTTTAGCCCTTGCATGTGCTAATTGGTACTCCCTCCCACTATTCCTTGTTGGGAAGTCCGAAATTAAAGGTCCACCATTCCTTTTCAAAACGTAATCAAGTTACCAAAACTCATGGTAGGAACAAGTTTCGTTCTATACTATTGATTGTGATGAAATTAATGCATTCTTAGAATACGCAGAAGTCGAACATGGAGCATAAATTAGTTTAGTTTAGCTTGGTAAATTTTTAGCATAAATTAATTTAGGAATTTGTATAGATGAAACCCCCAGTCCTAAAATCTGTACATCATTTTCTTCGTTTTTTTTCCTTGAAATTTATCTAGATTAAAGGCGGACCTTTGTATGTGTTCCTTGTGCGAATGATGTGATTGTTGAAGGATACAGGCTTTAAAGTCTCTGCTCTCTTTAACATGGGCTTATGACAAGATCGTTGCACGACATTTATTGTACAACTTGGTTACGTCTAATCACAATGTGTTGTTATTATGCTAACCCATATAAAACAATTCCATGGAATTCAAATATTTGCCATGAAAAATGCTTTCAGGAGGAATTTGTATGGTTACTTACTAATCAATAAAAGAAACTAGTAGAAGGAGATTGGTTCTACATGGATAAATCAAACTTTTAGCATTTTCGATGCTTGGCTGTTATTTTTCATTGTCTAATATATTTTGTTCTTCTTGTTATTCAGGTTTCTCAATTACAGAAGGCCAGTGTTTTAGGAGTCACACAATCCACTACACCGTGTTTATTATATATGTATGTATTTGTTTTGTTGTATGTTCCATTTGTCTCATATTAATTTGTTTGGAGGGAAGGATCGAAAATCTCTTATTTTATGCCAGGAGGAAGGAATTGTTTTACTATTTATACTTGGTAAGCCACTTTTGTATAATTCCTTGCACTTCTCACTTTTGGAAGGACTAAATTTGGTGGAATTGTAAGGAAAGTGGTTCCTTACTATACCAAACAAAAGAAAACCGACCATTTCTCGTAATTATGCTTCCTTCCCTCTCCCATATGAACGCTTAAGAGACATTTGCAGTTGTATTATGTTTTTATGATTACAACTTACACTCTGGACATAGGGTTACTCTAGTTCATATAATAGGCCTGTCTATATTGATTTTATTTTCTATATAATCTGAGGATCACCATGTTATTGCGGATACGTGAAGGCTGTGTTTGGGTGGGTAAGTAACTGGCTGCATCATTATTTATCTTGTAATCAAAACTCTACCATGAATGGGCTCATTCTGGAAAACTTGATCTTTTTCTAGTCTTCTAAAAATTCAAGAGAGCATAATTTTTTTATTTGCGAAGGTTGTTTCTCTCTTCAGGTGACGTATTCATGATTATAATTAATCTGTAGGCCCATTTCTTCCCGCTTTGTGTCCTTTTTGCAGCAAAGACGCAGGCATACGATGTGATTAGTCAAGGCTTATTTAACAGCAGAAGCTGTTCTAAGGAGTTGGGGTTCAAGGGGTAAACGACTGCTCGATTGCAGCTAGATAAATGTGAAAAGGATAGTCATTATTGTAGACTGTTTGAATTGTAGCCATTGTTGAAGGCCGTCATGTCGTAGCTTGGCTCAGTTTAGGGTTTGGCTAGAAGCATGACACAAAGTATACAGAATGAACCTTGCTCTTGTGACCATTTTCATATTTGTGCAGATAAGGAACATACAAGTGTCTGCAAGAGTTCCAAGACTAGGATTGAGAGGTTGGACGATAATGAATCACCTTGCCTGTGCTCTCTAGATGCCCTAAAGCTGGGGACTTGAGAAAGTCCAACATTGTTATGGATCACCTTACCTAACCCCCCTAGAATCCCTAAACGTTGGTTTATTAGAGTCCAAGACTAGGACGAAGAGGTACGACAATAGTGGATCACCCTGCCTGAGCCCCCTAGATGCCCTAAAGGCGTGGGAGGGAAAGATTACCGTTTCTATATGTTTGTAAAGGCATTGTGGCGATGCATGCTATAACTCTATCGATTCAAGGATTAGGGATTTTGTGTTATGTAAGAGAATCCATTTAAGTGAGAGCCACTCAATCTGGTCATAAACTTTTGGAAGTCTAGGCTTGATCGCTATGGCCCCTTACTTATTTTTGGTGTGACGCATTGAGATCATTTTGTCAGCATTGAAAAACGTTATCCGTGGATATTGCAACCAGGAGTGAAGTTTTGGAAAGGAGAGACTAGCTTATTTTATGAAAGGTTTGATACGAGCCACCATACAGAATGACATGAATAAAATGTAAGACCGATTGAAGTGTGAGAAAGAAGACGTGATACTAGTATTTATATACTAGACAATTATCATGTACATTGTGGCATATGCCTTGATCGAGCCACAATTTTCAGATAAAGAACTAATCCAAATAAAGAAAGAGATATTTCCCAAAGATAGATTATCAATGCATGAGATATCCGCTTGAGTTGAAACTATGCCGCCCATGCAAACTCTGCAAATTGATTCAATTGTTACAGTACTACACTAGATGAAGCAAATGATATAGTGCTTGTTCTTTTTGTATTTTATTATTAGTGTTTGATTGCAATATTGAACTGATATAATGAAGTATGGATTTAAGTTATCCTTATGACATTAAGGGTTTGTTTGTTTTTGTTTGCTCCTAATTTGAAGCTTCATTAACTTACGATTGAACCTCTTGACGTGAACTATCCTTGGTGTGAATTTACCAATTTAAGATTTTAGGAACAAAAACTCAAGCCAAACAAGCACTTAATGGGGGGAGGTTTCTTGTAACATTGTTGAAACACAAGGGTGTAACTGGTTTTTTTTTACAAAATACTAGTGGTCTATGTGGAATTTACACAAAAATATCATACCTGGGCAACGTAGATATTGTACCATATATTGCAACATAATAGTTTTGGTGTTCACTTGAAATTACTTTCACAAGCCCAAAATCTCCCAGTTTTGCGGTCATTTCATCATCTGAAAGAACATTAGTTGGCTTGGGGTTGCCATGCTGAAGCGTAAATACAATGTCGATGACAATGTTCAACCTCTGAGTCAGTTTAGGTTTCGAATTGTTCTTTCTTTCCTCTCCATACAACCAATTCTCCATTCTCCTGTTGGCCATAAACTCATATAACAATGCTTTGAATTCATTACCTTGAAGCGCCTTCACATTGAGGATTCAAGCCCCTTTACCGCCACTACCGTTTTGCATTTCGTGAATAGTTACTTTGTAAACTGAACCGTAACTCCCAATACCAGTTTGATTAGCCTCTGAGAATCCATTGGTTGCTTTGAGGAGATCCGCGTAAGAAACCCCGAAAAATTGATTTGTGAAAGATAGCAATATCACTTGTTTTTCTTGAGGCTCTAAGAAATGGATGAATATGAAGAAACAAAGTAACAAAGTTAAGCATGTGATAACCACTACTATGAGGATAACAACTTTAAGGAAAGTCGACAACTTGGGATCGACTTGGACAAATTTTGAACCCTTCACACACATAAAAGTCCCTTAATCTAATGGTTAAGAATCCACCAAATTGATTTAAATTCATTTGAGCCATTAAATTGAAGTTTGAAATATCACATCAAGTTTAACTTTTCTCTCTCATCAACTTTTAAAAAATAAAATAAAACACCATAACTTTAATTTCACAAGTCAAAATTTAATAAAAACTATATATTTAAAACATATTAATCAATATCTATCGAATAAGATTTATTGTGACTGTAAAACTAGATGTAGAAAATATTTAAGAAAATTGATTTAATATAACATAAATCGGATAATTTTATATGTTTGTCAAAGAACAATTAGATCACAAAGTAAATAAATGTATAATTCATGTGTAGATAATCATTTTATTGAAATACTCTAAATTACAAAATAATTTGGTGCTCGCTTTCTCTCTCTTTTTGACCTCACTGTCTTCCTCTATGCATTTGAGCCTTTCTAAAACAACAAAAGTATTTTATTTTGAGAACGTTGAAATACGGTTAACTCATCCATCAACTTGTTTTTACTTTTGGTCCAATTATACCCATATTTCAAGAAGTAAATAAAATTGAATATCATTTTCTTATAGTTTGATAAAAAAAAAAGGGTCACGCACAAAAAAAATAAAAATAAAATTAATGGTACAAAATAAATTCACATGCAATCAAACTTTTGTAAGTAATTATTATTTAGTTCAACTTAAGTTAGTAGCAAATTATTCTCTAACTACAAAGTAATTTTCGTTTCACTTTAGATAATTTTTTTTAAATAATTATAAGATATAATAATATTTAACAATAATTTTTATATTTTTGTCCTTATACAGTGCCATACGGCAATACCTAATATCAATAATATAGTAGTGGAAAAATGTTTTAAATAAGTATATTTATAAATATAGCGAACATGATATAAAAATATATATAATTAAAATAAATTATATTTTAAACTTGTAACTATATTTATCATGGCATGGATTTTCCGCGGGAAACCAAAACCGTATAGGGATGATGATAGGATTCTCTATTTGAAGTGGAGGCGTCTCTATCCCCGACCCATTGCCATCCTTAACTGTCACAAGCTTGTCCGATATGAAATGGCCCACCATCATATTTGAGAAAGCCCAATTTTCTTCCTCTTTTCGTGTTTCAGTTTGGTTAATCAAAACATTTTTTTTTTTGGGAGAAAATCCACTATGCCCTTAGGCAATAGTGTAGTGCATTAAAAATATATGAAAAATCAGGATGTGAGTTACAAAGGCCCACCCACTAGGCTCAAGTAAAAAGATGTACAAAGTAGGCAAACAAAAGGAAATACTATGCTTATACAAAATGTTTGCATTTTGATCTTTAAGCCAAATAAAGATCATAGACCAAACATAGAGAGAACTGGAGAACAAAAAATTACATAACTAGACTGAATCAGAAATTATAAAAACAGGAGACATATGATTATCTAAATCTATAGCAGGGCCTGTGGTTGAGATCATTGGAGTAGAACTGGGCAATAGCTTGAGGAGGAGAAGGCCACCATTGGATTTGATCATATGACATACCGATTTTTGAGATTTTGTCAGCTACAACATTTGCCCCTCTATAGGTGTGAGGGGCATAGAAAGACATCTGATGGAGATAGGATTTACAATTATCCCACCTAGTAGCAAGCTGCCAAGATACAAAAGAGTTGTTATTAAGTAGGCACATAAGAACTGCTTGTGAATCCATCTCCAACCACAGCTTTTCCCAACCATTGTTCCAATCATATTCAATAGCTTGTCTGAGAGCAAACAATTCATCAAAGAAGGCATTATGAATGCTAATTTTACCCGCAAAAGCACCTTTACAAAAACCCTTGCAGTTTCTGAAGATACCTCCAATTGAGGCAGGACCACGGCAGCCATTGGCTATGCCATCAGTGTTTTCTTTGAGCTAACTTGGAGGAGGAGGGGTCCATAAAGTTTCAGTAATTTTAGGACTTGATATAGAGTGACATGTGAGGTTGAACTTTTTAATAATGAGCAGGTCCTCCACAGAATTGGACATGAATCCAGGAAAAAAGTCATTGAGCTCGGAGATGAAAGAAATTAGATAATATTTCAAGGCTGTGAAATTAATTTTAGAGTTTTGAAAATGACATCATTTCTGGTTTCCTATAATTTGTGAAAAACTATGGCAGCACCAGCAGTCCACACATTTGAGACCTGGGAGCTCAATTTTTTTGAGTTAATAAAGTTCCACATGTCTACTGGAGAAGAGATGGGGAAGGTGTGGATGTTGAAAATGGAAAAGAACCATTTCCAAACAGAGAAAGCAAAACCACATTGAAGGAGAACATGATAAGTGGTTTCAGAATTATGCAGACTGTGACGCCTCAAATTCCGTTCCGAGATTTTCACCTCCGAGACCTGGTTAATCACGGATGCCGTGCGGGACGGCGGGTTTAAAATATAAAAATCACAACTTAAAAAAAAATATTTTTCTTGGATAAAACTTGGTCCGCTTGAAAACCTGTTTTATAAAATTTCGGCATGTGGATTTTGTTTAATCAACAATCCGCCCTGTAAAATTTGAAACCTTTTTCATACAAATGAAATTCCAATCATAAATGGTTGGATACACTCCATATATAAACATCACTTATACAATTTCTATCTAATACAAATCCTCCAACGAGGTCCCAATCCAAGTTAAAATGCTATACATCATTTTCAATAATTATACATTTAATCAAATTGAAATTCAATTATACAAACAATATTCAAAACTAGTAAAAGATAAGTCGTTTCTGGACGACTATAACTGTCTAGGGTAATCGGAGGTTCTAGACTTCACAATCGTGCCATTTTCCGAGATGTACCTGCAAAACTGGTTTGAAAAGTGGGAGTGAGCCAAACACGGGCTTAGTGGGAACTATAAGGTTTTTGTTATAAGAAAATACAATTAGTAAATCACATGCAAGTGACATTTGTATAAAAATAGAGTTTTATATCTAATAATGCAATAAGACTAGTACATGCCCGGCACATCAAACGTGAATTCTTAACCCGTATGTCTACATAAATCGTCGGCTAGTTTATAAAATATGGCACAAACAATTGTACCATCTAAGAGTATCTCATTCGAGAAAATCATCTCAACAACCCGCGGCTATTCAAGTGTACTACCAGGTCTGCATTTCGTGGCCTTTCACCCACGTGGCAACAGGGCATCCCGTTAGTTTCCGTGCACGGTTTCGGGTCTTTCACCCAGGAGACTCTGTCCCAACTTACGATCTCAACCTTTAGAGACTAACCTGGGACCTACCATGGACTAGCGCAATAACATATATATAGTCAACTGTGTATCAGCTCAACAAATGAACAATTGTGCCAATTTAGATAATCAACATATTTTGTTTCAGAACCCATAAATTAGCCAACAAATATAGGAGTAAAGGAAAGCTGCGCTTATATACTTATACAATCACTGTACACATATACCATATACATATGTGGAAAGTATTTTATGTGATCCTGTAATGGTATTAACGTTGTACTTAAGCCAACCACACCAGGCCCTACAGGTTCGCCACTTTATGGCTCAATCAAGAATTTCATCATACATTTTCACCAATTAGAAAATTTTATAAGAAATCATACAATCACAACCAAGCCTTGTGAGACCCATAATTCGTAATAAATAGTTTCAATATCAACTTTCCCATATAGTCTCAATACATGGCTTATTTAGAAATCTAATATAAATTTACTCGTATTGGCATGAACTAGTGGGTTTCTATAAAATCTCGTTGGTAGCTAACAATCGCTAAGTACAACAATAATATATCCTACACATGAAATTATGACTAAAACATCCTTCAAACACATTTATACAACACTATATATGTGTATCACTTATTAGCATCCGCTATCGTATTCATCCATATGGATTTAGATGTAAACTTTGAGAAACATTGCAAAGTCATATAACCCCTTATAAAGTTACCAAATTTCTCCTTAAACAACTAGTACGAACCATGGATGAGAGGAGATTCAAATAAATATTTTCATTATACATGTTATCTCAAAACTAGTGTTCAAAGCCACATAATTGGGGATTTTGTTAAAAATCCAAGTATGTTGTTTATAAAATGATGTAGTTGTTCCAATAGCTCATCAATAGCATAAATAACAATAATCTAACATTAATTTAAGGAAATCAACACCCCCAAACCCATGCACGCATCAAAACCTTAGGTTCACATGGGTAGCTTTCAACCATGATGTAAAAATCCATATACAACACATAATAACTTATAAAAATGGTTGAGTAATAGAGTTCCCACCTATATAGGGTTAATCCCTCGATGAATCACAACTGAATTTAGTCAGGCCGAGCAAACAGCGAGCTTCCCCCAATTTTGGAACCCTAGCCATGTAGGTAGTGCTGAGGAAGATGATGAATAGTGATAGGAGGATTGATTTGTTGTTAAATTGGTGTTGATCTTGTGTAGTGATGGTATAGAGATAAGAATCTCTCTAAATTTCTCTCAAAGGCCCCATCTTTCTCCCTCTCGTGGAAGCTCTCAAGTGTTGGTTAAAACAAATGAAAAGGAGATGGAGTTGATCGTTATATATAAGCTAAGCTGCGTTCTAATTCTCTGTTTTACTATTCACGCATGGGACTTGCAGCACTGAACTTTGAACATCCATAACTTCTCGCTCGAAAGTTCGATTGATGTGATCTTTATGTCCACGGAAAGCTTATTCGAAGCTCTACCACTTCTTAGAAGGAAGATTTTCCAAATTACCTATGGATTATTCCCAAAAATGTGTTGAAGTCACCATGTTACTACAATGTTACCGAATGAACATCTTTTAGCGATTAACCTATTTAGCGCTCAATTTTGACCAAGTAGGAGCCTGAATTGGCTTTCGACAAAAACGCAAAAGTTGTAGATTGCATAAAAATGTAGACCCTGCTCGCACAAAAACTTAATCTGGCGAGGAACGAAGAAGTTACGCTTCCTCCAAGTTATCCAAAATTATGAAGTCGAGTAAATTGAAAACTTGCGATCTACATCCTGATTTCAACTCGAACCACCCAAAATGACTTACGGCTATTCTAACATACTTAAATATATTAATATAACTCGTTGGAAGTCTTTGAGCCATTCATATCCTTTCGGAGCAAAATATGGCTATCTGAAGTCCACTTCTGCCTTACACGCGACTTGTATTGCGATTCAGAGAAATATTGAGATACGAGACATTACACAAACACAGGCTGTACCTGGAGGTAGTGCTGATTCCTTTAAGTTAAAGAGAGACTTGAGAAGGAATGGCATTATAAAGAGCTCTCCAGATAAAATTGGAGGCTCTAGGAAGGGTGTATGAATTCCAAACATTTTTAAAGGTGGGATTGGTGTTGGAAGGATGAAAGAAGCTATAAGCATCATTGAAATTTAAGTGACCTTTAGAAGAGTAAGGCCAAACCATTTTGTCACTAGTAGGCTAAATAGGGAGGAGGATAGCAGTAACAAGAGCACTGAAATGAGGAAAATTCTGCCTCAACCAAGTAGGAATGTTCCAAGAATTGTGAGAGATCCAACTGTTTAGACATTGATCTATAGGAGTTTGAGAAGGAGGATGAAGGATATCCTGGCACCAATCATCATGCCAAGTTTGAATTCTAGAACCATTTCCAACAACCCACTTAGCATGCAGTTTAATATTAGCAAGAGCTAGCTTTACACCTGGCCAAATGGAGGAGGATTTGTAAGAAGCTTGAGATTAGCAGAATTTGATGTCAAATCTAGCCAACATAAATTGACTCCATAAGGTAGAATGCTGGACCATGTCCCAAGAGAATTTGAGGATTGTTGCCTGGTTGAAATGCACTAAATTTTTAATGCCCAGGCCACCAGCTTGAAGGGGAGAGCAAATCTTTTGCCAGGCAACTGTTATTATTTTCCTGGTTTAAATATCACCACTCCATAAAATTTCTCATTCGTTGAAGCTATTTCAAAAGAAGAATATGCCACTTATATACCATAAAAGAGTGGAAGAGCATGGGAGAGGAAACATTCTTCACGAGATCAATTCTACCAGCCATAGAAAGAAGTTTTCCCTGCTAGCCTTCAAGTTTGCATTTGATTCGGTCAGCCACAGCTTGAAGGTGATGTTTTTTAGGAGCACCTTTAAAAATAGGAACTCCAAGATATGTGAAGGGGGAGAAGCTATCTCCATGTTTAAAGTTTGACAAATTAGTTATTTTCTGGCCATAGCACCTTTCCCAATAAAAACTTTGCTTTTGGCAAAATTCAGAACTTAGCCTGAGACATCAGAATATTCTTTGATGATAGACATTACTGCCTTGAGTCTGGCAGTAGAGCCATTACTAAAACTGAGGACATCATTAGCATAAAGAATGTGAAAGGGAGAGCTGGCCCCTCTAGGAGAGGAAATGCCTTGAAAAGAACCATTTCTGGCAGCCAAGTTGATGCTTCTGCTAAGAACTTCCTCATTAAGGAAAAAGAACAAAGGGCTAAGGGGGTCTCATTGTCTAACACCCATAGAACATGAGAAATAGCCTTAAGGAGTACCATTGAAAAGAATGGAGAGCTTGGTTGACTTGATAAGAGTGTTAACCCAATTAATAAAGGTGGTACTAAAGCCGAATGCATGAAGCACTGATAAAAGGAAAGGCCAGTCAAGGGTGTCAAATGCTTTGGCAATATCAATTTTGATAACAGTGTTACCACTATGAGCTTTTTTGTCAAGCATGTTAAAGCATTCAGAAGCCAGAGTAATGCTGTGATGTATATTCTTGCCTTTAATGAAAGAAGTTTGATTGGGGGAGATGAGTTTGATAGCAAGCCTGTCAGCAAGAATTTTGGGAATAACTATGAAGGCGAAGTTAGCAAGAGCAATTGGTCTGAAAGAGTTCATGCTGTCAGCATTAGGAGTTTTGGGAATGAGGGTGATGAAATTGGAATTAAAACATAGAAGAATCCAGTTGTGAATAAAGAATTGCTTGATGGCTAAGCAAAAATCTGTGGAAATAATGTCCCAACATATGTGAAAAAAGAGCCCATTGAATCCATCAGGGTCTGGATCTGAGTGAGGGCCGAGGTTGAAGATAGCTGCCTTAATTCAAGGTCAGATGGGATGGCTATGAGAGCAGCATTGTCCTGGTGAGTAATTTGGTTATTGAGGACTTTAGCACCCAAGCCATTATCAAAGGTACTATTGGAGGTGGAGTATAGGGTGTGAAAGTAGCTGACTATGTGTTCATTAATGGCTGTAGGATCAGAGATAAGAGAGCTGCCATCCATTATGTGAAAAATTCTGCTAGTAGCTCTTCTGTGATAAGCTATTTTATGGAAGTATTTGGTATTTTTATCCCCCCTCTGCCAACCAGTTGATTCTGGACTTTTGCTTCCAAAAACTTTCTTTAATACGAAGAGCTGCATGAAGGATCTTTTGAGCTTTGTCTTCATCAGATGCATTATTACCCACATAGCCATGGTTGTCAATAAGAGACTGAATAGATTGCAACTGAGCAGTGGCATATTTCACATTGTCATGGATATTACCAAAGGTTGACTTGTTCCATTGAATGAGCTCCTTTTTGAGGGACTTGAGCTTCCATTGAAGAGTAACCATTGGGCAAATGGAATCACGGGGGGAATGCCAAGAAGATTGAACAACCTATAAGAACTAATTGTGTTTTACCCATGTAGCAATAAATCTAAAAGGTTTAGTCCCACCATGAACCTGATTGTTGGAGGTGAAAAGAAAGGGGGTGGTGATCAAAATTAATCTTAGGCAGGGTGAGGTAGTTCACATTTTTCCAAACATTGAACCAAGAGCTATTACAAAGAGCTTTATCTAGTCTAACTTGAATAGGGGCACTTCCTTTTATATCCAGCCACTTTTGGTGCAGTTAGACTAATATTGATTGTTTTCAATAAAAACCCGCGAGGTGGGCAAAACAAAAGAAGTCCTCCAGACAATCACCCGAATCAACAGACAACTCATCTACAATTCCATACCCAGGCTTGGTCCATTTTTTTTTCTTTTTGATATAATTTTTTGTTTGATTCATTTTTCTGATCTAATTTGTTGGGTTGCAGTGTGATATTTCTTCTCTTTTATTCCTTTTTCCTTTTCTAATTATGGCAAACCCACAATCAATCTCAAGTATATCATTTTCTTAACCTAGTTAGCGGATGTTTGATTTTGCTGGTTAATGGAAGAGTTTACACGTTTTGAGGCGCAATAAGCTAATTATGTTTTTAAATTATTAAGAACTTAATGACTAGCACTGGCGGAGGGAACGTGGAACAAGTGGAGGCTTAAGTCCCCCACTTATATTTGGGATTTTTTTTATATGTGGACCGTTGTGTAAACATTTAAACTTTGAGGTTGGGTTTGTACCTAAGGGATAAGATTGTAATTATTTTTACTAAAAAAAAACAAATTAATGTAGAGTGTAGCAGTGTATCGTACATAAAACCAAAAGAGGGAAAAAGTTCGTAACTCTCTTCTCGGTCTCTCATGTATGAATTCTTGCTTGGATAATAGTTTAGG